>JACDJE010000064.1:3982542-4252856 GCA_016647715.1 Pavo muticus
CGGGCGGGGGGGTGTAGTGGGAGAACCGGAGTCAAACCGGAGCCAAAGCGTCGGCACCGCGACCAGCGCCCGGAGTCACTCCGGATGCCAATTTCAGAACCTCGGACAGCTCCGGAGTCACTCCGACTTCAGCACCTCGGACAGCGCCTTCCCCGCGGTGGGGGCCGGGGGGGTTGGAGCAAAATAATGCAGAATTAAACCATTAAAAAAAGGAGAACAAAATGAACTTGTGCCGCTCCGGCTCGCGCTCCCCCCGCGCCTCAGCCGTGTGAACGCGCCCATTGGCCGCGAGGCGTTTTGGGGGCTGTCGCTCTCCGCCGGAGACACCTTGCAGCTTGATTAACGCGAATTAATTGCCGCCCGGGTCCCCGCGCTTTCCGGGCGGTTTCCGCCCTCTTTGCTGTCATTATGGCGCTGATAGGGCTCGTAATGGGGTGATTAGCCGCGGGGGGGGTGGGGAGCATTCGGAGGGTTGCTGCTTTCTGCTCGCCTCCCCGCAATTAACTGCTCCGCCGCTCGCTCTCAAGCAGGGAAAGTTTTGCTGAGCGTTCGAAATACAAAATAATAATAATAATAAAAAACGAACGGTGAGGAAAAGCGCCGAAACCCTTCCCGAGGCCCCAGCGCAGAGGCGGCAGCTCCGAGCCCGAGCTGAGCCTCGGAACTGCGGATTTCGTTGAATCCTCTCGTTGAAATCGGTTGCGAACGGGCAGAGAGCCTCTTGCAAAAGCAAACGCGGGGCCACCGTGTGCCGAGCTCCGGAGCGGCGGCGCTGCCGTCAGTTCGGCAATTACCCCTCCAACGAACGCCCGGCCCGGCTGGAGCTGCCCGAGCTGCACAGCCCAGTTTCTCTTTTCCCCCTCCCGCCCCGTCGGGACATTTCGCCGCTGTCGCGCTCTCCCGCACGGCTCCCACCTTCCGACCGCTCCGACCGCTCCTGCCTCCTCCCGGGCTCTTCTCCTGGGGGCAGACAGGAAGAAAACGTCCGCACCCGCGTGCGTGGAGCCGCGCTATTTCAGAGCGATACTGCGGCTTATTTCTCAAATAGTCGATTTCCTCCTTTTCCCCCCTTTCCGGCCGGGCAGCTGCATCTTGTCCCTCTTCCAAAGCCGCTCTCGGCCGGCAGCTTGGAGGCGGCAGGACCCCCCCGGGCCGCACGGCTGCCAGCTGTCGGGCAGCGGCCAGGCAGGGCCTCCCACCTCCTGCCCTCCGCCCCGGCTCAGGGCTGGCTGTGAGCGGGGCAGGGAACAAAGGAGCCCCGCAGGTGGACAGGGACAGGGGGAAAGCTGTGTCAGCCCCTCCTCTGCCCCAAATCTGGGGGTGCAATGGAACTGGCTCGGGGCTGTGCGTCCCCCCATGTTCACATATTAGGAGAAATTCCTTCTGTGAAAGGGTGGTCAGGCGTTGGCACAGCTGCCCAGGGAGTGGTGCAGTCACCGTCCCCGGAGGTGTTCCAGAACCAGAGAGATGTGGCACTGAGGGATGTGTCAGTGGGTATAGTGGGGTGGATTGGGGTTGGATTTGGAAATCTTAGAGACCTTCTCCAACCTGAATGATTCTGTGATTCTATGATTCATCTGCTGACATTGCTTTCGCAGCATCCACCAGAGCGAGAGATGCACAGGAACTGGTCCCAGTGAGAAACGGGGCAAAGACCCCCATGGGGTTTCCCAGCTCTCTGCAGCATGCTAGGCTCTGGCAACCCACCCAATCTAACTGGAGCACCCTGTTTGGGATGGAGATAGGCACTTGGAACAGCATCAAGGTTGGGTTTGCAGCCAGGAATGGGACCCAGAAGATGGATCAGGGATGGGATTGGGATTGTGTTATAATCACACGTGTAGGGACTGATTTGAGTGGTGAGTCTGCTGCTGGGGTTGAAGATTGAATTGAGCACTGGCTTTCAGACAGTCACAATGCGATCTCCAGTTCAGCTCTTTTCTCTGTGCAAAGTTATGGGGTGCAGGCAGGGGAGGGCTCCAGTCCTCACCCCTGAGTGCACACAGTATTCTGCCATCCCCAGCCAAGGCCCCGTGTCACTCTGAGGCCACACTTGGTGTTCTCAGTAGCTACAGGTGATCTCACTGCTCATGCTCTAATGTCAGTGTGGCTGACATTCATTAAAATGAATTATTAATATTATTATTATTTCAGATCTGGACTCTCCAAGGCAGAAATGTCCCCCATTTTGCCCGTGCATGGCATCCCTTCTACAGCAGTTAGGAGCACAATTGATTCAAGTGGTGACATTGTCAATGTGGGTCTACATCAGCTGCAAGCTTTCTCCTTTGGTTGAGCTGAGCCCTGCAGAACCTTGGGGCACCCGAGGCCATGCAGGACCTTAAAGGGTAAATCCCAGTGCAGCAGAGCCCAGGTTCATCCTGGCAGCCCCTCTTTCACAAAGGCTGAAAAGCAGCTTAGGAGCAGTCCCAGGGGCGAGGCTGGTGGAGCACCAGGACATGCTGCCTCCGTGTCCCACTGGCCAGGTGGGTCCCAAATGGTTTATCCACATGGATGTCCCCATCCCTGTCACCCCCTGCTCTGCAGCCATGGGGCGTCACTGGAGGAACGGGGCCTGCTGGCCATGGCAGGGCATGCACTGCCACATCGGGGCGGGGGACAAGTGGTGCTGTGCTGCACCGATGTCTCTGCAGGATTGAGCTCTTTCAGTTCCAACACCTTATCGTTTTCATACAAAGCAGACCGAACTGCCCTGAAAACCCGTTTCCTCGGGACGCTCCCGTTCCCCGGAGGGTGTCCGGATGAGAGAGAGTAGAGCGGTCGGGGTGGGGGTGGTGCTCGGGTCGGGGAAATGGGGAAGAAAATCGGCCCGAGGACCGCAGCGAGCGGGGCGGGCGGCGGGGAGCCTGCGGCAGCGGTAGAGCGGCGTTACCAGTGGGTGTCACTGCAGGACAAGGAGCGCCGGGGCGTGCGGGGCCGGCTCAGGTTCCCCCGGTACAGTGGACAGCGGATGGGGCCGGGGGGGTCGGGGTGAGGGTCTGCCCGGGCTGGAAGCGGGGGAGCACAGCACGGCGCCGGGCGGCAGCGGCTCTTGGGCTGTACGCGTGGGATCGGCGGGGGATGCGTGCACACACAGCGCTCTGCGGAGGGGCCTCGGTTTGGCAGAGAGCTTGCAGCAGGTGCTGGGATGGCTGCGTGCAGGCGAACGGGCAAGAGCTTTGCTGAATCAGGCGGCAATGGGGAGCTTGCTCGGCAGCCAGGTGGGAAGGACTGATGGGTTATGGAGCTGTCCTAGACTTGGTGTTGAGTGGGATGTGGTTGAGTTTAATATGTTTGTGCACAACAGGCAGGGGAGGAGACTGCCCTTTCCCTGTGGGGCTGTGCTGCTACAAGCACTGCCCTCTTAGCACTGTGACTTGTTACCCCGAGCCCAACATTTGTGGTGATCAGGCTGAGGAAAGTGTTGGTGTGCATCAGACAGTAAACAATGAACAGGCTGAAACAGGATCTTGACTTCCACGTTTGATTTATTTGGCTATATCTGCATGAACGTAACTCTTTAAATCCTGAGAAATCCTATGTCTATGGCTGATGCAGGGCTCCGTGCTGGCTGAGGTCCTGACCTGAGCTCGCTGTATGGCTGCCCTGGGGAGGGAACTGCTTCTCCCAGGCACTTCTCAATGGGAGGCACTGAACGCCTTCTTACGAGCATCACAGTCTGGAAAAGTACTGAGATGAGGCCCAACCTATAGAGAAAGGAGCAGATAGATGATTGGTTACATGAGCAGCCGGCCAAGGAAAATAGGTTGCAGATACAGGTTTAAACTGAGACGTGAGAGCACGTCTTCATATTCGGAGTGGGGTTACCATCAGGGGCCCTGACAATGCCTTGCGCCATAGATCTGCCTCGCGTGGATGTGCAGAGCTTCCTCCTGCTTCCACCCGCCCTGCTCAGGCTGGATGGATGTCAGCTTTTGCATATGTAAAAATACACAGCAGTCTTTGCCCTGAAAAGCTTGCTAGTAATCTCATTAATCAAGACAAACAAAGCATATTTAGCTATTCCCCCTCTCTGGAGGAAGGCATCTGGGTGCTTCTATTTGCATTTGAGTGCCTGACTTCAGACAGCTGTTTCTGGATGTTCTTGCTTCCCCACAACCCCTGGCTGGGAGGGCATGGGGGAGGCAGAGCCCAGGCTGCAGAGATGGGTGGGCAGCCCCAGAGCCCCCCAAGCCAGCTCTGACCTCCCACTGCAGATGCAGCAGTTCTTCCCTCTGACCTGTGCGGGGCCAGAGCCGGGGTTGTTAGAAGCATCCACTGTCTGTATGTAGGGACAGCTGAGCTGCTTCTCTTGGCCTTGTTTCCTGGGAGCTGGGAGCTGGGCAGCATTTCTGCGCAGGGTTGGGTTGAGGCCACAGGGGAGGCAGCAGCAGTTTGTTCACTCAGGGCTGGTGCAATGCTCCTGGGTGAGAAATGTCACACTGAGCCACCGCCGGCTGTAATTAAAATTAGCGGGGTCCTTGACAAAGTTGTGAGTGATGCCACAGCATGAGTAAGTGGGAAGCACCAGGTGTAAGGCAGGGGACAAGCGCTGTGTGAAAAAATGAGGAACCCCCTCGTAATGAGGGATACCTGAGGTGTATGGATTAGTCCCAGGCCGGTAATGAGAGACAAGATAAGGGTGTCCCTGGGTCAGAGGTCTTCCTGTGACAGACCGGTGTGAGAAGTCAGTGCCGGTGATGGATCCGCATCTCTGATTCTTCTAATTCATATTTTAAATGATGAACCCAACGGTACTTTCTGTAGAGAAAGCTGATGATCTTCACCATTGCTCTGATGTGGTTACGGGCTGTTACAACAGGCCTTGGTTTTAATTTCAGCTTTAGAGCATTGGCTGTAGCAGGACAGGAGCACAGGTTGCTGGTAAAAGCATGGTGGTTTCCTTTGCAGGATGATGGAGCTGCAGTTTCTTTCTGCTCATTAGAAGCAGAGATTTGCTCTTTTTCTTTGCGTATTTATTGACGATTCAAAGCTTGCAGGACACTTTTAGATGGAGTGCTTTAACATCAGCCCTCGCTGCAAAGAGTTAGAGGGGCAGTAAAACAAACTTGGCCCCCAAAATACATATTAAATCTTTAGGGGTGTTGTTTTCATCTGGGTTTCTTAATTATAATAATGTTCTAAATTGGAGGTCTGTAAGAGATCCCTTGTCAAGCATTAGTACAACCATGTGCATGGCACAAGCAGATGGATCCATAGGAGCAGAACCAACACAGTGGGAGATGTAAGAAGTGGTGGGCAGGGTGGGCAGAGCTCCCTGAGGCAGCAGTGTGCATCCCAAGGACGGTTTCTGGGTGCTGCTGGGTGGTCAGGCAGGTCAGCTCCTGGCGGGAGGTAAATGGGTGCTGCAAGGGGAGAGGGGGCTCAGGAGGCAGCTGTGCAATGACACACGGGAGGCACTGAGCAGCCTGGGAGTCTCCCAGCCCCACTTCTGCCATTCCTTGCTTCTGCAACACAGCCGCCCTTACACCCGACCCAGCCTCCATCATCCATTTGATCGAATGCTTTTAGTGGGTGACAAAACACTTTCCTGAGCTCTCTTTACAGGAAACCAATCTCTGTTCCTTTTTCAAAACCTCCCTCATTTACAGAGCCTGAGAAATGCTGGGCCTTTCAAGCCTTCTCCTGTTTTTCTTTTCCCAGAACGACACAAAACAACAGCGCGGTGTTTGTAGATTTTTTTTGGTGGGGAGGAGGGAATAAAACACACAATGTATGTATGGGTGCTGTACGCGCTCAGAGCTGCACCGAGCGTCCCCGTACAGACAGAACCGCACGCACATCGAGATGCAAATGATTTCCGTGAAGCTATCACTTGTAAAGCTTGACAGAAAATAATGAGAAACACTAAATCTTTTATAAGGTCAACACTCAAGCAGCTGTCAAACAAGAAAAGAATTTAGCGAAAGATCCGCAAAAACTTCCATCGCCTCATTAAATCCAACAGGGCCGGGGCCCGGCGTGGTGAGGAGGCACCGGGGCGCCTCCGTTTTGTGTCAGTAATTTGCGGCGGAGGAAGAGGGAAGACGAAACAGCCAGCGCCGAAGGGGCCTTGGGGGAGGCTGGGGAATCGTTAGTGCGCCAGGAGCGGCCTCGGCTCCTAATTGGAAGCATTGGGCATTATCAACGGAGGATTTGCCTCGGCTCCCTGACAGCTCTCTAGGCCTGGAATGATAGCCCACTTGTCAGTGTAAAAGACCATTAAAAACAAACCATTTTGATTTAATTGGAGGCGGTGCGCTGGGGGCCCAGGTGAGGCGCTTCATCAGCTGATGTTGGCTGCTGATGCCTTTTTCCCCCTGTATTGATGGCTTTTTTTTTTTTTTTCTTCCTTCCCCTCCCTTTCAAAAACTGTCTAGGAAAGAGAAAGAGGTGCTGAAAGATCCTTCACAGCTGCACTGAGAGCGGCTTTCAATAGGGTTGTCAACAAATGCCATGACAAGTTAGGGAGAGGCAGGTATTTTTAAAACAGACGTTATTCTGTCCAAGCTGAGCTGCGCTCGCAGGGCTGCGTTGGGTTATCAGGCCTACAAACACCGCGGTTTTTCCCGGTGGTTTCGTCCTGAAGTTGCTTAAGGAATGCGTTGGGTCTTCTCTCCCCACCTTCCTAATTCCGAGATGATAAGGAAATCAGGACAAAGGAGTTTGGGCTAAATGGTCCACGTGTGCACAAAGGCTTCACAAAACGCTCGGTTTAACGCCACACTGAGACTTTGGGTTTTTTTCCCTCCTGCAAATAAGGGCTGCAGACGTTTGCTGGACTTCACAGCTTGCTCAGTTTGGGCAGTTTGAGATTTTGACTTGGAGCCCTTTCGTGCCACGGAAATGAAGCTGTCAGGTGGCAGAGTCCCTACAGAAGGCAGAATGGCCACGAATGAAACCTCAATCCAAAGCATTCCTGTGGATTTGTACGAGGAAGTAGCAATGGTAGGGGCTTACCTGGAAGACAGCACAGCATTTGTGGTTTCACTCCACTGCAGTCCATGAGGCTGCAAGCACCCCAGATCTGTTCCTTCATGGTTCAGTCTCTAACAGCAGTGGGCCCTGGGTGCCAGCAGCTGCTCATGCTGCCCTTGGACATCAGGGCTTGGGTGCAGCTGGAGCCTGGCCTGGAGACTTCCCAGGCTGTGAGGCTGCACAGAGGGATGCTGAGCTGCGCTGTGCCTCATGCTGCAGGGCTCAGAATGCTTGGGTCTCTGGCTTGGTTCACTCTGATACTGGAATTTACAAGCTTATATGGTCTGGGGGCTTCTGGACTGGGGCTTCAATTGGGGGCCAGATCTAAATTTCTTCTCCCTTTTCTTTCTTTCTTTCTTTCTTTTTTTCTTCTTTTTATGCTGTTTTGTTGCTGTCAACCAGGAGATGTTGGAGAGCAGTGAAACGGCAGAGGAACGATGGTCTACCATGGACAGGGTGGTGACAGGTTGATGTTTGGATTAGCTGATCTTAGGGGTCTTTTCCAATCTTAATGATTCTATGATTCTACCACATCTCTGAGGTGAAGGAAGGACTGAGAGCAGCAGAGGTGAGAGTAGGGTACGATGGAGAGGCTGAGTGTACAAGGTATATGTGAAGGGATACTGGGAAAGAATGGACCATGGAAATGCATTGCTGTGATCTGATATAGGTTGGTCCAAGCAGTTGTGCTGTTGGTAGTTCTGATGTTAGGCAAAACAAGAAAATCCAAAGAATCTTGGCTGGACTGTTACCCACCAATTCATTTCACTTGGGCCACTGATCAGCCATCAGGTGAGACCGTTTTTTAGCCAAAACCTCAGCTGAAGAGAGGTTTGATCCGGTGCCATGGTGACAGAAAACTTGCTTTGGTCTATGTGGTATCCAGGCCCCAACTCCAAGAACTTCTGTTGTCCCCCCAAACCCAGGAGGATCCTGCACTGCAAAGCCATCCCGCTGCGTGTATCAAGCACAGGTTGGTTAAGCACAGTCTATGGCTTTTCTGACAAGGCAACAATTGCAGGATTACATGAGCCGTGCTTGTCAGTTCAGCTCTTCAGACAAAAATAGAGGTAAGGCATTAAAAAAAAATGCAGAATATTTTTGTGTGTGTGTCTTAAACCTCAGCCGTTAATTCTGAGGAAGGATCAGGCTGTGAGCAGGTATCGGATCCCTGGTGAGAATCAAATTCTGGAGCCCAGAATTTTGCTGCAAAGTTTATACAGTGGGGATTCCTCTAATTACTTTCACTGGAAATTTACCTGACAGAGCTTTCCCAGGTAACGCAAGGCGTACGCGGGAGAGCCGCTCAGTCGTTGACAGAGCCTTTGATTTTGTGCCAGGTTGCAAATTAAGTCTTTTGCCAAGGTACCCGAACACTTGCTCGTCAATTGCTTATCGCTTATTCATATCGCGCATCGAGCACAGCTCGTTTCATCTGCTCGGGAAGGCAGCACACGTTGACAAAAATGTTGTCCAAAGTTGCTGCATTTTCTTTCCTCCCCCTGTTTGGTCAAGTAAACAAGAATATTCTCTCTGGAAAGCCTCCTTGAATGTGTGTGCAAGTTGGGATTCTCTAATGAGCAAAGAAAAGCCGATACTTTGTGTGTCAGTGACACACGGAGTGCGGAGCTGTTTTGACACATGCGCAAATTCTGTCCTTCCACATCATGAGGTGCTGCTACCAAAATAAATGCCCTTCTGGGCTGACTTGACAGAGCCCTGAAAACCTATTGTTGAGCAGCCTGTGTTGATCATCTGTTTGGATTATGGCCATCGGATATTCTTGGTTTGGATTATGGCCATCAAAGATTCAGATGGAGGCAGCCGAAGCCTCACCCTGCACTGGGTCTCTACAGACAGCAATGCTTTAGGGATGATGTATTTTGGCAGCAACATCTTGTCCAGAATTTGACATTGAGATGCCATTTTGCCCAGGTCAACGCAACGTTAGTGATGGGTGACAGGAGGACAGGACACGTGCTTTTGTACATGCTGGGTGTCTGAGCTCTTATAGACCCCAGGGAATGTAGCGCAGACAAAAAGGAAGTCCTGGTGCATGGTCCCAGCTGTGTTAGCAAACCCTGAGCTGAGGGATCAGATCTCTGCAGGCGGAACAGGACAGAGGCCTTTTGCCTTGGGGGTGGTTGAGGAAGGGGAGGGCAGTAGGAATGCCTTGCTGAGGTGAGCAAGGAGTTAACTTCTGTTTGGATTTGTAAGAAATAAATGTAAAAACCCCTCTAGTTCAACTTCCCCTAATGAACTGCCCACCAGGACATGACTGGCTCCCCATGCCCTGCCTCATTCCATGAGCAGGGGGCCAGGGGGACCCAGGGGACCACGCACCAGGTCAGTCCTGCAGAGCGAGACGCAGAGCTGGAGAGCCCCTGGTGTGGAAGGGTGTGCAAACCACACGGTTAGCCTAATGGCGTGGGCCATTATTCTAAAGCACTGGGGCTGAAACCAAATGAAAACAGTCAATTTGTCTATACTTTAGCAACTCATTGACTAGGTAATGCCATGCAGTCCTGGCAATGCAGGGAGCAGGCAGAGGCAATTAATGGGGAGGGCAAAGCTTCTTTGTTTTCTCTTCTGCTTCCTCCATGAGCTCTAGCATGGTGCCAGGTCTTGCATGGATCTAGTGATAAGCCCACAGATATCATGAGGACAGGAATGGTGTGTGAACAAACTCCCTTACCTCTTTGGAGTGCTGCTCTTTGTCACCCTTCTAAAAGAGGGGATGGTGGTGAGTGACTGAGTTAGGCTGAGTTTGGGTGAAGGGTTAGGCCAGCTTGTGTCTCAAGGCTATTGCTTTGAAAGAGCCCAAATTTATAGAGATGGTTAAAGCACAGTTTGGAGACTATCAAGCATTCTTCGAAGCCAACAGCTTCTCTTGGGGTATTTCTGCTCTTAACTGGGTACACTTTTATGGATGTTTGAGAACTTGCTTTTCCATGGAGGAAACCATGCACTGAAACTCAACTGAGTAATTAATTTCCTGATCCAAGTTCTAACATGAACAGTGCCTGCTGGATCTGCAGCTAGGGAAAGGCGAACCTTCCAGGTTAATGTAATGAGAAAGGAATGAAGGAAATAGAAGACGCTGTGTAAAGTGATCTTTCTCCTCCCTGGATGCTGTTCCTGAGAAAGAGAGGAAGAGGAGGGAGGAAGAAGAGCAGGGAGGGAAAGACTCAGGTGATGTTTGAGACCTGCGGCTGTGGGGGGAATCCAACCGCAATCACGGATGAAACAAAAGGGAAAGCACAAAGAAAAACGGAGGCTGAAAAATGAATAGTGATGGAAAGGTCTGGGGTGAGAGGAGCTCTAAAGAGAAGGCTTGCCCCAGTATCTCGTGTGACTTACACAATCTGTTTAACAGCGATCGGTCATGTTCTTTCCCTGACACTAGCCGCAGCAGCAGCTTTGTGCTGACAGGCAGCTGGGATAAATGATTACTGACATATGCTAATCGGACAGTCTTAGACAGGATGTAAGAGGAATACATCAAGGTGGTGCAAAATACATTTCTTGGTCGAAACTCTCCAACTTGTACAAGTAAATTAGCTTCAGGAAGTCACAAGGCTCCTTCATTGTTTTAAACTGCAGTTAAAAATCTACAGCATGGTTAAAAAAATACAACCAGAACCATCAGAACCAGGGCTGGAACAGAGGGTTGAGAGGCTCTTTGCAATAGTATCTATCAATGCCAGATATGATTTTGACCGTGTCAACTCTCTGCAGGGCTTCAGTGCTTTCAGACTTTCTGGTGTCTCCTTTCAGTCTCTCTTGCACAGCTCTTATTCCTTCCTGTCTAAAATGCCTCCTAGCTTTGTACTTGAAGTTTCCCTGCATTTTACACCACAAACAAAGCTAGGAGAATTCGCACAAGTACCACAGAGCACAGCAAGATGTGCAGATGAATTCAGGAAGATGTCCAGATCCCATTGCTAGAATAAGAAATCATCATCTTAGCTCTTATTTGGATCAGTTCAAGGAATTGTCTTGCACATCTGTAGCCTGGCTAGACCCTTTGCTCAGTCTCAGGGTGAATATCATCAAACAGGTAGTTTAGGGAGATATCATGAGCATAGGCTTTCTGAGAATCTCCAACTCATGGGAAGAAAATGAGTCTTTGCAGTGGAAATGCTGTCAGGGCTTGAAGCAGTGATTGAGCACCTGGTGGGAAGGCAGGGCCAACCCAGGGGAGCTAAGGTGCGTGCAGTGCACTGAATGACCTGAAGGGCTGGAGCCAGGATCCACCCCTGCCCAGACCTCATTTAAGGGTTGGCAGTGGAGGGGTGGGCTTTTTGCTGGAGATCCCTGCACATGCCTTCAGAAGGCCTTCTGAAGGTAAGCAGCTTCTTTCCTTTATTTCTGTGCCCATGGCTGTTGCATTTCAGCAAATCCTCACTGGGTGCAGCCTGGGGCCATGCAGCTTTGCTGTCATAGCTGTGCTTTCCATTGTGTTACAGTCTTGAAACACTTTAATCTGGCATGGCTTGAATTAGTTATGGTGAGAGCTGATAAAATGTTAGACTCTCTAAAAGTAGGTTATAGTCATGTAGGGCAGTTGCAGGAATGCCAACAGAGAACAAAGGCCATGCCAATACTGATGGGAGGTGTAATGAGGTGCTTCTGATCTGATGAAGATCACAGAAGTGCCCACAAGTTAGACAATAAGCCACAAAACCTTCTATCTGTCAACTGCTGCCCCTTTTCCAGGTCCAAAATATATTGAAGTTTAAACACATCCAGTGTGGGAACGCTATAGGGTCTGAGTCTTGGGGAGCTTTGAGGTAAGAGCGTTACGTTTACCTTCACGAGATAAGGGAATTCCCAAGGAACCTGGGTGAGGTTAGAAGGTGTTCCTAAGTTCGAGAGCTTCATACCTTTTCCAGGTGGGGCAGGTGCCAGAAGGACTCCTCCTTTGGAGGCACTGGGTTTTTTCGGAGGAGCGTGGTGCGAGTGTCGCGCACTTTGTCCTTCTGGGACTGAAGATGAACAAGAACAGGCTGAAATGGCTGCAAGATTATGTATGTCACAACTGTGTCTTGAAACATAATGGGATGATCTAGTCTAAAAGTCACTTTGGATCACCCTGATGCGTGTGGTCTTTCATGTCCACGCAGCTAATTCTGACACCTAAAACATACTGATAAGGGAATTCTGAGCCAACAGCCAACTTTCAGTTTTATGTCATCTCGGTGAGATGACTGTTGACTGTGCAGAACCCTGAACTAGAGCAATGGCTCGTCACCAGCTGGGAAAGTCACCTCCACCACCCTCACTGGGGGGTGATTTCCTGACTGTCCGATGTGTTGCTCTCCCAATTAATTGAAACAGGGGATCTGTCCACTCTGTGGTCTAGTTTGTAGGTCTGTGTTGCTTAACTCAGTAATTGGTGGCTGCAGAATTCAGGAATTTGATGGAGGGAACTTGGTGATTAAAACATCAGTCATTAATAGATGAGTTAGGGATGCATTTTTCCAACATCCTCGGCTTGTGCGTTCATAAAGTAGCTGCTAATTAAGAACACTGTATAGCAATTCCACTATAAAGCATACTTTGTGATGGCAGTAAGCCCATTGAAATTGGTCATTACCATATTAGCTCGACTCTTCCTTGAGTCATTAACTAATAAAACAGTCATTGGCTGCTTTTAAATGTTATTACAATATTGTTACGTTTAACAGCTCTAACAACTGAGGGCATCTGCTGTGCCATGCCAGGATCAGGGCTGGTGTTGGTCCCTTGAACGTTTGTTGGCTGCTCCATTCTTTTATCCACTGCTGCAAGAAACCTGAGCAGAGCTGGTGCTGTCCAAAGGACAATCTGCAGGGCTTCTGGCATGAGGATAGCATTAAATACCAACGATAATTTGAAACCTAATTCTTTGTTACAGTAGAGCTTTTTAGTACTGTGGTGAAGTAAAAAGAATTAGAGCTTCCATTTCAGTTTAACAGGAGTTTAGGTGGGCACCCTGTGACTAGAGACATATTGATGTAAGCAGATGCTTAATGATAGCCAAAGAGATGTCTCTGGGAGAGTTGCCTAAGCCTTTAGCAAGGCCTTGACCAAAGCACCACTGCTCTGAGCTTGCTCAGTTTCCAATAAGCTGATATGCTTTCCAGTGCAAAAAATACTTTTAAAAAGCCTCCCTTTTGTCTCCAGAGCACTTCCAGGCACACATCTGCAACTTGCACATCTGCTGATCACTCCCACAGCATGAACCTGCAGGACATGCTCTGGCTGGAGCCAGGCCCATCCTGGCTAGGAAGAAGCTGATCTTTATGAGGCTTTGTCTTCTAGTAGGCAGGGAGAATGGTTTCCCAGCTGAAATCCCTCCCTGTGACTGGGAGAAGCCCATCTATTGTGGGTGGGACAGTGGGAGTTCATGTCTGGTAGCAAACAGCAGTGCTGTTGGAGTGTTACTACCTTTGTCTTCTCCAGCAGGAGCGCTGCGGTCAGTGCTCTCTGCTGCTCCATCCACAGCTCCTTGTATTTGTGTTGGAGGAGGTCAAACATGGGAGTGGAAGGCCTGGAAAACATTCAAAAGATGACAATACAATCCCCAGGGTTAACACCTCTCTACCTCCTTGTGCTGATTCCCTTCTCTACTCCTGGAACATATGACCAAGTGGAGGCACAGCTGTAGCCTGGACTTACTGAGGCTTGCTCCTGCCAGGTGAGGATGCTTTAATCAGAAACTGCAGGAGGTAGAACTGGCAGTGGCAACAGTGGAGCAGCAGGGTTCTTGTCTTGAGGACAGCATATTGCTTATCACTAGTCGTGGTGTTATTCTTCTCCCCCAGAAGCAAACAGAAAACCCAAGGGAGGAGGTGATGAAGGATGTCTAGCTTGAATTTTATCAGTCCTTGTCCTTACACATCTTGTTGGGGAGGGACTTTCTCATCTCAGCAGCAGCCATTGACTCTGGAGCCATCAGGTCTACTCACACTTGTGGCTGCAGTGCTCCTGTAACACAAGGCAGTGCTTTCCCCACCTGACCAGGCCAACTGCAAGACACCAGTGAGCTGGGCAGAGAATCTGAGAAACGCAAAATGCCGCCGACGTGCAGCAGAAACATCTCAAATTCCCTTAAACTTTTTTTCTGATCGTGCTCAGAGCTTTGCAAGGGTACTCCACAGTAGCTCAGGGACCCTGGCAAAGGGGGACTCCATTACAGCAGGAATTAAAAATGACTCGTGTCTTCAGAATAACTTCTGCTGTAATAAAAGGAGTCCCCTTTGCCACCCATGTTCTGAAGCATGTGGACAGCACAGCCTAATCTGCGGTTGTGTTTTCTAATGATACAGAATGGGCAATCCAGCAACACACATCCCAGGGGGCTTTCATATCAGAAGGGCATCCTGCTGCAGCCCTCCTGCTGCACAGATCGCACGCTGCAGGGCTTTTCAAGGCTCTGCTTACAAATCAGCCCTGCTGCTCCAGGCTGCCATCTGGAGAGCCACCGTGCCAAAGGGGACACCTACATTTGTCCCTCTCCTTCCCCTTTCCATTTCCTTTCCTTCCAGTTTGATGTTTCACACTGATCAGAGCTGGGCAAAAGTATCTACAAAGGATTAAAAGATATGGCAAAACTGAGGCTGGATGCCTCATTGCAAGGTGTCAATGTTGGTAGTTATGGCACAAGCCCGTGGTGAGCCTTGCTCCCAGGCTGACTTCCTTGGCCTGACCCTTGGCTCTCCAGGGCAGGAGATGTCCTGAAGTGCAGGAACAGCAGGGATGGATGCAGGAAAACATGGAGCCCTTGAGAGTGGTGTTTGATTATTGATTTTTGTGATAGCTGTGTGTTTTCATATCTCTATGGAGGTGACTTTACTATCTCTGATGGACCAGCCAGTTGGTGACTGCTTAGTCCACAGCTGGCTTGTACGTAAATGCTTGAAAGGACACATTTGGGTTGATGCTCTTCAGAAACTCTTCCCTGCCGTGTGATTAATCGCATTTAAGTCCTGATCCAGCAAAGTATAGAATCATGCCTGGAATAATGCACGCACGAACTGCCTCTTTGAAATCAGTAGGAATGACTTGTGTCCTATTTAAATGTGTGGGTTCTGGTGGGCTGTAGGATGTGACCCCTCATTTGGCTTTTCTTAATGAGGGAGTGAGGAAGAGAGGGGATACCAGGTAGCACACTTCCTCAACTAAAGCTGCAGGAGAAATGTCAGGGAGGAAGCTTTTTCTTTGTAGGTCAAACGCTGATCCCATTGGGGTGGATGGGCAGTTGTGGCCTTGCTACCAGTGCCACTGGGCAGGGTGATGGTACGTCCTCTTTGCAGCTGGCCCATAGGAACACGTCCCCTCACCTCAGCTTACTTAGGGGCTGCTGATGTGTCCCGTCACCCCGCCCAGATGTCACCCTCTGAACTGGGAGGCTTTTGCTGTTACCGTCTGTGGATGCTGTGGGGAGGGGGGAAGCATCTGCTGAAAACACGCATTGTGGATTAAAACCTGTCTCACTCCCAGCACCTCAGATCTCCTTGTTTTGGCACAAGCACCCTGCCACAGAAAGGAGAGGGGGAGAAGTTCTGATAGGATGTAACAAATTATTTATAATTGTGGAGGAAAAAAAATAATCAGCCGCCTCCTTTTATAGTCAGATAGTTGGAGCCACTTCTAACGTTGACATTTCCTAAATATTTTAAAATTTATCTATGCACATTTTCAAAACTATTATCCCTGAAACAATTCCTGTCTCTTTAATAGACTTTCTCTCTAATTTACTTTCAAGAGTGAGGGTACAGACCTATTTTCAACTGAAGTGACAAGCGCCTGCTTACTTGGTTACACAATGTGGGGCGTCAGCCTGCCAGAAATCTCTTGGAAAAGGAGCTGCAGCCTCCTAATAGGCTATTTTACTGTGAAAACAATGTTAAAAAGTATAATAAAGTATTAACAATATTAAAATAAAACAGTGTAGGCCTTAAATGAGCTACAAACTAGTTAAATCTATTCTATTCAATGTGAGCCTTCAGTGCTTTGCAGCTGATACCTCAGAGCTGGGATTTATCTAAAATGAAGGCACCAGGGACATGCAAGGGAAATGGTAATTATAATTTGCAAACATTAGGCTGACACTTTTTTTGTGTATGTGTGTATAAATTCTGACAGCTGTGATTTGTGCGGCATGCCAAATAGTGTTCCACCGAGTTGGGAGGGAGTCCCTTTCTGGCAGGCCGTGCTCAGAGCAGCAGCTCATTAAAACTTTGCAGAAGGAGAAGTTGCCGAAAACAGGAAGGCATCAGAACCATCTGAGGGACTTTTGGTACACGCTCGTTGAAAGGTGTTTGAGAAGAGAGCCTTGGGTCTGACAAACTGGAATTTTAGTACGCCTCTCCGTTCACAGTGGGGCAAAATAATTGGTCATCAGTGACTACTAATTTGGTTTAGTAGCCAGAGGCGTTTTTTTTCTTCCTGGAAAATCAATGACAGCGCAGAGGTCTGTTCAACCTGATTCAGCTCAAGATGGGTCCTCATTTAGCTCTTGATGCTGCTTCCACTGGAGACAGCTATTTTGTTAAAATGAAATTAAAATCTATCTATAATACTCGGCTCTGAGAGCAGCACCCGTCAATGCCATGCTGCTCTTGAGGTTTCAAGGTTGTCAGTCTCCCCTCAAACTTGCTTTCAAAGGTTTCTACCTCAGCAGGGAAAAAAGGTACCTGGCAAAAGTGGGTACAAAGGGCTTTGCTCTGGGAGGGTTCTCACACTGGCTTAAAGGATGCAATCAGTTGGATTGCGGAGTTGTAAAAGGGTAAAAGCTTGACTTGCGATCGCTTTGTTCTCACATTACTCAACAACTAAAGGGCTTGTAAATATATTAGAGCAAACTTCAGCCCTTGGGTTTTCCTTGCACTAGGCTCCAGCCAGTGCAGCAGTGTTCTTCTTGCTGATGGTCAAGGTGTGGTGGGAGTGCTGCTCCCAGGAGTTGGGTGTGTGTGCCCCAAACTCAATGGCAGCTCAAAAGCAGTGGGCTGTAGCAATGCAGTGCGGGTGTTTATGGAACAGAGAAATCGTGCCATTGATGTTTTTTTATCAAAGCCATGTTGCATGACCACCAAGCCATCCTGAAACTTTAACTGTTTCTTGAAAGGTTGGTGGGGTTTGCATGGAAAGGATCTCTCTTTAGGGGTCTTCTGTGCATGGAGGAGACAGTATAGGGGGCACCACTTTTGTATCTGTTCCCTGTGGATCTCATGATGCAAGGCTTTGTCCTGAGGTGGTTCTGTCTGTGGTGTTCCTTCTCTGTGGCTGGGGCTCAGACAGCCAATCTGTCTCCCAGCAGCTGAGGTCAGTCCCTTGCTGGGAACCAGTTTGGTCCCAGTGTCTTTATGGAGCTCCTCAGCGCGTCCAGCACAGATTATCTTCAGCAAATAAAGCACAGGCTGGAATCTGTGATTCAGCTCCAGGCCTTGGGGTTCCGCCAGTGCACGCAGCTCTGAGACACGAGTGCTCAGCTTCCTCTGCCCTGAAAGGGATTTACAGTACAGGAAAACTCTGATTACAGTTCCCTTGTACTGCTATATTGTCTCCCTTCCTCCCTTGTTACTGATGGGCTGGAGCTAGCAATCTATCTACCATTAATTTGTCTCTGTGTAGCCCAGCAGGAATCTGGGGCATGATTACAGCTCTGGCCCTCCTGTGAGCGCCGGCACGGCCCCGCATCCCCTTGCAAACTGCCTGGCTCTGCCTCGCCTTAATTGTTCCCCTTTGGCCAGTGGACCTGTCTGCTCTAACAAGGGCAACGAGGAGGGCCGAGGTAATTGAAGCACTTAGCCACACTCCCAAGCATTGCCTCCTGCAGCTAATTAGGAAAGAGGGCCGCTGGGCTCTTTGTTATTTCTTTTAATTGTTTGTGGGTTTTGCATAACAGTGAATGGCAGAAGAGGGGTGTGCAGTTAGGGGTGAATTCTTGACTTTGAAATTTGTATAAAAGGTCACTTACAATTTGTTAACGCTTTCACAAAAGTGAATTCAATTAGCAGCTCCAGAAGTCCCTGCACACACGTGCATGCGTGTTTGCAAGAAGAGGGAGGGATGGAGAAACAAGCAGGGCACGAATGCGACGGCTCTTCATTTTCCTAGGAAGCTTGTGGGCTATACAGCGAAGTTATAGGCCCCTTACAGCTTTATGCTCTTCTAAATAGGTCCTGGCAATAAACCCATGGAGAGGCCCAAAAGATCATTTTTAAATGATCTCCACTTGTCCTCGCTTTCCATTAACCACTGAAGAAAATAACAAGAGAAAAATTGGTAGAAAACACTTGGGGACCAATTTTTTTTGCAGTCTTTGCACTGGTAAAACTCACGTTGAAATAGTGGGTCTCTCACCCGTGTGGCAGCGGCAGGATCCATGCACTGAAGCACTGATTACTCTGAATTTCAGAACCTTCTTTACAATCCTTGTAATTTGGACGAACACCAATATAAATTATTTCACTGTGGGCAGCCAATAAGGCAGTGGCTTCTTCCAAGTGTCAGAGGATCTGTTATTTTGCTCAGAGGGCTCGTATGTACAGAACAGTAAAAAGAATAAAATCCATTGTAAACATGCACTTTAAAAGATTTATCAGATACTCATAGCTGTACTTAAGAGCACACATGGTTACAAGAACACCAATTTGCTTTACTATTCCCTCTCAGGCCAAGAGTGAGATGTATACTTGTAACAGTCCTGAATGCGCACGAGGAAATGTGTGTCTTGAAGCAAAGATACCAAACCAGCTCTGACCTATTAAATAACCAGCTTCACAAGCTGCAATTTGTGCACTAGCATTGATTTTGGGGGTTGGAGAAGCCCTGTGGCTGATTTAGTTGAAGGTTATTTAGATCTGTCTGCAGTAAATTTCTCTCTCCTGACTTGAAATTCTGTGTTGTTCTCCAAGAAACCCAGGTGGGACCCGGCTGTGGGGCAGAGCTGTTCCAAACAGGCCATCCTGATGGGCGTTCCATTTGGAAGGAAATGATTCCCCCTTAAAATCTCCTAAACACCACAACACTGAGTGGAACAAATTGAAGAACCAGGTCTTCCCCTTGACCTCCTGTTTACAGTCAAGTCCCTCTGGTCAGGTGGGAAGACCGCTGCCTTTGCAGGGGAGAGAAGTCCACATGGGGCAATGGGTGGTTTTAGTTCATAGAAGTTTTTTTGTAAAAGCCAGCTCTATTGATAGGGAGGGACTGTATAGGAGTGTGAATTACTTTCCTACTCAGCATAATGCACTTGGTAATAAGGGATTGGAATCTTTGCTCTTCAGATCTTTTCCCAGCTTCCTTATGCCCAACCTTGACCTGTTTGTTTCCCTCTTCACCCAAAAGCCTGAGGTAGTTTAGGAAGTTATTCACTGCAGCTGCAGGATGGCCAACATCTGCGTGGTGCACTCAGGGTCACTGCAGGCCTTTGTGCAGCAGTGGGCATACAGCAGCGCAACCCAGGCAGCAGCGAAAGCATGCACAGCAATGTGAGCACATCCCAGCCTGGAAGGTGTCCAACACAAGAAAATGACTCTTGAAATAGAAATTCTTATCTTAGCAACGTGAGAATGGTGGCAGACACACAAAGTGTCTTTTGCGGTGGAGCTGGGTAGGACATGCAATTATCTGAACTGATGGGAGGCCTATTTTATTTTATTTTTTTAACTTGGTTGCATTTTCTGGTCTCTTCAGCCTGACAGTGCTTCCAGTCTGTAATATTTTTATAAGTTTTCTTTGTCAGTGCTCAGACATTTTTTGTTTCTCCATAAAACTTTGGTTTGCCCCCATTTGGGGGGCTCTGTGGCTTTACACATTATTTGTTCTGCTTCCAGTGACTGCAGACCAAGGGTTGCTGTAATATTCATCTTCCTTGCCTGCCTGGATCTTCCTGGTGGGTTCTTTCTAGGCGAAAGCTGGATAGCTAGACTTTTCTTCCTGCCTGCAGGGCTGCACGTTAATGACCTGAAATGCTCTTTAAGTGTTTCAAAAAATAAATCTGCTAATGCATTTTGTGTGCCAAAGAGATGCTGGGAATATTAAAGCAGCATTTGGGGCGGCCTTCTAAACTTTGTTCTGGCTGCATGCAAACAGCACGGGCACTTTGGGAGGAAAGGCCACTTACAAAGCGCAGGTATGAGCATTGCAACCTCTCTTCTTGGGGAAGGTGAAAGATAAGGACAGAGCAGCCAGGTATGCCAGGAAGCTGCAGGAGTACCCAGTGTAACAGCCGAGCTGCTAAAGGCCACAGACAATTGTCAGCAGAGCATCAGGCCACTGCAAATGATACAAGGAAAGAGGAGGTACTGGGTAACTGATGCCTTTGGCTAGTTATGTCAATTTGTAGAGGAGAGACTGCAGTGAAGAAATGCTTTAGAGGGGTGAGTTTGCTGCAGAAATGCGGTGAAAGCAGCTGGTGAAGAATAAAGACTGGTTGTAGAGAACGGGAGGCGGAATGGTAGGAGGAGATGAAGTTAGAAAGAAAATGGGATGTGAAATTCAGGAAAGGGACGGCTGAAGTGAAGGCGGGCAGTAGGGGGGACCCGGCAGGAGATGTGGGGATGACAGAGTGCCAGGGAAATCCTGCCAGCACACCCAAGGTCAGCCCAACCTACAGGCCAACTGCCAAGTGGATGGCAGCACGGCTCAGGCAGGGTTATGGCCATGCAGGGTTTGAAGGAGGTGCAGGTGTAGGATGGCAGAGAATGGCGTGTCTGCATGGTCCTTGTGTCCAGGAACGTGTGCAGGGATGCTGAAGGCAGAATTAGCAAACATCACTAGGAAAGGAGAAGGAAAGAAAAGCTTTTCTCTAAAAGCAGCCCTGGAAATGCTGGACTGTTCATGCTCAGAATGCACTCTGCGCTGCTGGAATGTGTCCCTGGCTCCTGGGGGTAAAACTTGTGCTTGGGGTACCAACTGTGTGCTGGGATGTTTTGCCTTCAAACTCCTCGTGTGACCTTGTGCAAATCAATGTAATTTAAAATTGGGCTGTGGACAGCATCCATATCTTTGTGCTGGCTTATGGTTCCAAAAATGATAGTTTAATACCCACTAATTTCAATGCACAATAAATTGCAATCAGGAAAGTTTGCGAGGCTAAATATTTGTCTGGATATTTACTCGGGGTTTCCAAGTGCTGTATTGACACCAGTAAAGATCCCACAGGCCTTCACAGCCCCTCTGTGACTTTTGGATCTCCAATACCACCAGGACTCAGTCCACTCAGCACCTTGCATCCTCCCTTTTGTGAAACACTACATTAAGAGGGTGGGGGTTGAACACAGCTGCTATTAGCACAGTGTGTGAGGTTATTTTAAATGAAAGGACAGAGGACTTGAGTCCAGAACAGCAATCCTGTGCTGCAAATATCTTACAGCTATGCAACATGCCATGCACAAAGAGCCTGCATTGATAAGATGGGCTCATCTCCTGGAGGTCAAGTATCACTATGGGCATTTTCCTTGAAAGAAAATCTGTAGATGTTTTTGCAGCTGGGAGGCAGGCTGGGGCAGGTGGAGCTGGATGCATTTGCACTGCAGCACGGCTGTTACTCCAGTGCCTGCACCCAGCGGGCACGCGCTCTTGCAAATTGTGGCTTGCACAAGGCAGCTCTTGTAGAGATCAGAAGCTGGAGTGTGAATCAGAGGAGTCTGGCTGGATGTTGCCCCGTGGGGCGGGCTGGGACCCCACTGCATCCTCGTTACTGCTGACCTTGGCACGAGCGCTGCCTGCTGATGGATCAGCTATGGAGCTGGACAAGCCCCCGGGGAACCGCTGCATTATCTATTATCGTCCCATCAGTGCCTCCCCTGACCCCTCCCAGCTCCAAATGCCACAGGCATCAGGGAGGGAATAAATCTTTGTCTGATACCGAGAGAGAGAGGGAGCGAGAGCAGGAAAAAGGAGAGATGAAAAATGTCCTTTTTATGACTCTCACAACAAAGCTGCCACATGATTCGTAGCAAACATTTCTCTGGGAAGAGGGTGGGAGAGAATGGGGGGAATCAGCAAAAAAGCAGAGCTGCTTCTCTCCCCTGGAAGGTGCCCAGAGGGAATTAATAGAGAGGGGGCACGGGTGACCTTTGAAGGTAAATATCCTGTGAAAGGAAATGGGCTCCAGAGCCTCAGAAAGCTCTCACCGATGCCAGTGAGGTGCCTGGTGAGATGCTCCGTGCAGCACACATCCACCAGAACAGAAAGCAGAGAGTGATCTGTACTAGAGGGAGCAGCAGGGCCGGGGTGTGATTAATAAGGCACTAATAGCAACCCCAGCATTTATCTCGGCTTGTTTCCATTTGGGATGATCCAGGAGGGCTTGTACTCGTGAGCCTGGGGACAGCTCCTGACCTTGGTGTCTTTGGGACACTCGGGTAACTTCAGCAGCGCTTGCTCCTCAGCTGCACCATCTGTGTTGTGCCTTGGGCAGGGGGACATCACACACTGTTCTCAATGGAAAAACTTCAGAGATCTTTATCCAAGTGGATGTTATTAAAGGCAAGAAAGTGCTTGGTGACATGGAAAGGGGCTGCATGCTGCTGATGTCTCCCTTTTTGCCTCTAGACAAGCGTGTACCTTAACAGCAAG
The DNA here is from genome assembly GCA_016647715.1 of Pavo muticus. Taxonomy (NCBI): domain Eukaryota; kingdom Metazoa; phylum Chordata; class Aves; order Galliformes; family Phasianidae; genus Pavo; species Pavo muticus. The sequence continues at coordinate 4,005,094 of JACDJE010000064.1, forward strand.
CACATTCCCAATTGGCAGCAATAAGAAACAGAATTATACAGAGCTTGGAGTCCGAAAGCAGGAGAACACTGACAGCCAGTTGATTTTTAGCAGGGAGGGTCTTGCTGAAACAGATCCATGGTGGCTGGGGCAGCCCCAGCTGGGAGCGCTCACCCACATGGGTGTCTTTAACTCGTCGGTCATGAAAAGGGAGTTAAATTCCCCACTTTTACCCAAATGGCTGTAACAACTCCTTGGTGATCCTGGTAATTTGATTTTGTCTATAACGTGCTTTTAAAGTAAGGGGATAAATACAATCAGGCTGTGTAAAAGGTAGCTATTAAGGAGCAGACAAGATGCACAATAATAACTTTAAATTAAAAGCCCTTTCTCGCTACTTCTGTGGTTGTGGGGTCTGCAGATTTTCCTTAAAACTTTTGGAACGTGCCTAGATTTCTTACAGGCAGCCATTTAACCTCCGTTTATGAAGAAATAAAGCAAAATTGATGTTGATTTTGGTCTACATTGGGGGATACTTTTGCAACATAAAAGCCCTTTTGCCTGCAATTTGCAGAGCAGCCCTGTCACATTGGTGAGGGCTGATACTGATAAAGATAAAGCTTTATAGCTGGGGCATTTGCAGCTAACAGCAAGCTAATGCTGCATTTTCATTTTGATGCAATTAATGTTAATGTCTGCTACGAAAATTGTCATTAAATACCATTTTAAAATCCATTCAATTTGCATATGCAAAGCCCATTTACTATCATGTAAAATACACAGTGCAGTTCATCATGTCTTTTCTCTAGAATTTGTTGCTGTTATTTTGCTGGTAGTGATTATTATCCAGCTCTTAAAACGAAACCTAATGTCTAGTCCAGACCTGCACAGAGCAAGAGAAGTCTGTGCTCCAGTAACACTGGGGCTGCTTTGGAGACCTTTTTGGAGGTTTTAGCATTTGTTTGCATTGGAATTGAACTGGCTTTTCCAGAGCACCCTGTGTCCTCCAGCCCCTTTGTGCTGCTGTAGAGGACAGGTGCCTGGGGGTCAGGCTGAGCAGGGCGCTCATTTTCCCCCACGGGACCCCTGCTCACAACTGCTCATGGGAAATCAGCATGGTGGATAATCAGGAATTGGATTCTGAGGGACTTGTCAAATGCGTTGCTTTTTCCACTTCTAAATGCAGGGTGGTGAACTAGCAAGTATGAGAGAGTGGGATTAAAAAAACCTCATTCTTAATTGCACGAGAGTATTTCAACCAGTGTGAGCAGGTAGAAATGCTGCTGCTCTGCCTCAACACCACTTGCTGCCCAAGGAAGCTGTTATTCTGGCTTACAGCTCTCTGCTCCTTTAAGTCAAAGAATTGGCATAGAACATATTTTTAAGGAGCTCCAAGCTCTTAATACTAGAGGTGAACTGGGGATGTGTTGTGGCACGCAGACCAGAATTAGGCAGGTGATTGTGAAGCATGGAACCAGGTAGCAAGGCCTGCAAGTAACACTGTGACTCCATAGCAGCATATCTGATCTCGGGTCGCTTCTCTCTTGGGGACCGTGCTGGCTGAGATGTGGGAGTGTTGCAAATATGAGGGTAGGAAGGGATAACATCATTCTGAGGAGGGTCCCGAGACTTCCTCCTTACCGTGCTGGGATGCCATAGGTCCTGTCTGGAGGTATGTGAGGAGGAGACCTCTTAAAGCAACTGTATTCGTCGTCTTTGCGCCGAACGTCCTTGGCCTTGTAGTACAAGTTAAACTCCCGGGCTGTGGTATACCCAGCCTTCAGAGCACCACGGTTCATGGTGATGAAGTCTCGGGGCATATCCTGAGTTAAATTTGTCCTGGGCTTTATCGTGTTCCAGTGGCCTATTGCTGGAAATGAAAGGAAATGTGAGGCAAAGAGAAAAAGGTGATGGTAAATTTTATTTGGGGGATGGTGCAAGGTTTGCATGCCATGCACAAGGGCCTCAGCAAGTCTGATTTCATAGGGCAAACCCTGAGAGCACAGAGTAGGAGCCCTCTCGAGTTACAAAGCAGCCATATATACGTAGCACTCTTGCAGTTGCCATACCCTTCTCTGCTTGGGGTCTGTGTGATCCTACAAACATTTTCAAGACGATAGGGAAGATTTACCAATCACCAAGAAATTTGGGTAATATTAATGGAAGTGTGTGGACGTTGTTTTTTCAGCCCCAACTTTGTGAGAAGTAATGAGGAGCATTGGGAAGGAGAGACCCTGTTAGCATTAGGACTGGTATATTTTAGTGGCACTGCCATACCTTCAGGGACTCCTCCATCTGTCCTTTCGATGTACAGCCCGTATGAAAAATCCAAGCCTGGCAGGGTATAGCAGTTTCTCAGAGGCTTTCCCAGTTCTGCCTGCAGAAGAATGAGGTTAAAGAGGAAGAATAAAGACCTTGCTTGATGAGCTACACCTTCTGAAAATAAAATCATGTATAGAATGTGGCCATGAGCACCTGCAGTGGCTCTGACTGCTCTTGGGATTGGATAGATCCCACTGCCCAGACCCAAACACAAAGAACTCATAGCTGTGAGGCTTCCTCAGGGCTGGAGCCTGCAGGATGCTGAATTTGGCACAAGTTCACAATTGAGTTATAAGGTGATCCAGCCATGCTGGAAATAGGATCTTGATTATATATATGGTTTTAATCTAATTGTTTTAACTAATTTCTCCTCTGGCTAGGGTGTCCAACCGCGGTGTCTGCAGGTAAATTTTCAGCAGCTGACCTTAGATTTCCTTCAAAGTATTTCACTTCCAAGTTGTTTGCCCTCCATAAACTCCCCCAAATGCAATCACACTGCCACTCCTGCCTGGGAATAATCAAGACGCAAGGCATGTTGTGGTGGGATAAGGGTGATGAAGGAGGGGGAGCAGAGCCTGGGGTTTATCTCACAGAAAAGAAGAGAACTTGAGCTCAATAATCTCATTTCTATTTAGTTTCAAAATGAACTCTTACCCAGCCCATGTGTATCCCAGCCTGGTGTTGTCTGTGGGATTAACTGACCTCCCTTCACCCCTTTGTCCCGACCCTCCCATCTCCATGGTGAAGTCACTGCAGGATATGTGTGTCTTGAAACCTTATTGCTGCTTGAAAGAGAGGCCATGGAGGAGGGAAGGGTGAGATCTGGCAGCCGGGGTGTGTGCGTTCCTGCTGGGGAGAGGGAGCAGGGTGAGGCATTCAGCTCCCTGCAGCCCTGAGGCATGGGGTGGCGGGTGCCTTGGGATGGGTTATTTTACATTGGAAGCCTGTTGAGGAAGCTGGGTTTATAGGTGTTGGGGCAAATGGCAATGTTGAAATGCTGCTCCGTGGATTAGATCTCTGTGCCTGCAAAGCCATGTACCAGGGCTTCAGGTACAGCAGGGCATTGGCTTCCCAGGTCTGGGAGGGAAGTCCTACACCTTGGGGCCATTAAATCCACCCACTCATGGCACTATGGAACTGATGTGGTATCCCTGCGATTCCCAGCAGCTCAAGCTCACCAGAAAATGAATTTTCTGGACTTACTAAGATCCTTTGGTAAACTCCATCAGTCTCCTTGCCCTGTGCGAGGCTGTGGATCTATCGGTGCAAGCAGACATGAGCAATAAGCTTCTTGAAAGCAACCAACTCAGCTACCTGCTCAAACCTGTGCCTAACATGGCTGCTTTCTCCCCGCTGCCTCCCGCAGACCTCTGGCAGAGGAAGGGACCATTCCTTGCAGATGTGTGCAGCGATGGCAGCAAGAGGGCTTTTAGCACTGCTGCCATTGAAATATCGCACGGCGGTGCTGAACCATATGTGCACGCTGGGTGTGAGTTAGGGAGCTCACGCAAAACACATAAACTGGTGCCAGGAGTGATAAAGGAGCTTTCAGTGTTGATCTATTTCTCCGGTATTTACAGGCATTTGTACGGCGGCTATTTTTAGGTGAGTTGTCACCGATCTAGCAGGGAAATTGAACAGCGTTCCTCAGATGCAGGAGGAAAGGCTTTACCCTGGCCTCAAGTTCTGATCCTGGGTCAGCTGAGTAAGGCCAAGAATCTGCTGCTGGGGTGAAGGTGTGGCAGGTGGGAGGAAATTGCTGAGAAGCTGCAGGAAAGGAGAGGGAAAGTGGCTTCCAGACCTCAGAATGCACAACTCTGTAGAATGGAAGAAATTCCCTTTTGCAGAGCACATGATGTTAACACAGTTGGTACTTCCTTTACCTCAGAATGAGTGTGTGCTGTTTCTTTTTATGATCAGGTGGCATTTTACAGTCGCTTTGCACTGAATAAATAAAGTTGAAGGTGCTGGATAATTAATTAAAATAAAAAAAAGCTGGTCCAATATGTTGAACATGGAGAGAATCTGCGGCTCTGAAGAAAACCAATGGGCTCGGAGGACTCTGGCTGCATGCCAAGGATTTTACCCACAAAAGCAAAGAAGGGGAAGGATGTAGCAGGAATGAATCCTGCTGAGTGTAATCAAAGCTTAGCCTTTCTCATTCATAAATTAGCAAAACGCTGTTGCGACCTCATGGGCTGGTTTCGTTTGCTTGTCCTCGGGCAATGTAGGTGTGCTGTGCCATGAGTTGCGGTGGGAGAGAGCCAAAGTTGGTGCAGAAGGTCCTTTTTTCCTCCCCAGCTCCAGCACTGCTTCCTGTGTTCGGGTTTAGACTGTCACAAAGCTGCTTGGCTGGAATACAGATCTGTCTGACAGCTGTGCCCATCAGCAGACAACTTCATTAAACCTCATTAAGATGTCATTTCTCTGCCTTATTTCCCACCTCTTGGCTCTAATTAAAACCGTCTCTCTCCGCATCCCAGGCGGTCCTAATTTTCTCTGGGTACCTTCTGCAAGTTTTCTCCCTTTATGACCTCAGTGAGGAAAATCAGGCATCTTAAATACTGTTTATTTAGCCCATTCGGAAGCACAACTCCAGGCTTTTTCCTGAAGCACTCCCAGCGCATCCTGCAGAGACCGCCTCCTCCCAGGGCTGCAAGAAATGTGTGCTGAGGCTTTGTCTGCTTTCTAAAACTCTCTTTAAGGACTCAGCTAATGCATCCCTTCCCCCTGAGCGGGGTGATTCTAATTTCTGAACCAGGGGTGTGTGTTCTGTGCTCAGAGGATGCTGCTCCAAGCAGAGCAGTGCTGGAGCTGTGTGGTCAGTGAGATGCCCTGGTTGGCCGCAGTGCAGTGCTGGGAGTACTGAGCTCCCTGGCCCTTCCCAGGTAGGTTCTCATTCATGCAGCCCTGGATTTGGGTTTGAGTGTCTGATGGTGTTGGAAGATGTTTGCTGCAGAGGAAAAGCTGGGCTTGGAAGCAGGTCTGTGTGTAAGAGGTGGGTGAGCTGCAAAAGAGTAGCAAAGTAAAGGAACTTGCAGGCTTACAGGTTTTGCTATAAACCTCATTTGTGTTCCATCCCCTGGTATTTATGATCCATCTACACACATTGCATTAATTTGCTAAAGATGGCTGAGATAGAGAGGGGCGAGGAACCTGCCTGTGTGCAGAAGGGTACAATAAGAGATGGAGGCCTGGGTTTTTAATCCATGCATCTCCTGCAGCTCTTTGGGAGGGGATGCTGGGCAGACCCACAGATCCCCTCTTCTGCTCAGCAGGGCTGCCCCATCCACTCCCCATCAGCTCCGTCCTGCCGATGGATGCCTGCAAACCCGATGCATTTCCAACCCGGCAGGCCCTGCTTCCTTCCCTACCTTCTGTTCCGCTTTTCATTACACCCCCTTGTACAGTAAAGCCTCCCGTCACGCTGCCATTACTATTATTATTGCAGATTTACTGCACTTGCAGAGTGAAGTGATGGCAGTGACAAGGCCCAGCATTTTTCCCTCCTTCCCCCCGCGACAGCTTGAAATCAAGCCCTTCATTTGCATTTACATGATCTTGCTGTGCAGCTTATGAGATCGGGAGATTTATTTGCTACTTAGCTTGATGTTTGATTACACTCTAAGAAGGCAGTGAGCTACAAAGTGCAGGGATACATCAGAACTGAGCTACTGAAAGCCTCTGGGGGACAGTAACTCAACATCAGGTTTAGGTAGATGAGAAAGGGAATGTTCAGTGTTTTGAGAAAGGCAAATTTGATCAGCTTTTTTTTTAAAGGTGAAAAACTTATTTTCCATCTCTCACAAAAATGGTTGGGAAAACAAGACTAGTATTAAAATGCACGTGAAAATCTGGATGTGTTGATGCAGAAGAAGTCCAAGCAGTGCTGGTGGCTGCTGGGCTGCGTGCCGCTAACTGCTGCTAACTTCCCCTCCCAGGAAGATTATTAATAATAAGTTGGCACTTATCTTTGAAGCTTCTCATAAACATTAAAGGTCAAAGACGAAGGAAGTTTTGCTTGATGAAGGACCGCAGAATCTGGCCCTGATTTATTAAGCTTCGGAATGTGCCACCAAGTGATAATCCTGCTGTAACAGCTGGGGAAACTGAGGCAGGGAATGAATGTGTCTGTGACTAAGGGCAAAGGGAGTGGGGGTTGGATGGGGGAAATGAGGAGTGTGGCTGTGTTCAGGCAGAGAGACTGCAACACTGGTGTCCCCCACAGTGGGGTGTGAGCCTTCCAGAGCACAGGGAGATGTCTGGGCAAACAGCTCTCATGGAGTCCAGCAGGACAACGCTTGGGGGTCTGACATGCAGCTGGACTCCTGGCACTACAGACCCTCCAGGCAGGGCAGGGATGCTGCTAACCCAGCCACACATGCAGCCTACACTGACATGTGATCCACCTCAGGTCTGAATTTCAGAACTCCCCTACCCTCTGGAAACGATGTTTTGCACGAGGCTGGCTGCAGGAGGTTGTGTGGACAGTGGGACACAGGTGTCCCCTCACTGGGTCAGACACAACTGCATTCATGGGCTGCAGGAGGCACTTCTACCCCGGGGGCTTTCCCCACACAAGCCCAGCTTGCCCCCTCCCCTCTGTTCTACCCTCAAGGACAGGACCTGCAGCAGCAGGGTGGGATCACTGATAACCAAAGATCTCCAGTACAGAATCCTACGTCTATAGAAAGACACCTCTATCTGATACTGTAGCTTTGCTTGCAAACTTTGTACTTACGATATTACAATTAATCATTTAGAACTTAAGAAAGAGTATACCCCATTACATAAAAGACTCCAGTGATGATCTTTATCCAACTTGTAAAATGGGCAGACTTGATGCGACTGAATAATTTTCCTCTCATCTGCACAAAATCATGAATGCAAGTCATACTTGGAGCCTGAAGTGAACACTGTGAGACCAGCCTATAATTACCAAAATAGAAAAAAAGAACAGCATTTTCTAATGAATGACAAGCCACTAGGTGGAAATCTAATTTGGTCTAATTAAGCAGCCTTTGTGAGGATTTGTCTTTAGATGAAAAGAGGGAGCCAAGGAGATCTAAATGCAAATGAACTCCATCGTTTTGGTTTTAAAGGGCCAGGCAGATATGAAAGTATTTGAGTACGTAAGACTTTCATTTGTCTTCATGGGCTCGTTCACCTTCCAGGTTTCCCTTGAAAAATATTCTGTGCCCCCACGTTCCTGGGCTCTGGATACTGGTTGCTGTTTATGGAGTTAAAACACAACGTGCTGTTTGAAGGCTGATTTTTAACTGTAGGGCACTGCAAATATTACATCTTGATTTCTCTGTATCAGGGCTGCATCTTTCAGCTGTTTGCAAATGGTTTTGGACAAAAACATCCTTCGCTGGGGAGCCAGATCTAAGATCTGCTGCTTTTGCTGCAAGGCTCTGTATAACTCAGGGGGCACCTGCAGGACCCTAAGCTCTTCCTCAGAGTCTTTGTGTCAGTACAAATCAGTCCAGCACTGATAAATCACTGCCACCTCACCCCACTGCACTGCTTCTGCCAACAGTCCCAATGCTGGGGTATGGCCCAAAGGCTGAGACTCACAGAGGGGTTTGACTGTAATTGAGATGCAAATATTGGAAATGATCTTCTCCCGCTCTGTTAAATCTACTCCTGACTTAAAGATAAATTTGTGTCTACGTAAGGTTTCATGCCAGTATTGAAGGTCAAAGAAGCATCTGCGTTTCTGGAGTGGGTGTCAAGCCATGGCGAAGCAGTGCATGCTATTCATAAAACAAAGCTGTAGGCAGGAAGGAGATGTTATTTGGGATAAATGAAGATGGGTGCAGCTCATGGCTGCTGCTAGCCTGAGGTCTGACCTGCACCTCATCCCCAGAGCTACGGCCACCACCCACCTCCAGCAGGAGGAATGAGCACAGGACTGATGTGAGCATGTGTGGGGGAAGTGGCAGAGACGTTTGGGGCAGGGAAGGTTCTGCCCCACTGGGAACTCTGACACCCAGTTCAGCTGTTGCTCAGCTCCTGTTGGCTTCAGAAGGAGCACTGAGGTTTGTCTGAGAGCAGGACTGGGTTAGTTGGTGGCTGAGAGAACATTCTATAAATGTTAAAGAGATGGGATGGAATGTTAAATGGGAAAAAAAGTTCCCTTGGAGCAGTTACGACCTTTTCTCTGTGCTTCATCCTAAGTAATATCTTTTCTATAAGCCTCCCCATCTGTTACTCCGAGAAAAATCTCTTTATGTTCTCAGGGCCAGATGTTGTTTGAGTTTATGTGCAGGACAACGCAACTCAGTGAAGCTATTACTATTTACACCATGTAACTTGCTGGTGGCTCCTTCAGCTCCATACAGGTAGTTTTAATTTCCTCCTCCCAAATTTCTTTGGGTTCCTATAGAAAATATTAGGCAAAAAGCTGCCAGCATGGCATCCATATACTCACAATGACATTTAAGGAGTTGAATGCAAATAAGAATGTGGCTCTGTGCGTTTTTGAGCAGACCGAATATGGCCAAATTCCCAATACAGAAAAATAGTTTCTTGGTGGTGTAGATCTGATTTTAGGGCCAGATTCAATCCCTCACTGCAAATGAGATGCTGGCTGCCCTCAGAGCTACCTGTCATCTCACAGTACAATTTACCTGAAGTCAGTACAGCTGTGGTTCCTCCCAGGACAAGACATTCAATATCTCAGACTAGCAGACAAGCTGTTAACTTTGGGCAAGCTTTTGGTTTAAGAATCTCTCTGCTTTCACTCCCGGAGAAGCTCTAATCTCTGATCACAGATGCAGGAACTTTGCACCTTCAGTCACTTCACATACAGAATAATCTCCATTTTCATTAGAGAATAGATAAAAGTTTTTGCTGCTTAAAAAAAAAAGATGCTGTTTCTTTAATGTAATAAAACCTCAGCAGGACAGAATGTCTTTACTAGACTATCCCCCACTATTCCCATAAGAAATCAAATATAATCCTATTTAAGAAGCTTTAAATAATTTTGAGCTTTCGTATTGACTTATTAAAATGCAGCTTAAAAAACGCCTTCCTTGCAATCCCTTTACAAGGGTCAGGGATATAAAATTTGAAGAAATATGATTAGTAGATCAGATGGAAAGGTATATGCAGCAGCTTCCAGTTTTATTCCTTAAAGTGCCCTTTTAGGAGAAAAGGTGATTCTGTTACACAGTGGCACCACCTCCTTGCAGGGGTGCGGCCCTTACTTAGCTGTACCTCCTGCCCCCACACCCAAAGCATTTCATAGGTTTTTCCTAGACCTGAAGAGCCCTTGCAGTGAGGATTGAAGAGTTTGTGTCCTCATAGCGCGGCAAAATAGAGGCTGATCAGGCTCAAGGTGCAGAGGAAACCAGTTGCGCTTTTGCCCATCCATTGGTTGGTGCCAAAGACCAAGTGATGGTAATAGAGATGCAAATATGTCATGGAGGAAAGGGACGCTGCAGAGCTATTGTGAGCATGAGCTCACATTGGCCCACATTGCTTTCCTTTTACTGCCTGGAAGCTGTTTGGGAGGAAGAGCTCCTGTAACCTTCCAGATTTTGGAGTGGGATGAGCCCCTTTTCACTTTCTACACACTAAGTAAGTGCTCACATCCAGCCCTGTTGACTTGGGAAGAACTGGAGCTGTAACCAAGAGTGCACTGCTAGAAAAATTAGCTGAAAGGCTCTAAGCAGAGAAAATTGAGTCAGTTACATGTCCTGAGCTTCAGCTCTGCAGATCTCCTGGGATTAGCAGGGTTGTATGGATGTAAATGATGAGACAATTTGACCCCCGCTCTTGAAGTATATTAAATACAATGAAGATCCAAATTGTGCTGTCAGTTAGACAGAACTCCTATTAAGCACAGAGGGGCTTGTGCTACTGCAAAAATCTGCCCAAGTCATTTGCTCTGTCCTACAGCAAAATGTATTCAACATGCTGAAATTAAACCGCAAAACCTAGTGAGCAAAATCACACCCTGCCCATTACACTTACAGCCAGTTACTGTGAAATCCTAATGTGTCAGGCTCTTTCTCTGGGAAATAAGGTAGCTAATAACTTTACTCCTGCCTAAGGCTGGACTTTGGTCAAGGCTGTCAAGGCTTCTATGATTTTCATGTGTTTCTGAAAAAATACCCATGATTTTGACACGCTGGGACTTGTGTGAGCAAGCAGGGAGCTGTAATAGCTGAACTTCCCCGAGAGCTGTAGAGCTCAACCTTGGGCTCTCTGCTAGACGAACAGCAAAGCGGCCCGAGCCCACAAGTGCCTCAATGTCTTCAGCTCCCAATGAAGTCAATGGCAGTCAAGCGTGATTGACTGCTGGTAGGATCCTGCCCTGGGTTTTCTCTCGTGGCAGGAAAAGCAGCAGTGACACCAAAGGCAAGACCAGCAAATGCTGGTGAGAGCCTGAGTCCCCCAAGGAGTTGTCAGGGCAGGAAAAATCTCAAGACTCCCTAATTTCCTACATTTATGACAATTGTGAAACTAGGCTGAAGCAGCGCTGGGAACTTGCTGCTGATGGTTAAAGAGCTATCATCGCCCATGAGCTAGTTGCTAATGGCACCAGAAGTATGGCAAAAGATATCTGGCTTACAAATTAATGCACATCTTTGATACCTGTATTTTTACAAAATTCCCTTTAATCCTATATCTGAGTCTCTCACCTCTTTCTCCACCAGATCTTCTACCTACAATCTCAGTCCTGCTCTGTGCTACTGTTCCCTTCAGTCCTGTCCATTTCCAGAAGCCTGGAATGAGAGGGGTCAGGCGCGGCTCAGGTGATGCACACAAACAGCCCAATTGCTTCCAAAGGGGCTGCTCTTGTGAGGCAAGAAAGAGTTGGCTCTAAAACCCCACTTCATAATTGCATCATATTTGATGAATCAGACGTTTTACGTGCTTGAGAATTCTCTGTGTTCCCTTCGTACTCAGCCATTGCAGAAGGATCCTGCTCGGCTGGAGTTCTGACCCATATTTTCCCGGCTGCAGTCCAAATTGGGTTGCTAAAAGGTAAAGGAAAAAATCTGTCTCATCACATCTCTCCCAACCCCTGTTCAGCTGCTGTGGTATTTTCCTTCATTATGCTGCTGCCTCAGACTGTAAACCTCTCTAATTTCCTACATCGCAGCTATTTATTTAAATGCTAACTCGCATTATGAAGTGATAATCCACAAGCGCAGGAGATAATTTATGAAGCATTTAAATTAAGAGGAGCAGCTAATTGGGAGCATGTGTCTTATAAGCCTTGCTAACACCAGAAAACTACAAATTAGGGAGAAAATGGAAGATATTTTTATCTTGCTTTTTTCTTTTGTAATGCACTGAGGAAAAATATTAGCATACATCACACAACACTGCTGCTCACAGAAGTCCTCTCTTCTTTTCTGTTGTTCTCTTCATAGCCAGTATAACACACAATGCTCTCGTTATTACAAATTCCTCATTATAACACCAGATAATCTTTGCTCTCAGAGAAGGTGCAACAAGGTGGGGTTTTCTGTCTCCAAATGAAGCGGAATAAATTTTCCAAGAAAGGTCCCCTTCTCAGCTACACGTGTTAATTTAAAAGAGCAAAGACTCCCTTGTTATATTGGGAGGCTAAAACGCATTTAATTTAGGACTGCATCACCCTGTAAGAGTTATATAGGCTTTTGTTGAAACGAGAATGAACATAAACGGCTGCGAATGGGGGAACAGCCAACGTGTGATGGCCACAGGGCTGGAGAGAATGTATTTGGGATGCTCTGTGCAGGTTTTGGTGCCAAACTCACAAGCTTGGATTTCATCAAAGCTTAGTGTTTGAGTCAGAAAGACAAATATTAACCTGGATGCAAATACTGATACCCCATAATGTGTGATTCCCAAGGTTACAGCAGTGTGATGGAGATTGCTCGGGAAATGCTGCTGGGATGGGTGATGTAAGAACACTTGGGAGGAAGGGGAAGGCAGTAACCATCCCCACTTGGAGGCTCACAGCCATCCACAGTCCCTGGTTTTGCTCTTTGATGCTGCTGCCTCAAGGGGTGAGTTGCAATACTTTGTTTTGCAATAGGAAATGGCCTCTTCCTGGAAGCGTAATGCCACTTCGGCTGCTTTTTGGGTTGCTGGATCTGCAGAATGGCTGGGACATGCTCCCAGAGGAGACAGTTTGTCAGTGCTCCCCCAGGAGCATCCTAGGCACCCAGATGGTTGTGCTAATGCAGTTAGGAAAGAACTGAGGTATTTAGAAAGCTGACAGCAAGGACTACCTTAATATACCGCTCTCTTCCCCTCTTCAGCTACAACTTAAGAGTAGTTTCCAGCACAGCTGTGTGAGATGTTTAGTTAGGATCCTCCTTTACAAGGCAACCAGTTCTTGTGGGTCCCTAGAGTGGTTACTTGAGACGGATTTGCTGTTAGAGTACAACACGGTGCACATCTCCTGCCTCGCTGGGTGCTGCGAGCCGCAGGGAGGGCTGTATGAAAGGATGCTCTGGAAGCATGTGGGAATTCAACCTCACACGTGTGCTCTGTTTGTAGAAAATACCCTGCCTTAGTATTTGCATTTGTGTTTCTGCACTTACAAATCTCCCTTTACATATATCCTGTCAAAAGCAGTCAGCAAACAGGCTCTGGCATTATTGGAGTTGCTCCTCGATTCGAAGGAAACCATAAATCTGAAACTTCAATCATATCTTTATGATCATTCAGCAAACAGAGATGGAGGATTTATTCAACATGGGATAGCAAAGGGGAAACTGCAGGGGGTTATTGCAGGAGATATTGGTTTAGCTAAGGCAGAACTGCTCCCTCGGGCCTCTCTATGGACGAGCCAATGAACAATGGCACCAATGACAATAACAAGGCAATTATGGGGAAGAGGGTGAGGAGGGGGTAATGCTTTGTTAAAGATATAGGTAAGATTCCAGCATGGTGTCTCTTTTGTGTGCTTTCAAAACTAAAGGATGGTGTGTCTGCCTGGGGTGGTCTTATTAGGAGCTGCTGATCCTAAAAACGCAGCAAGTGCTTAAAAGAGCTTCCAGCTTGTGTGCGATTGTGCTGCTCTTAGGAGTTTATGAAGATTTGCTCACTCATCAAATAGGGCTGGCAATAGGGTTCCCTAATCCATCCTACACCCCAGGGCAGGAGATAAGTACCAAAACCTCTGTTGGCAGAGGTTTGTTTCTCTGGCCACAGCTGACATCGGGCTTTCTGCATTTAGGACGTACTCTTGTTCCTGGGAGGGGGCCCAGGGAACTTCCCTCTGCTGGGGGTGCTCAGACTTTTACCCCAGGCTGGTTATGCTGTCGTGCCATGGGTGCTGCCGCCCTGATGCGCAGCGATGCTGGGGTCAGCAGTGGGCACGGGCAACAAAGTTGTCCGAGTGCAAGATGGGAACACAAGGTACAAATGTGCGAAGGAGAGCTGGGTCCCGCTGCTGCCACCAACAGATGAGACCGGCACAAAATCTGCAGCTTTTCAGTGTGTGTGAGAGACAAATGCCTCTTTTTAAAAAGATGCAGTGGTGCAAAAGCGGGAACTGAGCGATCCATCCCCACCTGTCCTGCCTCCCCTCCCCTTCCTCTGGCAATTTTTCCTCCCCCTCTTCCCTTGCGAGCCCCCAAGCAGTTTGTTTTTGCCTGCGGAAAGAAGCTTGAAATATTGCATGGGGGGTACAGGCGGCGGTCCCCGAGGCCCTGCCCCTGATGGCAGGAATGCAGACATAAAATAACCCAGCGCCATCAGTAACCTGTCGCCAAAGCCCCACTACGAGGTGAGAGTTTTCCTCCCTGCCGTGGCTGTTAGCTGCAATGTATTTCTCCCTGCACTAAGCACCGTCTTTCCCAGGGCTGCATTACAATGATTTATAAACCCCATTTCTGTGGAAAACTAATAGATCAAAGTGAGGAGAAGGAAAAGGAGACATGAGCAGCTGGAAGATATTGAGGCATGAAACAAAAACAGAAATGAAAAACTAGTTTGTGGCACTAGTGAGTAGTTCTGTGCTGCACTTGTGTTATTGAAAAATAATAGAGGGAATCTGTATTTTAATCCATTTTTTAAGAGCCATTCAAGTAATCTGAAAAGCTCTTTCTAGAGCCAGCTTAGCTTCCTTTTGTACATTTGTGCATCTCTTGCAGAACTAAACACCTTTTTTTTGCTGTTTAGCCCTTCCATGCACATTCCCACGTTATTTTTAGACTTTCCATGGTTTGAGCAGACTCTGGCTTTTCTAAGCCGTCAACAGAAAGCCCTGCATGGGGAACAGACGCTTGGCTGGACCTCGGCCTGGGATGTGCTTGTCCTGGGCTGGCTGTCACAGAGGAACAGTGAGGTGCTCTGCCTTGGCTTTGGTTTCCTCTGCTGCACGATGGGGATAAACAGATGAGATTTCTGGTGTAATTCTCAGCTTCAGTCAACTTATATCCTGATTGCATTGAGCCAGGAGTACAGACCGATGCTCATCTTTGTTTTACAATGATTAATGCATTAGTGTTCGTAAGAGCTTTGGAGATAGGAAGCTAATTGGGCTTTTGTGTGTGTTCTGCTTGTCTGGTTCAACCACCAGACATCCCTGACTTCAAACATAGGCAACGGTGAGGAATTATTATGAAAACAACCACAATCCTTGGTACTTGGGCAGCACTTTTGCATTCACAGTGCTGCACAAACCTTAAAACTACAATCTCAGTGCACAGCACGTATGTAAGTGCAAATGTTATGTACAGTAGGTGGAATGCATTGAACAGGACGAACAGCAGATTTGGTGGAACACAGATGTGTGGTGGGACTGCAGGGGCTTTTATAAAGATCTTACAGAGCCGTGAGATGGAAGCTGCTGGATTAGCCTTAGGTATGTTCAAAACTTGGCTGAGGTTTGCAGGTTTCCATTCCAAGTATTTTCTCTCTATTCTTCTGTGTTGGCTTTTTTTTTTTTTTTGCATTAAGCTTTCACTCTCCCTGGCAATTTTTGTTGCCAGTGAGTGCTGCAGTGCCATGTTAACTTCAGGCTGGCTGCTTTACTTTGGTTCCTGATTTCTGTTGCATCCTTTGGAGTTATTAAGGCAGTGCTCCTGGGGGAAAGCAGGTGCAGGGATGTGTTCACAGACATCTATAATTGATACTTCTCACAGATGACATAGGAAACAAGCACGTACTGAACGTGCTGGTGTGACTGCTCTGCACGAGGGAATGCTGCACTTAGTCACATGCTGGAGCAGTGTGGGCAATGAAGCTACCAATAGGTGAGCGACACACTGCCGTTGGCAGGAGCAACACCTGCCCATTAAATCAGCACGAGATGACCAACGTCCTCACAGCTGAGCCTGACTTGAGGCTGAAGGCTCCGATCATTAAGAGATGTGTGAATTAAAAAGGAAATCCTGCTCTTTGCTCACAACCTGTGTGATGCAATTGTAACACCCTCCTCAAAAGCACTTGGAACCAGAGGTCATTGTGAGACATTTACTCCCTCCCTTTTGGTGCTGGTCTTGTGGCTGGTGCCTGGCATGGTGATGCAGCAGGCAGATGCAGAAGCCCTGTTATTTTCACTGCATGGATCCTGCGTGCTGCTGACCGCAGCCTAATGCAGCTGTCTCTTCTGTACAGCTTGCGCTGGTAGCTGCAGACTGCATTCTCTGCTCCAACAGGCAGAAAAAGCTGTCCGTGCTCTAACAGCTATCCAGAAACGATGACAACATCTTTCTTCTGCCTCCCTATGGCCTCACCACTCTTCGCTCTTCTTCTGTTCCCTTTCTGCAGAGAGAGCTCGTGGGATGAAAGACAGCCAGGAAGGTACGAAGAGCTGAGCGTGGACTAAGAGCTGCCGGAGGAATATGAGAGGAGAATTTTGCCCTATAAGTTTTAATAAGGTGGTGGGTTAAGAGAAATGCAGCTAGGGAGAAAAATAGGGAATGTTCTCTCTCCAAATGGGCACTGCTTCAGTTTGTAAAAGCACCAGGGATTCCCCATGTGGCTTAATTTATTATTTTCCCACTCGTTAAATGCCAAAACAATAAAGCAAAATCTATTGTTAGCTTTAAAATGCAGATGATTTGCATATGGCTGTGATCGTCCTACTGCTGCCTTCATTTAAACTCAGTAAGCCGAGGTACCTTTAAAAATTATGACTTGTTTTACATTTAATATACTGAACTATGTTAACATAATAGTAAGGGGCTGACTTCACAGCTTAATTGCTGATCATGGAGGAGGCTGGGTAGCGGCAGCATTAGCCTGGCGGTGTGGTAGGGCTGTCCAACAGCATAGCAAAAAGGGGCCGAGCTGCTCTCCTGCTTGGCGTGATGCCCTCCTGAGAGCACCAGGAAACCCAGAGAGATTTCTGTGCTGCTCTTGGTTTGCTTCTGCTGGAAGGCATTCAGGGCCCATGCAATGCAAACGGGATGTAACTGCACCCGAACAAAGTTCCATTGGGAAATCAGTGGGATTTTTTTTTTCCCCATTCAGTTAAATTTTGTAGAGGGGAATGAATGTCCTATTTAGTGGCAGAGCTGAGCACGTGCATCACTTCCCTAGGTTGCTGTAGAGAGCCTGTGTGGTTCTAGCACTGTTATTACATCCTCTCGCATTTTTTCCTTCCTTGTTTGACCCCTGCTCGTGTCAGGCTGAACAGAGCCTGCACAGGGACTGGGAAAGGGAACCAGCTCCACAGAGGCTGCTAATTCCTGCCTGAATTCAGAGACCCTGTGGCAGTAGGGCTGGCAAGGCGCAAAGCCTGCGAGCTGCTGCGTGGAAAGGGGGCATGGAGCCGTATCCTCTGCTCCTTCTGGATTTGTGGCACGAGCCTCCAGGTCAGCACATGATGGCAGAGCACCACCTTCCAGGAGGGAGCTGCTGCAGATGGCTGACCTTCCTGCCTGCTACATCCAAAGAAAAATTCATTAAGGACTAAATACTGCCCCAAGGTGTGTCCGTGATAAGCAGCATTTATGGGCTTCTCAGGGGCTGAAGAGGTACCCGAGCACTACCAGCCATTCGCATCCGTGTGTGTCTCTGACTTCTGTGCACAGCTCCAATCTGGGAGTTCTGGACTCCTTAAAAAATTTGCCTTTGTTCCTCAAATAAAAAGCATACAGATTGACAGAGATGTACACCGAGTCCTAGCATTCTGATTTAAAAGAGCAAAGTTATAGGCCCCTGAAAATTGAGGTTTATAATAGAAGCACTGGCAAACCCTTAACTGCAGAGAAGCTACCAGGCGTTGCAACAATAATTGGGAAGGGAGGGAAAAAAAATCGCACTGTGTTTTTCAGTGCTTAGCTAAGAAATACAACAAGAGAGTTTATTGCTTGCAAAACACAGCTGCACTGCCTCAAATTGGATGGAAAAACGAACCCTGATAATTTATTACACCCCTAAAGTCACAAGAATGTACCCATAAATTACTTTTTTGGAGGGGGAGGGAAGTGGTACCACTGTAGTCCGTTCTGCACAACCTACTTATTAGTATCATAATTTATTATTATTATGCCCTGCTGCAAATAGAGAGGCAGATAAAACTCAAATCTATTAAAACAACCGCTCCACTTTCTCTGAGCCACTGAGGGACACCATTCCAAAGGAAATGAGATAAATTACAAAGACGGATGGAGGAGTCTTGCATTGCAGCACATAGCTTGTATATATGCAAGAGCAGGAGGATAATTCAAGGAAAAAAGAATCGTGTTAAATTTCACCATTCAGGATTCAACACAGAGGGACCAGAATAACATCAAGTGGTCACTTAGATATTTGTAATGTATTGATCTTTTCTCTTTCAGAAGATCCTATATGTTAACTCTGAATACCTGAATGTGTAAGTCTGAAATAACTGCCCTGTGCCTATTCCAAATAATGCTTGAGTCAACGTGTATTTAAAAATACTTTTTATCCAGCTGCTTTGAGGAAGTGGATACTGTACTGAGAAGTCTGAAAATGCTATTATTGGAATATAGATATCCTTGTGGTAGTGAAAAATTGCAAGGCTGAAGGGAATTTAAGGTTGGTGGGAGATGCTGCTTTGCGATCCCAGAAGGGCAAAGTGGAGGAACCAAAGATGCAGTTATAAAGTTCTCCATGTGCTTCAGAGAATGGGTTTCAGAGAAGCCAACAGGAATTTGTGTTATTTTTCCTTCTCTTCGTTTCCTACTGGGGTAGGACCAGCGGTTCTTAATGGCACGTTCCTCTTCCTGGCTACGTGGGTGGATTAGCAGAAATGATAATTGTACTGGGGGTTATTGCTCATGGCTCTCTTCAGGACAGATTGCTGTTAGGCTCTAACGAAGATGTTTGGTGCTTTTGGCCACAGTCACGAGGGTGTACCGGATCCTGACTCTGGATGAAGGCAGGCTGCTGGCCCAGGAGGGATCTGGGAGGGGTAACTGCCATCTTTAAGGAGAGACCTAGCAGTAATCTTCCTGCATAGCCAATTTGCTTTTCAGTTCTGTCTTTAGAAAAATACATTACTTAGAAAAGTCCAATGTGAATTTTTATCACATATGCATCATTGTAAGAGCTGTGGGTGTTCAGCTGGCTTCACTTTTATGAATGCTGGGGATCCTCAAAGCAAGAGTAAAGGAGACACAAAGCCAGCAAAACCTCAATGGTCCACAACATAAACAAATTTAATGAGAAGAAAAGAGTCAGCAATCATTTCATCTTCCCTGCAAAGCCTGCTGCTCTGATAAGGAAAACAACATCCAGGCCACGCAGCAAGACGCCAAGACTTTGTGCTCTTGCTAAAGAGTGGGGGAACAGAAGGGATTGACAAAGGAAGGAAATGAGGCCACCTACTTGCTATGATACTGAAGGTTTTCATCTTTGCAGACTGCTGGTGACATGCATCAATCTATACCTCAGATTGTTGCTTCTACACTCTTGCACGCTTGTAGCAACTGTGTGTTTCTAAGTCAGAATCAGCAGGCTTTTCTCTGACCAACAGCTGCCTGCCTAATGGTGGAATATGAAAGACTTGCAGAACTGAAGCTTGGTGATTCACCGCCCATTGACGACCCTCAGTGCTGACCGAAAGCCACGGGGTGATGCATGATTGAGGTGGTAGATGGGTGATGTTCACCTGCCTTTTCCACAAGTGGCAGGAATTCCTCTGTATCAGTGAACTGTGGCTGTGTTTTCCAAGATTGGGTTTGGAAGACCCGACCCCAAACTGTGCTTGGAGAAAGGACTTGCTTGGACAGGACAACTAGGAATATGGAAAGCCTGACCTCAGAGTGCCATTTTGTGTTGCTTTGTGAAGCGCATTACTGTTGAAATCACATTACCAAGCAACTATTGCCCTTTTCAAGAAGGAAGAGGATGACAGGAGCCTAAGCAAAGCAAGGATAATACAATTTAAAGTATTATGACACACATATATTTAATAGTACATCACATGTAAGGAAACAAGCACATACAATCACAATATTACAAGATGAACACAGGTCCTACAACGTTAAATTTAGTGCCTTGTGATTGATGTCCCTTTGTTTGCAGGTTTCCTTTTTTGTATACATCATTTCTGTAGGATAAGCATCTTAGTGGCTGCAAGAAACATACAACTTTTTTATTTTCCAGTGTGTAATTTCTGTTTGATTCACAGCTAATAAATAGGTCATCTCGTACTTTCGAAATGCCAACACGCAGTAATTCAGTGAAATAGAGACTCTACATTAAAAAGCTGTCAACCTCGGTGCAATTTTCCTGCACCCAACGCTCCAGAAAGATACCTTGTCACTCATGGTTCAGCTCTGCTTTCCTGAAATATCTCTTCTTCTGCATAAATAATGAATATAGTTGCATGGAAATATCAGGCACAAAGCCTGTTCTTCCTCCCACTCTAAGGAGCTGAGGTGCACGCTCTGTATTTATTGGTTGATCTTCCCAACAAATCTTCCTGAAATCACAGGTGTGGTAATAGTGGGGCCCCCTCCCACCTGCAGGCAGGTGCTCTCAGCTGTGCTAATCACATCCCAGGAACACTGCCTTAAAATGACCTGCTGCTATTGAGCTACTTCCCCAGACATAAAGGCTACGTGATAGAGAATAATTGTAAACAGTTATTTGCTTTCAGTCTCTTTCTATATCTAATGTATTATGGAACTCTTGCATAAAAAAAAGTAGGAGGATGAAGCAGACCCAGTTTGGGACAATGCCTTCAAGGGATTCCACTTCCAGAGATAACTTTCAAAAGTAATCTAGGCAGAATTCTGCAGTATGTGTAACCCACCATTGCTGCGAACAGATGAAGTTCCAAGGCAAAGGTTTAATCCTGCAGGTGTTACTCACATGAATGGTTTCTCCTGACCCCGAGTTTGACAGTGTGGGGTGAGGAGGGGAAAAGCTGTTTCAATGAAAAAGTGGACTCAAACCATGAAAAATCTGGCAGTGCCTTTTGTGTTCTGAAATCAATGGGAAGTTGAAACTGATAAGATGTCAGCCCTGTAAAAATGGGAAAAGCAGGGTGTGCTAACCCCCTGTGAGCTGGGTTTTACAAGGGATAAAGCTGCTGAATCCTCACAGTGAGGTCCAAAAGTAATTTAAATCTCTTCCCCTCTCTCTTTGCTCCCAATTTCCCCATCC
This sequence comes from Pavo muticus, assembly GCA_016647715.1. Classification (NCBI taxonomy): domain Eukaryota; kingdom Metazoa; phylum Chordata; class Aves; order Galliformes; family Phasianidae; genus Pavo; species Pavo muticus. The sequence continues at coordinate 4,025,941 of JACDJE010000064.1, forward strand.
CAGTTGTTGTTAGATGCATCAACTGAGAAGGAAAGTTAGAGAGTGACACTAATAAGGAGGGCTCAGACTCACTAAGAGTATTAAAAGGTTAGGTCATGGTGTGTTCTATTAAACAGAATATTAATTGAATTCTTGACATCTGAGGTGAACTGTGACATACTCATGGGATAAATATTGCATTTAACAGAGCATCATGATCCAAAGCTCTAAATACTACTGAGCATCAGTGCCAATCCTTCACAATAGATCTGAGCCTCAATCCTAAGGGTACGAATGCTCCCTTGGAGTTTTGGAAGATGAGCTTAAAAACAGATTTCACATTTCTTGTTTCTGTTCTCAGTTAAGTCCAAAACTGGTTCTTCCATCTCATGACATTCACACACTCGGGCTCAGATGTTTGGTTATAGTTTGGTTATATATCAAAAAATGCCCCTTTCTAAGGCCATGCATTACAATCCTATTGGGCACGGTACAAGAAAGGTTGAAAGACAATATCTCCATCTCCACCCCTGCACCATAAAGAAGATTAAAACATTAAAAAGACCAATTAAAAATAGGGAATCTCATGGCAACATTTTCATTAACCCTCCCCAGTTCTTCTTTCTGTCTCATTAGTCATCACAGGGAGAGGAAGGATCATTTTAATTAGCAGCATTGTAAAGCTTTATTTAAGGCAACTGCCCCTCCTGCTGCTCTCTGGATTACCCTGCTGGCTTATAAATACAATACCAAATCATTAACAGCCAAAAACAACACCACTGAAGGGTTTGGAAGAAAGAAGATCCACTACGGTCAATGTTTAGGGCTCTTTAACAATGTCCTTTCTCCTTATTCAGGCATAATTCAAGCGTAATATTGGGCTTTATGAAACAACTCAATATCCTCTTACAGCAAAGCCCTTTCTAGCTGAGGATACCATGTGTTCAACTTTCTTCCCCTTTGTTTGCAAGACAGTGAGAGCACAGAGCCACATCTGATGGGATAGACATGGCAGATAGGATCACAGGTTTTCCAATGTCCTAATTTAGAATTCCTTGTTAAATTCTCAAATTAAAGGGACTGCTGCACACTAGCAGCCTTGCAGGAGGGAGGTGAGGGACCAGACCGCTACTGAGGAAGCTGGGGAGCATTTTAGAAAGAGGCTCCTGCAAGTTTGGCTTAAAAAGAACTTTAGAACACACATTTCATAAAAAAGAAATTGCTTTTTTCAATCATTACTTGCTGAGTTTCATCTTTTGGCAGAAGCACGTCCAGTCGGTGTGCGCTGCTAGGAAATGCTCTGCCAGCGTTTCCTCCCAGCTGTTTCCATGCCTGGGAGCGCAGACCTGAGCACACATCCATGCAGAAGAGGAAATCTGCTTGCCCTCGCACCCCCGTGATGCATCCCACTTCTGGAGCAGGACAGAATGACTTCAGTGGCAGTGCACTCATTCTGAAAGTACTTTGAGCCGCTATGGTTGATCAGGAAATAGATGCAAATGGAGATACGACTCAGGGCTGCGCTAATGGAAGCGAACAGGACAGCGTGACCCCAGATCCTAAAGACACCAGTGCTGGCAATTGCTGAGCGGTGCCTTCCAGGCACTTTCTTACTCTCACAGACAAACAAATTGCTCTTCCTCTGAACCACACTGCAGCAGCTCTTTTGCATACAGCAGAGTACTGAGGGGAACATCACATTTCTTAAAGCACAAGTTGCACAAAACCTCCTCCTCACCACGAAACCACAACTCAGGCTGTTAGGATTCATCACCCGGATCTGTGGCCTACTTTCCCTGACCTGAATATGTAAACACGGACTCCTCAGTACAGCTGTGTGCTGCGATCCCTAATTGTTCATCACTGTCCAGCAAAGGCAGCCGAGTCCTTCCCTTAGAGCAACCTATTAGATACATGTGGGAGTTTAAGTGCTCTGAGTACTCCACTGTGGAATTTTCAGCATCAGTCACGTTGGGATCACAGTTAGTATTGGATTTTTCAAAGCTAGAACATCAAACAGCTGAAGCGAGCTAAAAGCCGGAGATACCACCTTTTTCTCTGGGTGCCGAGGCCCTCCAGCCCAGAGAACGCAAACTCCTAACATTCAAATCTGAAAACACAAAGCACTGTTTGTCTCCCCCTGACAAACTTCGTGCATGCTTCAAAAGTATGTATATTCCTCAAGAAAGGCTAGGAGTACATGGCTTTACCTACATCAACTGCTGGATAAGTAATAGAAAAGACAGCACTGATGTCTCTCTGAATGATTAATGTATTGCTACACAGTTCATTTCATGTTAAGCCAAGATCTGTATCAGCGGCGGTTTGCAGGGAGAGGTACTATCTTGTATGGAACTCACTGCTATGTGTCAGGCTCTCTCAAACACAGTTTTGTAAATGAATTAAAAATAAGTAAAGTACTTTGATTTTTCCAGTCTGGGAGCACTCAGCCCCTCTGTGCCTCTGCTCACCGTGAGGGGCTGCGAAGACAAGGCTGGCAGGTCACAGAGCGGGGCTGCAGGCGCTGGATGCTCAGGGCAGAGCTGGGGCAGGTTACAGGCAGCAGTGCTGTGCCAGAGCTGGAGCTGAGGTTTCAGGCAATAGCAGCCTTCAGAGATCACAAATGCTAAATTCACTTAAAAACAGGCTGTGATGATAGCCTGAGTAACAGTCATTGTAAAAGTTTATGTACAAGTTGCTTTGTTTTCTATTTATAGCCGCACTGTATTTTTCTTATAATACATTTTTAATGACTTATAAGGCCTAGTTATTTATTCTCCGCAAGACAAATGTTTCCTCACCCTGATCATGCCAGCAGAGGAGCAGTGCGGGAGCTGGGCGGGCAGGGGGACACAGTGGGGCCCTATGGAGCCAGGGGCATGGATGCAATGCGCAGCTCCCCATAGAGGGGCTGCCTGCATGGAGGGCCCTTCCCAGGCCAAAGTACTTCCAAATGATTAATTATGCTGTCTGCATGCAAGAGAGTCTCTTTCTGTGGTTATTTAGCTCTGCGTTTCCCAATCCCAAGCTAACCTTAATTAAAAAAAAAACAACCCCCAAACCTGCAGTGCCATGCATTCAACCCCTTCCATCTACATGCTGAAAAGTTAGGCAGCATGAGCAACAGAGCAAACAAAAGCAGAAGACAGAACACTTGGAAATGACAGTTTTCTGGATGGAACATAATTAATCTGCTAAACCATCACCCAAATGCTGATTGCCTCATATTGACTCTAACCAGAGTGTTATTAAGTCTACTGTACTTTCTAAACTGTTACATACCCAATATTTTCTTTTGACTCTTTTTCATATTTAGATTAATAACTTTGTAATCACTTCATTAGCTTATTTAGATTGTATCATTTTAGGAAATTATTGTTTAGATCAGCCTTGTCCTTCCCATCTATCCGTGCCTTCCCAGAATTAAGTAATTTCTGTGGAAACCAATTAATTGCAACTCGACCGCTGTAATGGGGTCTGCTCTACAATGTGGCAGCGTCTAATGGAGTTTTAATTTCCCGGTGGTGAGTCAACATTTGCTTAAAGAGAGAAGGCTGTCAGAGCAAACCACTGCCCCAAGGCACACGCAGCTCCTTCCAAGTCCGTGGGGCTGGAAAGGCATCTTGGGGCTGCTGCTGCTTTTGCTGTGGCTGAAATCCACAGAGAGTCGTAGAAGAGCACCCCAGTTCCCACTGCAGGCTCGGGTGTCCTGTGGGCTTGTAGAACAAGGACATTGAGCCTTGCGGGGCTTTCAGGTTGCACCTCGTAACCTTGCAGGGATGCTAGGTGTAAAATGAGCTTCATCACGGTTTCAAGGTTATGAGGTCTGTTCTTAACACGTGGTCTTCCTGAAAAAATACATGTTTTAGTGTCCTGGGAGCTTGCTGTGCCATTGCACCAGGGAGTCCCTGTCATGGAGCAGAGCCCGTTGAGGTGGGGCTGCACAGAGCCTCTTCCCAGGGAAGCCGCTGAGCCGGTGCAACTCGCAACACACACGGGATGCAGGCAGACAACAGAGAGACAGGAACAGAGAGAACAGGATTCATAATGAGTTTTTCCATCAGTCGGGCTGTTCAGAGCTTTTAGCACCACCAGAAGTTCCACTGGGGATGCCCGAGGGAGGCAGAGCACCCCCTTGAAACTCGGTGGGACCTGGCCCCTCCTCACCCAGACCATGGGCACCTCTGCCAACCCCAGCCCTCAGCCCCCTGCTGCTGGCTGATGACTGCTCTGCTTGGTGAACACTGACAAACTTTAAAGTCGCTCTGCCTTCCCCAATTTTCTGACAGCTTAAAAGATTTGAAGCAGAGCTACATTATGATGCAACCCATCTCAGCAGCATCTGATTAACAAAAAGGAGGCCACAGCCACCTGACAGCAGCTGGTGGTTATTTTTTATTTCTAAAGCAAACGGATGGGCTCAAACGTTCATACATGTATTTATTTTTTTGTTTAAATGTCTCATTTCCAGGTTTTTTTGCAGGGGGGATCATGCAGGGAAATAAAGTTTTGCAATTCTTCTTCCCATAATAAGTCTGTCCAAAAATGATGCAGCTCATTCTGTTGAAAGATGGTTTCATTTTCTACTCAAAATTGGTATGAAAAATTTGCCTTGCCAAATGAACATTGTATACTGAACTTGTCAAATCCTCTCTCCTGACACAAATAAAAGATAACATTGGGTGGCAGCATGTAAAACAGCACTGACAAGACAGCTGGGATGGAAGCAAAGAAATACACACTATTTTTTTCTCTCTCTTCCTAAGAAGGGGAGGGGAGAGATCCAGGTGAGCGAATGCTGTTGTGTTACAACCAGAAATGCACGGTCTAAAGACTTACCAAGGCATTTCGGTGCGAGTTTTAAGATGAACGTAAGCGATTCCATTTCTGATTAGCAAGATCGTGACAAAAGTTCTCCACTTCTTCAAGGCAACCAAGCAAGCTGCCAAGTGGCTGCTTGACAGAGGTGCTGGGTTCAAAGTTCACAGCTGCACCGTGCAGGCTGGGAGGGCTGCTTGCAGCACTGCTGAAAATTATTCCTATTATGTTTAAATACAAACCAGGCGATGATAGCACTTTCATTCCATCTGCAGTCACATCATGTAAGTGATTTTTTTTTCCCATTAAAATAGCTGATTGAAGGCTGTTAGCTATTTATCGGCCCAAAATTACATTTTTCCTCTCCTAGGGGTTGCCTCTGCTAAAAATCACCACAACTGCCCAGTTAGTAACAAGAAAAGACGACTAAAACTGCAGTTTAGGACGAGGGGGGGAGGAATACAGGCATGAAACACAGATTGCACCTTCAAATCCCCAATGGCATCACGCTTCTTTGTTCTGCTAAGAAAAATTAACCTCAATCTCGGCTCAAGGTCCCCCGATTGATTATCATAGTCATTTAAATACTGTAATCTCATTTTCAGCATCAGGGAAAGGGAGCGAAAAGAAGAAAAAGAGAAAGAGGTGGGGAAGAGGGGAGAGAAGGAGAAAACAGAATAAATTATCTGACAAAAGGAAAAAGGGCCTTTCTGCTTACGGAGCCTATTTCAGATCCTTCCACTTGATTGGAAAAGTTGATGAAGTTTAAATGAAGCAGAATTAGAGGCTCAGGCCACTGAGTATTGACAGGGGCCCACGGAAGAATGTGCAATTCAATAGGCCCGATTTCTGTGGAAAACAGGGGAAAGGCCTAAATGGTATAATCTTCAATCAAATCTAACATCGACACTGACAAGGCAGGGTAATGAGATAGGCCAGATCAGGCATGTTGGTTAAAGAAATTAATCCCTCTTGCTGCACCAAGAGTTCAGCTTTGATGCCTATTGTACAGACCCCTGTCCCAGCCTATCTAAATGCTAACTAACCGCGAGTGTGATCTGGGACTGTGCTTTTCATTGCTGGGGCTAATCTGATCCCAATTTGATCTCCCTGATGGCGGAGGCAGGGCTGGCGAGCAGCCCCATGCCGCGCAGAGCAGAGGGGCAGAGAGCAGTGCTGGCCACGGCGGGGGGGTGCAGGGAAACTTGCATTTCAGCATCTCTCAGTGCCTGAACGCGCCGTAATACACTGCAATTATTGGAGTCACGGCCGCCTCCCCACCGTCCGATCAGAGCCTCCTGGGAACCAGCAAAGGGAACGAGCAGCAGCCGTGAAGGTGATCTGAGGGGAGCAAGCATAAAGGGACGTCGGGAAGTTACAAAGCTGCTGCAGACAAAGGCGCTCGTCCACCTGGGCGGGCAGCCCGAACCTGCCATTAAAATGATCTTCATTTTCAGCCTGGTTTGCTCTTCACTCTGCTGGCTTTCTGATTTTTCAGCCTGGGAGTGACGCTATCGCTTTTAATCGGGTTTCACTGTGAGGTTTTTAGGCACAAATCTGCACGTTGATTTGCTTTAAAATAAAAAATCAAACTAAAGCTATTTGCCCCAGCAGAGAAATTTCTTAAAGGCTGCTGTAAGAAATCTGGCAATAGGGTCCCGCTTTCGCTTGTCCCTTCAAATAAATGCAAGTTGAAAAGTCATGATGTAATTTATTTTAAGGGTAAATGGTTAACAAAGATAATAACCTCCGAAAATCAGGTTCTGTCTAATCTGCACCGTGTGAGCAGCCAAGCAAGGACAAAACAATTCCTGCAAGATGACAAAGGCTTCTCAAATTCAGTAATTAAGCATAAGAGCATCTCTAGGAATCTGCACGAAAAGCAATCTGCCCTTGGGAAAGTGTGGCAAAAAACTTGTGAACCTGGAACAGAAAACGTTGTTCCCAGTGACCCGTTTGCTCTCCGTGCTGCACAAAAAGAGGAGAAATGATATTAGCAAAGGTTCAGAAATGAAGAGCCTTCTGCCTTTCCTTTGGGCGCTCACCCAGTGCCCTCCTGTTCAGAAGGGCCCTAACTGAGCCTCCTCCAGATCCTTCCGCATGCTTGGGACATTTGCTTGTGCCTTTTCCAGAGCAGGAGGGCTAATTGTTGCTGATGGGGTGAGGAGCTGAGGGTGCAGAGGACATAAGGGCAGAGATGTTCCTGTGCTCCTACACATCCCCAGTGGGGCGGCGGTGCTGCCCTCAGCCCGGTGGGTGCAGCGTCTCCAGAGGACAGCTTGTAGATAAGGGTGCATTATCAGGTTGGTGGTTGAAGTGGCAGAACAGAATAAACTCTGAAAAGAACTGTGAGACATGTGTGGTTCTGAGCCCTGGGGATTATTACCAACCTGTCCCCTCTGTTTGACAGGGACTCAAATGTCCCTGACATTTTGCATGGTGTCCTGGATTTGAATTAGCCTGCAAATCATCTCCTGGCTTAGCGTGGGTTGGGGCCAACACCATGAACGGGTGTTGGCTCTCTCCCAAAGTTTCTTAAACCTTCCAGACAATAAAGCCTGAGTTCCAGCTCCATCATAAAAATTTATAGCCTGACGCAGCTCTTGTTGCACTGTGAGTACGACAGCCTCATTTTATACGTGGACCCATTTGTGACCTTTTTTGTCATTTTATTTTTTCTTCTCATGTCTAGCATTCTTTCTTCCTTTAGCTTAATCTCTGATTTTATATCACCAACAACTCATGCAAGAGGCTGTGCAGGCGTTCTTTGCTCCGGCAGCGCTGCTGTTGGGGTCATAATACAACAATTCGGTCTAATGGTTATTATTTTGCAGGCTGACTTCAATAATGCACTTTTAAATCAAAGGGCCTTTGAAGCTTTATTTCCATTGTATTAGACGGATAAACACAGAAGATTTTCACAAACATGAAAGGCATTCACCTTGTAATGTTTCGGGGCTTATTAGTCTCACCGATTTGCATTGTTTTGTTCACATAAAGGATCAAAATGCCCTTTTGCTTGTTTTCGCATCCCGCACGCCTATCTTTGTGCTGAGCAGCTGCGGATGCCCCGCACTGCTGCTGCCCCTCTGCCCGCTGCTGTCTGCCTGCAGCCCGAATCCTTCATGCACCCACCAGAAGAACCCACTATTTTCACCGCTGCAGAACGTTTACTCGCCACTCAGAAATGCTGATTTACTTCAGAGTTGTCTGCGCAAAACGTGGGAGGGCGTTAAAGCTCGTTAGGAGTTTAATTTTTAGCGTACCAAATAATTCATTTAAAATCTTAAATGAGTTCATGCTGAGAAGAAAACCCTCCGAAGTCGGAGCATTGGCAAAACAAAGCTCGGAACCAAATCTAATGATTATTTGACTAACCAGCCCTTCATTAGCTTATTTCTCTAATGAATTATTGAGCTGTACTGCGTAGACGTTTCAGAATACATTGTAAAAGCACAGTGCTGGCCTTAGACTGCGGAAATATAATAGTAAGAGTGATATAATAATAATAATAAGCATGCAGAACGCTGCATAAACACTAATTAATCCTCAGCGCCCCTGAGCAGCAGAGCACAGGACGCTCAGCACACGTAGCAATTTGAGGTAAATAGTACAATTAACAGCAAATAAAAGATGCTCTTATTCTGACCGCAGCTTGCAGTCCTTGTGGCTGCTCTCCTCTGCGTTCACTTGCAGTGGACAAATTAGAACTGGTCCCCAACCAAGTTTGGAATAGGAGCACTGAGTACAAACAGCTGAGAGCAATATTAGGAAAGGGAATGGTTCTTTAAATCAGCACAGCTAACAGCTGAGGGAAGTTATCTAAGTGATGGTAGAAGCTGCCTTGTGAATAGCAGCAATGCTGTCAGCAGCATTTCCTACCTTGGGGGCTCTCCTGGCTGCTCCCAGCCCATGTGCTGCTGCTGTGGACCCCCAGGCACTGGGGTAGGAGTGTGCCATGGAGACAGAGCGGGATGCCAGGACCTGTGCTTTTTGGGCACGCTTTAGGGAGAGGGAATAGTTTTGCTCTCTGTCAGTCCCACCCATCGCACACACACTGCGCGGTCTCTAATAGCTGTCGCAGCTCTGAGCATCCAGCAGTGGCTGTTATCTTTAGAGAAGCCTTCGTTTTATCCAGTTCTCTTCCAACGTAGGTGAGCAGTCCTTGCACAAAGGTGGATGCGGATGAGGAGAGGAGTGTTGCATCCTGGTTGTGCCTCCTGGAAGGGCTGGGTGAGATAGGAGCACCTGGCTCCCTGCTATGCCCATGTGGGGAGAGCTGAAGGAGCTGTCTGGACAGGGAGAGAAGGTCTAAGAAAAGAGTAAACTGGAGGTGAGAGGCTCAAAGGTTGAGCACAGTGTTCAGGCAAGTCAAAGTCCCATTACTGCCACAGCATGAGTCTATCAATAAAAGCCTGAACTCCGGAATGCTGGGCAGCCTGTCCTTTCAACAGCTACTGCTGCAGGAGATGTTTTTGATGCAGGCAGTTTGTAACTTGAAGTCAGTATCCTTTCCTGCACCATATCCTAGTCCATGCCTACTGATGTGTTGACAGTCAGACTTGGTGATCTTAGTGCTCTTTTCCAGCCTTAATGGTTCTATGATTCTGTGTTTGTCCTACATGTAAGAAGAGCTTTTCTTTCTGCCATAGTGTGACACAATTTGATAAAATGCTGCTGTTCATTTTCACAGCTGTCCTTTCTATGAATGTCTCCAGAAATCAAGATGAGTTTGCAATAGTTCTCAGCAGTTCAGTAACAAGTCAGATGGCCGAGAAGTCACTTATGGTGAGGTTCAACAGGTGATAAAGAGTGAAATCTGGTGAGTGGTTTCTGCCTTTACCCTTGGGATTGAAGAGCAAAGCTCAGGGAAATGAATCTTAAATGTTCTGGCAATTAGACCAGTAAAAAGAGCCTGGCAACAGTTATCAGGTAAGTAACAAGATTTTTAAAGCAAATATTGTAGATGTTAATAGTTCTGAAAAATTCTGTTTGTTACATCTGGTTCTCCTGAAGCCTCTCACACAGATGCCAGCCTTCCTGAGCCTCCTCAGCCTCCCTCTCCCTCCTTGGAACTGCTGCTTCTGAAACAGCTTTTCTTTTTGATATTGCAAGACTCAGTTTGGGCTCAGAAGTTGTTTCACAGAGAGCTGTTCCCAGACCCCACCCTCTTCCTGCCCCCCAAATGCACTTCAGCTGGAAGGAGCATGCTTTGATGTGTGGGTTTCACAGCTGTGATTTCTCATTTAACTTCATGCAGCAGGTGTGTGTTCTGATATGGGCTGGTGAGGCAAGGACTTTAGCAGCTCTCTGCTGAGGATGATTATGGTGTACTGGGGGTTAAGTGTGAGGAAGTCATTTCCTGCCTAGAGCTGGATTATTTTTGTACCACAAAGTAGTTTTCAGAAAGTCTTTACTGAGCAAAGTGCTTTGCTAAGGCTTTTACTGGTAAAAACAAAGCAAGCAAAAATGCTTTGCTCAGATTTCTACTGGCATCACTAGATGAAACACCTTCCTCAATTTTATACTGCAAGAAACATATGTTGATTAACTAAATTAATTCCTTGATTAATTAAAACCTACCATATATTCTCCCAGAGAGTAATAGAGAATAATAGTTTCAGGGACTGAGTACTGGTCAGAGTAAGGCTGGGGAGCAAACATCCCATCCATCGCTCCTAGGCCTTGAGATCTGTATTTGCTGCCCAGTGCATCTTAATGCCAGCTGTGCATTCTGCAGTGCCCTCCCATGGCTGCCAGAAGCACCTGTCCAAGTGACAGTTGTCTCAAAGCCTTTGTCCCCTTCTTCAAGTCTTTGGCTGGCAGGTGTCACTGCTGGCCAACCCCTTCAGCACTGGCTCCAAAGTACTGCACCTCCAGGGCTCCCCTGGAGGGAGAAGAGACCCAGGACTGCAGCTGGAAGCAGGGAGAGGGGATGTGGCAGAGGGCTGGTGCTGTGGGTATGCCACCATCAGCGCCATCCCATCAGCATGGGACACAGTGCACGCTTTGGCATTTGGTGGGGTATGATGCGATATGGGATTGCACTGAGAAGGTGGGCAGCAGAGTTTGCTGTGAGGTTAAATTACTGCTGACTCTGTGTGTGAAAGCATGCCTGTTGTTAGTTCACTTACATCGTGCTAGAGGATTGCATCAGGTGGGTGCAGGTCTCTTTACATCCCTACCAGCTGGCTTACTGGGAAGGAAACCTTGCAAGAAACACTGAGAAAAGTTGTCCAGAATGCTAAAACACAAAAATTTATCACTACTTCTCCTCAAAACTTTCTCAAATCTTATTGCACCTGACCAGATAGCAGTAATCCAGATTAAGCCTTAAAAAAACATCCTATGGTTTATAAATGCTCAGAAATTCCACTGCTGAGATGCTCTGCAGCAGCTGTGCCAGTCAGAGGGGGCTGCCAGGCCAAGCTGTGCCAGGGCTGAGCAAACTGCTGGACCTGAGGGAAGGAGAGAGCAGTGACCTCCATGGACGAGCAGTGTCCGGTGGGATGCTGCAGTCAGGAGGCACAAATCTCCCACTGTAAACATTATAATCTTTATGACTGCATATAATTTTACCTGCACTGAAAGCAGTACAGGAGAAGCACTGCTCCTTGCAGAACTACCCAGTTATAGATTCTCAGACCTGGAATTTTACTGGTGGTTTGTAAGTATTTCAGTTTAGGGGAATGAATTGTGAGGACAAGTCAGACCAACCAACCGTTACAATTACACCTTAAATATCGTATAATGCAAACTCTTCTGCTGTATGTATCATCTAAAAATGTATTTACTATCAAGCTTTTCTACAAGAGGGCAGAATTAGCATGGAGGGATGGGGAAGATGCTGCTTCTGTGCTGGTAGGTTTCTCTGCTTTTACACGCAAGCCCGGTGCCCTGCTTACGCTGTCTGCCCCACATCCTTCACAGGGAGGTCTATAGGTGAGGACAATCTTACCTCAGCTCCACTTCTAACCAAAGATACTGGAGCGCTGGCACAGGTTGTGCAGAGGGGTGGTGGTGCCCTGTCCCTGCAGACACCCGAGGTCAGGGGATGGCTCTGAGCGCCTATGGAGCTGTGGGTGTCTCCGTTCAGTGCGGGGAGTGGGACCTGAGGGCCTTTAAAGGTCCCTTCCAGCCCAAACGATTCTGTGGTACCGCTGCTCCAGAGAAAAGAACTAACGTAAAAGTTCGGGACTTTGCTTTTGAGCCACATCATAGAGCTCCGCTGTGCGGGGCAGCGCCGGGACCCCCCGGAGCATCCACAGCCGCGGGGCCGCGCGGGGCCGCAGTGCCACCCAGGGGGCGAGCGCTGCACTTCAGCCGCTGTGCCCGGGGAGCCCCGGCCGCGGTGCTGCGGGATGGGGGCGATCGGGAGCCGGGCGGCCGCGGGGACTCACCTTGAGGATGCGCGGGTTGCGCAGCATGCTGTCCCGGGCCACCCCCAGCCGCTCGTTCTCGCTGCCCGCTGTCACCTCCGCCAGGCTCAGGGGGCGCCGAGGGGGCCCCGCCATGCCGAGACCGCTCCGCTGTCCGGGGGCAACAGGTGAAAGAAAGGGGGAAAAAAAAAAAAGGGAGGAAAAAGGGACGCGATACCGGCCCGCTGCTCCGCGGGGCCTCGGGGCGGGCCGGCCCTGCGGGTGGGGGGGGCAGAACGGCGTCGCCCCGTCTCCTAGCAAACGCCACGCCGTGGGTGCGCCGCTGTGATGGTTCCGGGCGGAAACGCTTCCGCCGGGTGGAACGGAACGGGAAGAGCGGGCGGAACGGGAAGAGCGGCGCGGGGGGCGCTGTGCGGAGGGACGCGGGTCGAGCGCGTGAGCGGCGGTGCTGTGCTGCGTGGGGCCGCGGTCGGCCTGGCGGTAACGGCGCGGTGCTCAGGCGGTGCGGAGGGGACGGGCTGCGGTGCTGGGCTGCGGGTTGGGGCGTTTTGCGCGTAGTTTTTCCTGGTTAAAGGTTCGAGCTTTCGGGTGTTGGCATGGAGCTGCCGGTACCGGCACAGCCGCTCACAGAACCGGAGCATGGTCGGGAGGTTCTGAGCAGAAAACTTAATGCTTCAGTGCTTTAGTATTGTTAGATTGTCGGTATCTCGATGCTGAACATAGCAGCGTTATTACGGAGTTATTCCAAGTCAACTTAACGCTAACGAAGCGTCTGTTGTTCCAGGCGGCGTTCCCAAGGCTGGGATGCACAGTGTGTGTGATGAGGGCGGCAGCGCTTCCGCGCACTCACTTTGCAAAGTTCGCTCTACTGCCAAGCAAGTACCTGCCCTGTCTGCTGCTCGCCCGATGCTGAGTCGTTCTACAGCAGTTCAATAGATTTTATCTATTTTTTTTTTACTCTCTCTGTATGAGAGTATGGTACGTACGTAATGTTGAGTGCTTGAGTAGAACTCATCTTTAATTTAAGGTAAGGAAAAAATATGACAGAAAAAGCAAATGGTGATGATTTCCCCATTTGGGATTCTCACAAGAAGAAAAAGAGAAAACACAAACGATCCGATGTGGACCATGAGAATGGAAGCACACAGGATGCAGAGCTCAGCTGCGCTTCTCTGCAGCTCTATGAAGATTATGCAGCACAGAGCAGTGAAGTCATTAAAAAGAAGAAGAAAAAGAAAAACAAGGGAGAGGAGCAGCAGCCTCTGTTAGATAATCCTCATGCAGAACTGGAACATGAAGTTGGTAGTGAAACTGTGATGGATGATTCCCAGAAGAAAAAGAAAAAAAGGAAGCAGAAGCTCAACGGGAGTACGGATAGTCACAGTGATGTAGCCTGTGTCCCTGTAAATCAGAACTGTGTTGATAGTTGTCAGGAGAATGATGCTGATAATGTGTGTTTTAAAAAGCCTGTTAAGAAGAAAAGAAAAGGAAAATTGGCAGAAGAGGATGGGGTAAGCGAGTTGCCTGCTTCAGAAACACATGGTGAAAGTGGCAGTAAAAGGCCGAAGAAGAAGAAGAGAAGAGTGAGCAGTACCCAGGATACACAGGAGGACACCGATGTAAGTGTTGATCAGTCACTCCTGACATGTCCAGACCAGAAGAAGCAAGGGGAGGACACGGAGTCACCATCCACCACAGGTGAGGGTGGAGTGGCGGCGCCGCAGTGCGGAGGCAGTGCCCATGGTGCTTCTGCTGCCACTGAGGATCCTACGGACGCACCCACTGATTTCTCCAAACCTGCTGAAAAAGCTAAGAAGTCATCTGGAAGAGCTGCAAAGGTTAAAAAAAGGTTAAAAAGCAGGGCTTATATCACAGAAGACAACTCTTCAGATTCTGACGTAATGTAAGTTCAGGTTTTTTTTTCCTACTCCACTGAAATAGGTTTATATGGCAGTCCCAGGTCTTTCTTCAGTCTCTATTGCATACATCTTTAAAAACAGCTTTAAAACCTGAACGTTATGTTGAGATAGCAGAATCCTGCTTTTAGACCTCAGGTATTTTATGAATATACAGTGAAAGTTTGTAAGAATATGTTCCCATTTGCACTGATGTAGAATAAACAATAATAACAATAAAAATAACCTTAAAAGTATTCTTTGATAGTAAGAGCATTAATAACAAACAGAAAAGTTCTGTGTTGCCACTGATATCAAGAGCCACTATTACTTATGCATGTCTGTGTAAGAGTTCTCTGAGGAAGCTGGGGCTGATTTCAGAAACTGTTTGAATACTGTCAACATTGAAATGTCATAATGAATTACATCTGAATGAAAAGGCTCGTGCTGGGGTGGAGTGTGTGGATGTCTGAAATAGTCCCTATTCTTAAATTAACGACTGTGTTTATACTTTTAATTGTAGAGATACTAACAGTCTCTGTTTTGGAGCTCTGCTGTTGGTGGGTTGGTTGGTTGGTTTGTTTTAATGCTGTTTAATTTTTAAATCAGGACACCAGAAACCACAGCATCAAATAAAAAGGAGGACCAGAATAATTCGTTTACTGAAAGCACAGCTACTGATGAGCTCAGTCTGGATGATGAGGAGTTCCTGCACATGTTGACAGTCTTGGATTTAGATACTGCAAAACAAGAACTGGGGGAGTTTATTCCTCACGTGGGTCGGCTGTCTGACCATTCAATCAGAAAAATGGCTGGAAGAGACCTGATGAGATTTAAACAGTTCAAAAAACAAGGTGAGGCCTCAAAAGAGTGCTGCAGTGAAGAAGTGTGGAGCTATGCTGATCTTTTGACAGAGGAGAAATAGCTTGCTTTTGTGTCCTCTCACAAGCATGCTCTTGTTGCAGTGTATTTAATTCTAGTGAGCATGTTTTTTGTTGCTCTGTTTTGTAGCATCTCATTCTTCATCAGCAAATTACAGTTCAGAATGTATGCTTAAATTACCGGCTCGCACCTCTTGTTTTCTTTCTCTTCCATATGCCATTTTACCTTCTGAATTTGTGGATCTTCTGTTATATGTTTGCTAAAACATCTTTGTTACCTTGAAGTATTATGGGGGCTATAGGGGCTATTTTATTAAGTTTTTAAATAAAAGTTTCTTTCCATTTTAGGTATTGCTATCAAGTTTGGCAGATTTACCCAGAAGGAAAATAATCAAATCAGGAAAAATGTTGAAGAGTTCTTATCAATTACTGGGATAGAGAGTGCTGAAAAACTCCTGTTCACCTCGAGGTATCCCGAAGAGAGAGAAGCGATCAATCGCCTGAAAGCAGAGCACCGTTTTTGTGAAAAGCTTGGTAAGCATTCCAGCTCTGTCTCATGTATTTTAGTGTTACACTCCACAAGCTGGTGATACCTCTTTTCTTTTTAGTACATTATTATTGAAAAGCACTGAAGTTGGTAGATTTGGCAAAAAAAAGGAACACGTTGCTGAGGTTTTGTGGTCGATAATTGCACGGTGTGCTGTTCTAACTTCTTCCCGGCCTAGAGCAAATAAAAAGAAGTGGAAATTTTATCATGACCAGCAGCACATATAAGGCTTGCATTTGGGTTTTGTGGCTTAAGGTACATTATTTGCTAGGCTGTAACTAAGCTTAGTGATTTATCATTGGGAAGGAATGATTAAATCCTGTCTGAAATGTTCAACATCCAGTGATGTCATAAACAGGAAGAAATAAAGTCATTAGCCAGGGTAGTTAGTATTTCAAAATGTGAGGAAAGCAACTAAAATTCCAACTAATGAGATTCTTCTTGCAAGAGGCACAAGCTCTTCCTTCTTCCTCACTTTAATCGTTAGACTTCTCTTGGCTAGGAAACTTTCCTGCTTTGTGTAGCAAATACATTCATTCTGTGATGTCCCTGGTGAAGCTGCTCAGAGCCCTTTCTCAGGGGCTCGACATGCTGTGTTCTGTATCACTAGCACAGGCAAGACAGAGTAAATGATAACCTTGGATTGGATACTTTGGTTCTTCTTGTAGATTTCATGAACTCGATAGTTCCACCTGTGTTGTCACACTGGCATGGTGCTGACTTCTCATTTGAGACACCACTCAATGGGAATGTTTGGCAGTCTTGGCCAAGGTTGTTAGGTGTTCCTAGGTGTGTTTATCCCTGTGGATCTTTCTCCACTTCAAGGATATTCCCTTCAGCCAGGATCTTCACTTTCTTTTCACTGAATGCCTCCATTCCCTGATTTTCAGAGTCAAAATAGTCAGCATGCAAAAGTGCTTGGCCTCCTATGGGTGGCTGCCTCGTGCCTTTTTATTAGTAGGATGATTCAATAAGCTACTTGCATATGATCCATGTGTTATAAAAATTTACACCCAGTCCATCCAAACTGGATGCTTTACAACAGTAGATTTAGCTTTAGAGTAGTAGATTTGTGCTTCAGAGTTCAAAAGTTCAGTTTTGGATATTCACCTGCACACTCACAGAGCTGTGTACCAGCTGTCAGCATGTGTGATCTTAGCACGGCTGTTACAATTACATCTTTGGAACTCTTCAGGAGATTCTATCCACACTATTTCCTCTGCAGTTTCTGAAGTGTTCAGAGTGCTATCTCTTGAATGGAGAGAATCTATGATTAAAAGCAGAGTCATAAAAATACCTTTTTTTAAGTTGCTTCACCAGTGTAAAAGTGTTTCTTAAAATTGACTTGTTTACCTTCCAGCTGAGGGCATACCACGGGCCTGGAGACTCATCTATTACCGAGCAAGGAAGATGTTTGACCCAAATAATTACAAAGGGAGGTAAGCCAGTAATTTGAAAGAGTTTAAAAGAAGGTTGATAGCATTCTCTGATCTTTATTTGTTCATTAAATACGGATATAATTAAGATCATCCCACATTTCTGCTGGCTACTGTGACTTCATGGGCAGTTCATTTTTCTAACTAGTTGCAGTAAATCCCTCCAGTATAAAGTGTGACTTGAAATTGTGGTATCTCTCTTGTGATGCTGGAAGGGTTTGAATTTGCATGTGAAACTGTGCCCATTTCTTCTATTAGGTATACTAAAGAAGAAAAAGAGAAATTGAAGAAGTATCAAGCTCTCCATGGCAACGACTGGAAGAAGATTGCTGAGATGATGTCCCGTTCTAACCTCTCAGTTGCCATGAAATACTCTGAAATCAAGTCGCGTATGTAATTTTGAAGAATGATAATTCATTCTGTGTATTTTAATTTAAACAGCTTTCAGGCAAAAGAGAACAGTCTCAAATCTGAGGGGGAAGAAAAACAGACAAAAAGGGTGGGTTGGGAGGAAGAGGAAGTGGGACAAATGCGATTTTCTTAAATGGAATTGACATTTCTGATGTCTGAATGCTGTTGTGGGGAGGATGTGAGGAATTTGACAGCAGGGTCTTGAAATGTGGGAGCTAGGAGCTGGTGCTGTTCTTTAGGCTGAACTCTCATTAGACTAGACATTAGAATTTTCCTCTCACATCTGGTATGCAGAGGAGTTTCTGGGAAGCGGATAAGAAATGGATCCTTTGAATAAAAATATGGCAAAGTGAAGCATTTTGTCCTAATAATGTATGATAAATTATGACCTAACAGTGAATATTTTTCAATTTTAGCAATTAATTATGGTCCTTGGTCAAAAGAAGAGATCCAGAAGTTGATGCATGCAGTGGAGGAAGTGATTGTAAAAAGGACAAAATTGGAAAATGCAAACTCTCTTTCATCATCAAAAAAATCACATCGAAGTCTCCAGATTGACCGTGAGAAACTGTTCCAGAAGTTACCATGGACTGAGATAGAAACTAAAGTGGGCACTAGGTATTGGAGACAATGTAAGCAGAAATGGTAAGGCCTTACACTACACTGAGGTAGTGAAATCTGTTCTCGGGAGTATTTAACCCCATTCTGCAGAAGTTTGTAATGTGATGTTTGTCAGGATAGGCAGAAGGTTGGAGGCTACAAAAAGAGACACATAAATAACTTGCCAGCTGTGCTAAGTTTTCTCATTGCTGTGATCTCCAGGCCTGATTGCTGCTGCTTTGTTGCTGTAGCGGTGGCATCTTGGAGTTGCTTCCTTTAGATGCCTGAAATGTCATGAAATAATAGGAACCTTTTTTGTGTGTTTTAAAGGACTTCAATTTTAACCAACAAGATTACCAAAGGGCAGCAGTTACACAGGGGGACCAAAGGATTACAAGCCAGCATCAACCTTATTAAAAGGTATAGTTGAGAGTTACTGGGATGTTTTTGGATCTCTCTCTGTTCAGAGTGGTGGTATAAAAGCATGCTGGTTGTGAGCTGTATGCCTGTGGTTTCGTACCACTCTTTGGACAAAAAGTCCTCCCTGATGGGGGGAGCTGTGAACCTCATTGAATCATTTATTGAATTCTGCCTACAAACTGCTTCTGTTGTGTTCCCAGGTTGTATGAAATGAAAGTGGAGGATGCTAATGAAATAAACTGGGAAGAACTCAGTGATATTATTGGGTAAAAACTCTTTTCTTTTCTTATGGATACAAAAGATAGTTGAAGCAGACTGTCCTAAATTCTTCAAAGGAATCAACATTCTGCAACCATTAAAAACGCTATTTAATTTGATAATGTACAGTTGTATATCCGTGCATAGCACTGCACAATCAACCATGTCTAGCAGCTCTGGAACTTAATTTTACCCACTTCAGGCAACCCTGTTATTCTGCTCTTAGTTTGCTTACTAACACTGTATTATGTAGTTTGTGCTGAAGTTTTGATAAAGGACGTTTCCAAACACACATCAACAAATAGCAAAAGGGGCAATTATTGGAATGTGTGATGGAGTGTAAGTCTTCTTCCAAAGTGAAAATTGGACCTAAAATTACTGATACAGTGAATGCTATACTTTGTATATGATTCTCTTGATGTTTTCCACAGTTTTTTCAGCTTTGTTGTTTCTTTTTACTAACTAGGTAATGAATATGTGTAATGATTTAGGTGCTTACATTAAGGGGAATTGGTACCTTGAAAACTTGTCTGTATTAGGATTTGCAGTCTGTGCTTTCTACCTGAAGCAAAGTTACCTGTTTGACCAGTGTCGTTCTCAGGAATGGGTAACTCAGGTAGAGTCAGTAGTGGTCCATTGCACCACTGTGCCTTTCAACTGCTGTCTTTGCAGGGACGTTCCTGGCAGCTACGTTCAAGCAAAATTTTACAAGCTGAAAGTCTCCCATGTTCCTTTTTGGCGAGCAAGGACTTTTTCTGGTGAGTATCCCAGCTCTTTTTATGTACTCCTTCAGCTTTTTGTTCCAGTCTAAGAGGTTACATCTTCTACTTCACCACATGCTTTCTTAGTTTTTCTCTCTTAAGCAATCTGGCTAATACCACAGGCTTTATACTTATTTTCCTTTTTAATGCATTGTAACAGTTTCCTTTTAATTGTATCTTCACACAGTGCTCATCAACCCCTTCTGTTTAGATCTACACTGCAGTCATTTTAATTACTATGGAATAGTAAGATATTTGCATTTCAGTACCTAAAGGGAGCCTATAAACAGGAGGGGAGTTAACTCTTTGAAAGGGTAGATAACAGCAGGACAAGGGGAAATGGTTTGAAGTTGAGGGAGGGAAGATTTAGGTTGGATGTCAGGGGGAAGTTCTTTACTATGGGAGTGGTGAGGTGCTGGAACAGCTGCCCAGAGAGGCTGTGGATGCCCCGTCCATCCCTGGAGGTGTTCAAGGCCAGGCTGGATGGGGCCCTGGGCAGCCTGGTGTAGTATTAAATGGGGAGGTTGGTGCCCTGCCTGGCAGGGGGGTTGGAGATTCATGATCCTTGAGGTCCCTTCCAACCCGGGCCATTCTGTGATTCTCTGATAACAATTTCTGCCTGTGAGATCCTGTCTGCTTAAGGGATCCAGCTCTGAACAGATTCAGTTAAGACTCCTTTTTCTTTTTTCAAAGAAATCATTGATTATCTTTTTGAAGAGACGCTGCCAGAACTTGAACAAAAGTTGGAAAAGAGGAAAAAGAAGCAGTCTGACTCCAGTGATTCAACAGTCAATCCAAAGAAACAGGTTTTCCAACTCAGTGATGTTTTTGACTCCAGTGAAGAGAGTGATGACTGACTGCCTTAAAAGCAATTTAACTGCATATTAAACTGCCAAAGGGATCTGCTGGAAAGGGGGTGCAGATCAACAACTGCAGGTACACAGGCTATGAAATAATGGAAAAGCGAGAATATAGGCACAGCTGCTTTTCTTGTTTTATATTGAAGACTGATTGAAGATACAGGTTTTTTCATGCCACCTTTTGTTACCACCATTTAGCTTTGTTTTAAAGTCCTTTTCTAATTGCAACTAAATTTCTTTCTGAAAGTCTCAAAAATAGGCATTTTTTCCCACTGCTTTATTTTCTGTGGAGTTAGAAACTTTCGTGTGATCTTAACTCTAAAATATAAACAAATCTTCAGGCATCTGCGGTGATGGAAACAGCACAACTGTGTGATGTCTTACGCTTTAAAGCAACTCATTTTATTTTTGTTGTAGATTGAACCTCTTTTAGAGAGAAGGGATTTTTCTCCGTTGTAATCATAAATTGTACCATCATTTCATGTAAATCAGAACGAAGCATTTAAGATGTTTTTGTTAATACCTGGAATATAGAGAGGAAACAGACTGTGTATATGTATATACATAAATATATATATGCACATAAGTATTTTTTTATTGCTCCAAGGCGAGTTTTTACCTTTTGATATGAAAGAAGTATAAGGTGGAGGTTGCACCTCCTGTCTTTGTATGATCTCTTAATAATTTGCCTAAAAGTTATTTGTAAACTGACTCAGTGAATGTAATATAATTTTACTGTGTGTATAAAGCTTTTGTATGGCTTGTTTATATTTCATATATGCTGTGTTAGAAACATACATGGACTGGTTCTGACGTGATGCTTTGTGTTGCTCATTTTGAGAAATGAGAATTTCCTTCTTTAATAATTGTCAATGAAAATGCAGAAGTTTTAAAGGCTTTTGAAATAAAGGCCTTGTATGAGTATTTTCTTGGCTGTCATGTAGCAAAGGATGTTATATGGGAACTTTCATGTAAAACTTGAACTTTTCCATGTTAACTGTAGTCTGGCTTTAGTCTCTCTGAAGATAGAAAACAATGGGATTCTGTGGGACAGAGAGGATGCTGCATGAGATCAGCTGCCTGTATAAGGGTAAGTTTTCAGCCCAACTCGCCTGGCAGCTTTGGAGGTTAAAAGTTGAAGTGTTTGAATTTTTAAATATAAGCAATCTGTGCTTTTTCATCCTATCTTTTTTTTCCTGAAAGATGGGCACAATCTAAATTTTGGTTTTTTGTGGGGTAGAGCACAACAGATTGGTTGCAGATTTTGCAGCATAGATCTCCCAGGAACACACTTGCACCTCCATAACAGGATTTATTTTATACCTGTTTAAAGGCAAAATTCTAAAGGAAAAGTTTTGGTGATACATTCTTTAATAGAGAAACGGCATTTAACAAGTCAGGCAGTTCAAGAACTGTGAACTTGGGGCCATCACTGCTGTGGCTGCTTTGAGAAAGGTACGGATCTGACCTCTCTCCTACAGCAAAAAAGGGGAAACTTGTCATTCTCACCCAGGCTTCGGGAATGGGGAAGGAAAACAGTTCCTTACCCCTATCTCCTTTGGTAATCTGTTGTTGACCCTTCCACCCAATGGAGGAGGAGAAGACTTCCAAAATCATATCCCATTCTGTGAGTCCTGGCACTTCAGAGAATAAGCAAGTATCTTTTCCCTTTGTACTTCTTTTGTAAAGGTGGAGCAGGGAGAAGCAATTGGTTCATGTGGGTATTTGAATATTACTAAAATCAGCAAATCTGTGTAGAGGTTAAAAAATAAACAACAACCAAGAACTTCCCAGACCCAGCAGAAGAATAACACTGACAGAGCTCTACCTTAGGCTGTTATAAAGAGTGGGACAGATCCTTTGAGTCCAAGAGCACTGTCAGTCCTTAAAAACACAGGAGATTCAGACAACGTCACTTCAAGCATTTTCCTGCAGCAATGATGGTCCGAATGGTGTTGTAGAAAGAAATCTTGGATGTCATTATCACAGGCAGAGCCAACTGGGTTACAGCAGAGCCGTGCCTTGATGCTGCGATGTGGCCCGGGGGCAGTAGTTGGGCCAAGCAGGAAGGGCTTCGCCTTTTGCACCTCCCTCTCCTGTCGGTCTGACCAAGCACGAGGGGCAGGCTGAAGCAAGGTTCTACCACAGAACCCCGTTCGGTTCCACAGAGCCCCGGCCTGCGGGAAAGATTTCTTTGTCCCCAAGGCCCAGCAGAGGGTGCTGCTCTCATCGAAGCCCGCTGCAGCTGGGGTGGTTTCCGTTGCACCACAAGCCTCGAGGGGAAGCTTTCTCCCAGGTGTTTTATAGTCTCAGACTGCTGATCACAGGTTTTATTAGTTTAGTGCTTAAATAATTCAAGATCGGGACTCGGTCATCACTTGTATTCACAGCACCACCAGGCTCTCTCCGTTCCGCCGCTCTCCTCCGCTGCGGACCTCAGTTTCCCCGCCGAGACGGTCCCACCTGCTCGCGGCCCCTGCCCCTTTAAGGGTGCTGCCCCTTTAAGGCCGCGAGGGCTCCAGGCCCGCGCGGCGCCTACTTCCGCCAGCGGACCGGAAGCGCGGGGCCGCGCTGTGAGGCGGGGCGGATGGGGTCGGGTCGCGCCGCCATCTGAGGTGAGCTCAGGTGAGGCGGGCTTTCTCGGCCCCGTGATGCCGATTTTTGCTGCGCCCGCCAAGGGACCGCGCTCCGATCTCCACTCTCCCTTTTCTTTCTTTTAGCTGCGCTGTTTCTGTGGAGGTAGCGCCGGGCCAGCTTGGCTTCTGAGGTTCTGCGAGCTTGGGGCGGGCGGTCGTTGAGATGGGAAGAGGCAGAAAGCTGCCTTCAATTCCTGCTGAGGCTGGGGGTCACTCTGGGGCGGGTGTGGGTTTCGGCGGGAGCCGTTAGGGTGTGTGCGGAGCGCAGCGCCGCGGGTCGGGGCTTCTGTCTGCTGGGGGTGTTCGTGTGTGTGAGTCGCTCTTATTTTTGGCAGATTTGTTCCTTGAGGTACGTGGGTAAACCCTTACACCTCTGTCAGAACCAAGCGAGTGGATATTGTACTGCCTGCCTTTGAATGATGGAAAGAACTTTTAAATGATACTTACCAGCTCGGGAAAGGACTGCTTAGCGTAAAGACAAAATCTGTTAATCCAGAAACGAAAGCAGTTCTTAGCCTGCAGCGTACTGACCTAATTTCTGACACCTACTGTTTTCTTCAAGATCTCTGAAGTGCAGCCGAGGCCCGGGTACCGGCAGATGGGCTGTGCTGTGCACCGCTGGAGGGCAGCTGTGGCTGCAGGCCTTGACCCCCGGCCCTGAGCACAGGGTAGCCCCGAGGTCTTCCCACCATGTGACCCAGCACTCCTGCAGCAAATCACTTCCTTTTCCAAAGGTGAATACCGCCGCTGCTGTTTTGTTTTCCTTTCAGTGCCTCATCTATGAGGAAATGTATGGTTCTACTTTATCTAGGTTTCACTTTTGCATTCATTGTTATGCTAAATAACAGCAGTTGCCAGTGCTTATTTTATGCAACCATTCTAAGTGTTCATGCTTCTCTAGAGGTAGTGGGATATGAGATGGCTGTGTAGCTGCTGTAGGAGGCCCGCAGGAAGTATTTTATTTCACAGTCTCTGCTGTCATTTAGCATCCTTCGTCAGTACTAATAGTTCTTTTTGGGTCCTTTTTATTTCACTGGGGGTCTCTGATGGTCTTCATCACTTGTCCTGTAGATGAACTTTCCACATTGGTGCGCACTCAGTAGATAGGTGAAGTAATTCACAGTCACAGAGATTAGGCAGATGGAGTGATTTATAGGTACGCAGACAGTAGCTCTTGTCTGTCCAGCCATCTGGAATACTTCTGAGCCTAGAGTTGAAGACAAGCTAGCCAGTCCTCTGCTAAACAGTGTGATAATGCCTTTACAAATCAAAAACCCTTGACAAGGGTATCAGTAGGATCATTATGTTGGAAGACTGCTGATTTTTGGTGGTGGACAGACAAGGCCTGAGTGATAGAAAACTTAAGGAGGACGAGTTAAATAATTAGCAATATACATGTGTAGTGTGAGAGGTAGACTGTATTTTTGCATTGGAAGTTTGCAGTATTTTCTGTATGTAGTGTAGGCTCTTACTGAACTTATAACCCTCTTGTGGAAGAGTTATATAAGTTGTTTTTCGCAAAGAAAGTTGCTAAAAGGAGTAAAGTTGAGATTGGGGCATTCTGGCTCAGGTAGAATTGAGACAAGATAAGGAAAATGTGCAGGGTGGAGAGAGCCCAGCACAGGACAGAACGAATGTGCTAACTTTTGGCAACATTGCCCTCCTGTCGCCATAGAAAAGTACAAAACACACCTAAAAACAACAGGTTGGTAACAGACCTTATATGGAGATACATCATAGCAACAGCGTCGGGAGGCTTGTGAGCCTGAGATGCTCAACCAGTGAGTGCCAGGAGAGCGTTACCTGCGTCGGGTTAGGGCGTGTAGCGGAATGAATGGTGCTGATTGGTGCGCAATTTCTCGCTTGCCAATAGGGGGCGTCCATTATTGAAATAACGAAAAACCTTTGCTGCTATCGCTAAGATCTTTGCCTAACTAGAAATCTTTAATTCTGAGCGTTTCTCGCAGTAGCTAGCAGCAGTTTATGTTTAGCCAGCATCCATATGTTTAGTTAAGTGTCGGGAAGATTTGCGATCCAGTAGTACACATCCAGTGAGGAACCAGAGGAAGAAAAGATAAGTGTTGGGTAATAGAGCATAAAAGAAGAAACGCTGTTTCTGCAGGCATGCTCCTGCTTGCAGGATGCCCGCCATTGCAATTGTGAATAAAATCTCTTCTATCAGAAATACCATCCTGGCAAATTATTTGGATTTTTCAACAGCATGAAGACTATATCATGTGACTTTTTTGTAGTGCTGTGGCTGTGTTTTAAATGTTTGTCATACAGAAAACTGCCCACTGCAATTTTTGTGTAATGTTTTTCACGTGCTCTGTTCCTTTGTTTAATTGTCTGTGCCTATGGTATCTAAAACAAACCAAGAGCGGGCTATTATGGCTGGAAAGAAATACTTGACCACTCTCAGTCTTAAGACTCTTGCTGATCTCCTTTTCTTCCTTTCTAAAGAATGAACGTATGTCGATGGTGTACACCCAGTGGTCTTGATGCCACTGAATACCTGAAGAGCTATGCTTCTAAACAGTTGTCTCCAGAAGATCTTGAAGGTTCCAACGATGATCTCTGTTACTGCCTGGAGTGTGTGGTTGAATACCACAAAGCAAGGGAGAAATTGCCAAGCTTGCATCAGGTAATGGAGCGTTTTGACTCTCAACCTTGACTTAGCAAGGAGAACATAAAACTGAAGGAGAACTTCAGAAGGGGCTTCAGTGTCTTGGCCTCAGTGTACAGGAGAGCTTTTGGCAGGAATTGTTATAATGGCTTTGGGGAATATGATATGCTGAATTTTAACTGTGTTGTTTTGTTTTTTTTTAACACTTGGTTGCATAGAGCAAAGCATAAGAGAAGACCTGTTTGTTTTTGCATATATTCAAGTTAGTGATAACTAGTCACTGATTTAGAAATCATAGCTTGAAGCAAAGCAAGAGGTTGCATGCCGAGCAAATTAACGGCTCTGCTTTTAAAGTGTTGGCTTCTGTTCAGTTTTGAGTTCTTCCTCTTTTTGTTTTGCTTTCGTTTTTCATTCAGTGTTTGAGTTTCAGAGCTCTGATTTTGCATGTGTGTACAAGACAGGAATTAAGAGGAAAGAAAGTAAAAGGCTTAGAGCTACTGGGGATCAGATAGTCATAATCATAGAAACTCAAGGGGACTTTGTAGGAGATTAGTTAAAATTCCAAAAAGGGGACAGGGCTGGGTAAAACCCGCCTGTGTTCCAGTACAGAAGTCACAATATAAGCTGCTCACAAGGCCGTGTAGTCTTGAGACTGTGGGCCTCCTCCTCAGTATAGCCTCAGGCCAAGGCTGGGCCAAAATCTAACCATCAGATAGAGTAGAAGAAGAAAAGAAAAGGAGGTCAATGGGTAACTTTTGAAGAACCTGCTGGCAACAGAATGAACAGAGTGCTGAAAAGAGGGCGTACCGTGAAATGAAGCGATGAAGATAAACTGATAAGTTCTCGACTTTTCTCATGCAAAAAGAGACTGCAAGGGAATGAACCCTGGGAAAGATCTTGGTGGGAACAGAGATTGAGGTCACTTGTTGCTTTGTGTGTGTGTATATATATATATAATTTTAACCTTCAACCATTACCTAGACGTGTAGACAACCCAAGTTTGGGGCTGTACCTCTGTGGTGGTGGCCTAGTATGTATGCTGATGATTATGTGGATAAATCAAGAGCCTAAGGTACCTGTCTGAATCTCTGGCAGTCCTTAACCATGTGAAACTGACTTAAAAACAATGACGGGTGTTTCAAAGTTGTTACTTTAAGATGCTTGTTAACATCCTGTTGTGTATTTTGCAAACCTTATTTCTGTGTGGTGTCTGTATTTCTGCAAAATGAGTGTTTGTAGCTGATTAATCATAGTTGCTCTTTATATAAAGAGATTTCTCAGAAGTCCACAAAGATGCATACCTCTGGAGGGCAGTCCCCCTTGTATACAGGCTGGAGTTAAGTGGGGTGACTGAACCACTGAATGTGCCTTTTTGCGTGGTTTGATTGTGGGATGTGACCTTGATGTATAATTGGAGCAGTTAATTTAGATGACTAATACTATGAGGAAAGAATCCTGGATAAATATTCAGCAGGTCAGTCGTGCTTACACTGTTAGCCTTCTCACTCTTCCACCATTATGTCACAAAATACAGGAGAAAAAAAGGGGCTTCAAATCAGTGTTTCTATTTTCTGAATATGTCTTTTTTCTGGTATCATTAACTTCCTTATGCTGTGCTTTACTGATGGCCTGAAATAATGATTGAACAGGATGAGTTATGAAATGCTTGAAGTTTGAATGCCACTCTTTTTTTTCCTTAATCGTTTGTTAATCTTATCTCTGGGGCGATGATGTTGTGACTTGCACGAGCTGAGTTCCACTTCAGAATTCTGTTACATACCCCGCCAAGAAAGAAACGTTGCAAAATGAAATTGCAAGTTTGGGAAATCTGGTCAGTTTCTGCTGGTAGTAATATTCCTAATGACTTCCTTTGCAAAAGCAATATTTCTTTAAAATTTGATTTTTTTCTGTCTCTGACACTGAATAGGTTTTATTGGAATTGGAAACCTCCCGTCTCATAGCCCACATTGAAAAATCCATGAGAGAAGAAGCTGGAGAAGATGACGAGTTGTTTATAGTGGATGAGAATGGAGAGACCCAGCTGCCTGTTTATGTTGGCCCAGATTTTGAGAATAACCTGAGAGTGCCACTTCTAGAAGTGCTGAAATACCCATATCTGCTGCTGCATGAGAAAGTCAGTATGTATCTTCTAGCAAGTAGTTGGAAGGGCATGGTGATGTTTGTACTGAAGGAGACAAAAATAGCAAGTAGTGGCTAAACCAGAGTACCATTTTTTTTGTTCTGTTTCGTGAGCTTATAAGTTTGCTTTCATGACAAATCTGTTTCTCCTTTTAGGTGAGCTTTGTGTAGAAGTGCTATGTAGAATGGAAGAAAGTCACACCTCCTTTCAGGTCTTTGAGAAATATCCAGGAATTTATCTGTTTTTGGTACACCCAAATGAAGTGGTAAGTTACTTTTTCTGTTCCACTAAAGCTTGATTTTAAATAATGTTGGAACAGATTCTAAGTGTTTCTGTGTTGTTTTTTATTGTCTTGTGTATGTGTTCTGTTGTAATCCTTAGATTCGTCGTTGGGCCATCCTAACAGCAAGGAATTTAGGGAAGGTTGACAGGGATGATTACTATGACTTACAGGAAGTGTTGACTTGCTTGTTTAAAGTTATTGAATTGGGGCTTTTTGAGAGTCCAGATATTTACAGATCTTCAGTGATTGAAAAGGGAAAACTCATTCTTCTGCCATCCCATTTATATGATAATACCAACTACAAGAACTATTGGCTAGGTGAGTATTTCTGATTAGAAATGAGCCTTGTACCTGTAACCTGTCTTGTCTGGTAAGCAGCTGTTTCAAGTCAGAGCTATTCCAAGTAGATTTGGTTTCTTTCGGAGCTTGTCAAATGGAGAAACTGAACATTGCACAACTGCAGTAGTTGAGGTAGTTAAATGTTGCTGCTGATCTCTTGGGTTGGGTGTTGTAGCTGTAGTGGTGTTTGGAAAATCCTTGATTTGATGAAACTTAAAACAAGTTTTCAGAAAGGTACAGAAAGGTTGTTTTCTTGCAGGTATTTGTATGTTGCTAACAGTGCTGGAAGAACAAGCTCTGGACTCCTTGCTGCTGGGCCCAGACAAACAGAATGACTTCATGCAGTCTATACTTCACACCATGGAGAAAGAAGCAGATGGTAACTAATTTTTAGCACTGAGATTAAGGCAGTTTCTAGCTTATTATTCATTTGTCTTTTTGTTACTTTCTATAGTACTTTGTGTAGGTTTTTTTAGCAGTGTAATGCTGGGGTGATAAAACTTCAACTTTGAGGCTTATTTCTCTCCTGGGAGGTGGTATTTTGCAGTAGTTGGACTGCACTGACAAGTACTGAAAAGTGACATTCATAACAAACTCCTAATGAGAGAAAAGATGGTAATGCTTTAAAAGAACAAAATTGATCATTTCTCCCACATCATTTTCATGTAATATGCAGGTTGTATGGAAATGAACGTTTCACTATGGCATAAAGTTAGAATTTTGAGCACTAAAATGACAAAACACCTCTTGGTTTTTTTGGACTTGATTAAAAAACTGATTCTTGCATCTATTTTATTTAGACTTTAGATTTTAGGCTTGTAGCCCTTGGACCATCCTTGTAGCCTGTGTGCCATGGCATAGCTCTAGAAAAGCACAGGAGTGAAGATTAGAGCTGCCCTTTAAAGAAATAATTTCCTTTATGAAGCTATTTATAAGCCTAGTACATACGTTGAGGATATGGTATCACCTATGAGGAAGGAAGAACACACAGGAAAGAAAATTAATTGCTTCCATCTTAAATTTGAAGAATAAATTGTCCTAGAGGTGTAAGTTCTTGACTAAGGACTACTTTGGTTTTTGGATTATCAGAGCAGGGAAATGGTAATGGTAGTTATCCAGGTACCTGTTGATCAAATACAGCATAAGCAGTCTCTTTCTACACAGACAAATTAAGCTGCCTTTTTTCCCTAACTTTTCTTTCTTGGAGTTAAAAAGCATAATTGCAACTTACTCAACTAGTTAGATCTATAATAATTTTATTTTAAAAACAAACAAAAAACACAGAACAAAAGCCCCAGTAAGAATCAGTTTCACCTTTCACCAGGAACACGCAGACCTCTTGCGTTTCAATTCTCTCTGATATTTTTGTTATGTTTCAGATGATTCTACTGACCCCTTCTGGCCAGCACTGCATTGTTTCATGGTTATTTTGGACCAGCTTGGATCTAAAGTATGGGGTCAGCTTATTGATCCTGTCCAGGCCTTTCAAACCATTATCAACAGTGTGAGCTACAACAATGAAATAAAGAATATACGCAATAGCTTTATAAGGTAAGTTGTTTTTTTTAATAATAGCTCATTTTTGTTACTAGAATAGGACAGTCTTTATGATCATAGAAGGCTTAGGTTGGAGGGGACATTAAAGATCATCTGATTCCAACCCCCTGTCATTGGTAGGGTTGCCAACCACTAGATCAGGCTGCCCAGGATCCCGTCCCGCCTGGCCTCAAATGTCTCCAGAGATCTTAATATAGGTAGCATAATAGCTTGGTATTTGTTTCCTTGTTGGTGCTGCCTTAATTTATGTTGGGGAAGTGGCAAGGAGAAAAATCAGGTCGACAACTTCAAGCAATGCAAAGTTGAAGTAGGCCCTCTAAAATCTCAAAAAAGTTGTGTGCTTGCTTCTCTTTGATTGCTTGTTATCTCAGGTATACTCAGAATTTTTTCCCGAATCAGGAGGGCTGCTAACTGCTTAGTACTTACTTAGTGTTATAACCAACTCACACTTGAGATTGAAGAAAAATGCCCAGTCTGAGACTCTTGACAGAATTATGGGAATTCCAGAATTATCAATGGGATGATGCTGTTTTAGATTTCATTGTAGTTTTGTGTGATGACTGATTTGAGTTCACTTTCAGCTCATGTTAAGTCTTGAATATTGCTCTAGATCTTTTAAAAGGTACTGTATGTTCATAAAAGTTTTATACATTTTCTGAGTGTGTTCCTTTCAGAGAAGGTAGTAAAGCCTTATCTTGTAACATCACTGTTTGCTTCTTGTTCTTGCTGGAGTGAATGTACGAGTACCACATGCCAGTGTAGCCACAATTTGGCTGCATTTATGGATCAGAAATTCAAAGAAAATTGACTTTGGGTGTTTGTTCTATTTAATCAGTCAAATCCATGTCTTACTGAAAAACTCTTTTTGCTGAGGCTGTCCCTCCCCCTTCCCGCCTCCCCACTCTTTTACAAGCAGGATAGAATAAGATTTCACAATTTTTAATGTCAGTGATAAAACATAGCTAGGACAAGTTCTAATAGTGACATGGTCAGTATTTGAAAAGTGAAGTCTGTCTTGGCTGATTGGCTTTCTAATTGCTAGTTGTGTGGAATCTATAATGGTTAATGTTTCTTTTTAGGACAAAATCTGAACCGAAGACAGACTACGATGATGAAATGGTTACTTGCAGTCAAATTGTATATAATTATAACACAGAAAAGCCTCAAAAGGTATTAACAACTATATTTTTTACTTGCTTTTTGAACTCTGATCACTGAATGACAGTGTCAATTTAAATCATCTATGAAATAGAGGGGAATGTGTTCTGTTTCTATTAGTAATGTTCATAACGTTGCAAATGAAAAATATGAAGTCAATATTGTGTACCTTAAGCAGCAGCTGGTCTGGCCACTTTCTTCTTTTTCTGGTACTTTCAGGCTGCAAAAGGAAAGAAGAACATGTCTATGAATTAGGCAGAAATTCTATTAAAACTAAAATTGGTGTTGAGATTGAGGCAAACATCATTACCTGAAGGAAAACTCTGAATTCAATTTAAGTACGGAAAAACAAAGGGCTTTAAATATAGGATAGCTGATCATCTGAGGTTAAATTGTGTCATTGTGATGGCATCTCTGGAAGGTTTTAAAATGTTTTTTTTTGTTGTTTTAAAGGAAATACAGTTCTACATTTGCTTCATAAGTTACTCTAAGAAATAGTTTTTCTTGCATATATTAGTTGATTTTTTTGTCTTTTCATTTAGATTTTGACTTATGTTAACTAATAACAGATCCCTTGTAACAGAAAGGCTAAGAAAACAAAGGCAGCTTGAACTGTGAAGATGTGAACGATGATCATAATGCATGATGAATTTATTTTTCAGGATACTGGATGGAAAACTGCTATTTGTCCGGACTACTGCCCCAACATGTATGAAGATATGCAAACACTGGCTGATGTGCTTCAGTCTGATATTGGCAGAGATATGCGTGTCCATCACAGCACGTTTCTGTGGTTCATCCCTTTTGTTCAGTCACTGATGGATCTCAAGGACTTGGGTGTGGCATATATAGTAGAGGTCATTCACTACCTCTGTTCGGAAATAAAGGATATTCTCAATGAGAGAATCCGGCGGTGTGACAAAGTCTCTGAATTTTTTCTGTTGATCTTGGTGTCAATTATTGAACTACACAGAAACAAAAAGTGCCTGCATTTGCTGTGGATTAGCTCACAAGAATGGGTGGAAGCAGTGGTGAGATGTGCTAAGCTTCCAGCAATTGCATTTACACGGTGTACTGAAAAAGCAGCTGGCAGCTATGCAAGAGGTTCAGCAACAATATCTTTACAGGCTTCTAACTCTGTGCAGCATGCTTGTGTGCAGTTGATACGCAGCCTTCTTAGAGAAGGCTACCAGATCGGTCAGCATGCACTATGCAAGCAATATTTAGACAAACTCAATCTCCTTCTGCGAGGAAATCTATCTTTAGGTTGGCAGCTGAACATCCAGGAAACTCAGGAATTACAAATATGTTTAAAGCAGGTTATAAGAAGCTTAAAGAGCAGAGCAGTGAATGCATCTGTAGAAAACAACGCAAACTCCACAGCTTTACCCACTGCTTCTTTGAAGCAAGAGAAGAGCGCACCTGGTGATGGTTGTAAGATGAGTGCACATGGCAGAGAGAACCTTTGTTCACCAGTTGCCTTCATACCAAAGGAAGGTGAGGATGGACGTTGTCAAGAGAATTCTTTCACGGGCAGAAATAGTGCCTGGGAAGAGGATTGTAAAGATTCATCTAAAAATTCAAAATCTTTGACCTCTACGGACTGCATCTTGGTAAATATTAAAAAGGAACCGAAGAACTTGATAACTCAGGAGTGCAAATGCCTGCAGAAGTCATTTGCAAAAGAAATGTATGGGAAAGTTCAGGAAAATAGGAACAGTGATCTTATGTCAGGGAACTGTGATATGGGTAATCAGGGCTTTAATGCAAGTATTCAGAGTTCGAATTTTAGAAGAAGTGGAGTGTTGGAAAACAAACAGGGAACAGAAGCCATATCACCGATGTGTCTATCTGCTCAAACTAGCGCTGATTCTCCAGAGCATGTTTGCAGCTCAGATGTGAGGGGCAGAAACGTGCCTCCTGGGTCCTCTTCAAAGTTTAAAGAAGATGCGCATAGACTTGGGCATCTTCCTTTTCAGACATGCAATGCTGGAGGGCACTCCAGACTGTTACCTCAAATAGGGGATTTGAAAAACAGC
This sequence comes from Pavo muticus, assembly GCA_016647715.1. NCBI lineage: Eukaryota > Metazoa > Chordata > Aves > Galliformes > Phasianidae > Pavo > Pavo muticus. Next base: position 4,058,964 of record JACDJE010000064.1, read on the forward strand.
AGTTGTACAACAAGTGCTTCGGAAGCAGAGCAACCTGTGTTTTGCACTGGCAGCTCATGTATGAGAAAAGACTGTTGCAAGCATCAGGGAGTAAATATTGTGGGTGAAAATGAAGACAGAGAATCAGCAGATATTTCAAGGAGTTCTGGAAGTACGTGGGAGAAAAGTGCTTTTCAATATGGGCTGGTCTCCAAAAACCAGGAACAAAAAGAGATGCCACTAGACTGCTTCAGCTTTGCTAAAAATCAACCAGGCTTGCAAGGAAACAAAGATAACAGTGTTTTGCTTGCAGATATTAGTGACACCGTACTGCAAAACGTATCCACCAAAGGTGACTCAAGTTTGTTGATGAAGTCTGTCTGTCTGAAAGACCAAGAACAGCCTAATTTAAGTGACCTAGTTAAATGTGACTGTAAAGGTCAAATTTCAAAGACATCCTGTACAGTTAAAAATTCAGTGAGTGGTCATGTTCCATCTAGCTCTGAAAATAAGGGAGGTATGTCCAACACTGCTCTTCCAGTCAGGCCACTGGCAGTCAAATGTGAATCAAGTGAAAGGTTGATAGTATGCTCGAAATATTTCAAGAGAGAAAACAATACAGAGGGGAAGGAAGAGGAGGATTTTGTGAGGATAGTTTCTGGAGAGAATGCTTCAACAAACTCCCAGATTGATATAGACCTCAGTAAATTGTCATTAGCTGCGTATGCCAAAAGTGTCAATTTTCCCTCGGAGTCAAGTCAGGAAAGCTCAGTGCATCAAAACATATGTGATGTTAAAAGGAAAGTGAAAAGTGCTGTAAGATCCTCCAGCGATGCCCAGAGTAACCAGTCTCTCTGTGATACAGATAGCCATGGCAATAAAATCATCATAATTTTAGATTCTTCTGATGAAGAAAACGGTGTTACTGTCAATGAGGAAACAAAAGAAATTAATGAAAATACATGTCCTGAAAAGCAGCCTTTATCAGAAATGCAGCGTGATGTTACAGATAGCAGATTAGAATCAAAGATGCCAAACTCTCCCTTGCCACTTGAGGACTGTGACTCTCAGTACTTTGAGTTCGAAACGGAAGTTGATGTCTTTTCAGTTTGGCAGGATACTCAAGAATATAAACAAGGCTGTGTTTCAACGTCGGCTGATAGCAGTCGTTCAGATGGCTTACTGAAGGATCACACAAATGAATGGGGTTATGATGTAGATTATATAAGTGATGAGGCTGTGGAAAAAGAAACAGACTGGACAGGAGAGGAGATAAATACTTCTCCTCAGAAAAAAACTGATAATACAGAAGTAACTAATTCAACTTTGCAAGAATTTTCTCCTAAAGAAAATGCAAAAGATGAAGTGGAGAATTCTACTGACAAAACTACTGTTGATAAGGACTTAATTCTGAAAGCAGAATTGACGGAACCCAGAGCTTCTACATCCAATATCTCATTAGCTTCAAAGCTGGCACTTAAGAAAAGTACTCTGAGCCCACGTAAGAATACAGCTAAATCTAAGGTAGCAAGAACTGCTCAGAGAAGTCCTAAAGCAACAGCTCTGAACACAACACAAACTAAAAAACTGTTCCAAAGTACGTTAAAAAGAATTCAGCCTGGCAGGACAACGCCTGCTGTTGTTCCTCCAAAGAAAGCTCGGCAGTGTCCTGCACCAACATCAACAGTGGAAAAACTTGGTCTGAAAAAGGCACCCCGCAAAGCGTTTGAATTATCCCAGCGCTCTTTAGATAGTCTCGCTCAGTTGCGCAGTTATGGTAAAGTTGCAGGGAAGGTTGGAGTTGCACAGAGAGGGAAACTGAAACGAATTGCTCATCCGAGTTTATCTACGCAAATTAACAAAAAAATGCTGGCTTGCCAAGACCTTCAGTTTTTAAAGCAAACGAGGCTCAGCAAAAGTGTTCGAGTGAAAAATATTCCGAGGAGTTCTGAGGATAGAAGCAAAAAACTTAGCACAGTGGATACAAAGTCTATCAAACAAAAGGCTAAATGTTTAGGTGAACCATCTGTTGAAAAGCAAAGAGAAAAAAAAACGGGAGAGACCTTCTATCCATCTGTCGATGAGAGAGAGCGTATCACTGGCGGCTCTGTGGAGAAGGAGGCTGCGCAAACTACACTCGTCTCTGGTTGTTCAGACTCAAGCAAAACAAGAGATTGTGATGCAGTGGTTCCTCCTGTACCTATGGATTCAAGTCCATGTTCTGCTGCAGTTGTTGGAGATGCTAAAGGTAAACCAGAAGGAGGCTGCGTCGCCCAGGCTGAATTTGGGATGACAGCTTCAAAAGAAAATGAGTGCAAACCAGATGAAAACAGTGATGATGATGATGATAATTTATTTTTAACTCAGTTAGATCCTGTGGATATGGAATTGTGTTCCCAGGATGAAGATGCTGAAGTCAATACTATAACTACTACAAGAACAGAGGAAATGGAAATAGATAGTGCTGAGAGGCTTCCGCAGAACGAACCCTTGACTGTTGTGAAATGTAAGCACAAAGACTGTACGGAAAAAGTGGAAAAAGTAGGAGACTGCTGTAGCAAGCATTCGGCCACCAATTCAGAGTCAGATCACTTGTTTGCCAAGCCTTCTTCCCTGCCACCAAGAAGACCTTCCACTACCAAAGTTTTCAGCTCAGTGAGTTCTTCGCGAAATGCAGCCTTCAGCAAAGATCTCGAAGATGTTGAGAAACAACCGCCAGCTTTGAAGAGCAGAGCTAGCATTGCAAAACCTGCTGTGCTGAGGCCACCGAGCGAGAAGGCTACGCCGACAAGAAATCAAACGTGCAAGACTCCAAGTTCCAGTAATATTCCTCAACCTCATATTTCTAATAACGTTCTCCAGTCACGAAATGCACAGATCAACAATGCTTCAAATATTTCCAGGCGGCCTGCCCGAGCAGAGCATTATTCTTCCTTTCTTGGCGCTCAGCAGCAAGATCATAACATTTTTGTTAAGGAGGTTCTGAAGTGGACTTACGAAATGTTTGCCAACTCCATCCAGTTTGGGCCTCCAAATACTCTCCTGCAATCTGTAGTGGCCTCTGTTCCCATCAGATTTCAGGGATACAATGACTATTTCAATACGTTTTTCCCCTTGATGATGCTAAATGCCTTTGAAACAGTAAGTTTTTTGTAGTTTGTTTTAATCAACCGTAGGTAGTAAACTTTGGAAAGAGATATAAAACTGTTTTCTGTTTCCGTTACAAAAATGTTCTTGATTGGTTCAGATATTCATCTGAACACAGGAATGATTTGGGACAAATAATAAGGCTTTTTTTGTGCACGTTCCAATAGGGACTATTAAAAATTGTTCCTCATAACATTTAAAGCTTAAAATAGCAATTTTTCTTTTTGAAACTGAGGTTCTTCAATGACAGCCTCAGTGTTTTAAGAAAAGTTTCACTTAATGTTGAGAAGTTAACCTGAGTGTAGGTTAACCTCGGAAGTACTTCTTTCCAAAAAAATCCTACACAATAGTTTTAACAGGAAACACAGTGTTCCTTTAGTTAAAAACTGTGTGTTTCTAAGGTTAGTCATTGCTTTTCTTCTCCAGTAGAAATAAGGCTAAAAAAAAAATGAAGCCAGTCCCAGGATAATGCTGTGCATGAGGATGCAAGGCAGAAAAACCCACGTTTGTTTTAAAGGGCTGTGTAAGAAAGGTGTGTTTAAAACGGCAGGAGAAGTAAAAGCATTTTTGCTTGCTGCGTCTATCTTGTGTTTGACAGCACTTGGAGTTGTGATGAGCTGTTCTTCTGAATCCCTAAATCCTTCATAGTGTTTTTATGTAGCTTTTACTTTCTAACACGTAGCTGGCACAAGAGTGGATAGAAAACCAGAAGATGAAAGACAAGATTTACTACTTCTACTTACAGAACTTCTGTGCGGATTTGAATACAGCAGAGTTCACAGGTGAGTGTGATGTCTGGTGTGATTTTTTTATTGGTTTTTTTTTTTGCTTTTAAATGAGACTTTGCCTACTTGAAAATAAAGACTGTGCCTAATAACAAGCGAGTACTTACAGGTAGAAATAAGCATCTGACATATGCACTGAGTGTCATGTCAGTTTAGAATAGTTGTAGGAAGGTAGGGTGATCATTTCATTCTCTACTATTTATCTTTGTTTTCAAAATACAGATATAGATGTACTGAGTGAATATAAGGTGCATTGTCTCATTTATTTACTAGAATGTGATACATTTTGTTTACTGATACGGTTCTTCAGCTCTGAAAGTGCTGTCTTGAGTCACGGAATTGGAGTAGCAGTGTAGTAGGAATCCAGATGTAGCTACCTCTGGTTTTTCTATCTGCTCTCGCCATGTAACTGCTAAGGGATCTCATCTCTACTCCTCTCACCTTTTCTACTGTGGTTGCTTCACCAAATGGATATTTTTATTTGCTTTACACACTGCAAGGATCTTTAATTTGCGCTTTGCAGAATGTACAGAACAGAAATAAGCATTTTGCAAGGAACTCGTGCCTCATCTTGATTGGTTGAGTACAAAAGTTGTTTGCACAGTGTTGGGGTAGTTTCACTCATTTGGAATGTTGTTTCAGCTTACTCTAGCAAATAAAATAATCCTTGATTTGTTCTGCTTTTACGTGGCTCAGGCTTTAAGAGTGCAGGATGGAGTTAATTTCATAGTCTTTAGCTCTGTGAGAGTTAGACTGTGTTTTTGCAGTGGAAACTTCCAAGACCAAGATATAGGCCCTGACTGAATTTATAACTCTCTTACAAGATGGCTGCATAGGGTAAAATGGCCGCATAGGTTGTTTTTCACAAGGAGGGCACTGAGAAGCTGAACAGAGTGGAGGCTGGGACGTGCTGAACAGGGTAAGAAATTAATCCAGAGGGCTTGAGCAATGCCCACAGTGATCAAACATGAACAATATGAACTTCTGTGGAGGAGTACACATCTTCATTGAAGAGGGGAAGGCCACTAAGTAAATGTATAATTAAATTTATGCTTGTTAGCACAGCAGACGAGGTATCATAAATCAGGAACTGGGGCTTAGCAACCTTTGGCTACTTCCTGATAAGAGCTTATTTTTTCTTAAACATGGCTTTTGTAAGTAGTGAGAGAGAAGGCAAAAATACAGAGCAGGGTAAGGAAGGTCTGACATAAGAACAGGTGTGACAGCTTCAAGAGAGATTGCCCTCCTGTATCCATAGGAAAGTACAAAATGATCTTAATGGGTTGGTGATAGACCTTATGGAAAAATGGATTAGCAAATGTGTCATGTAGACTGTGAGTCTGCTGTACCTGGCCAGTAGGGGAACAGGAGAGTAATTAGCTGCAACCAGAGAAAAGGTATATGATGAGAAGTGTTTCGCTGATTAAGTGCGTGTCTTCTCCCATGCCACAAAGAGGCACATGCCCACTACTGCAGTAACAACAAAAAAACTTTGCTGCTTCACTGAGGTCTTTGTCTGATGGAAAATTATTGATTCTGAGGATTTCCAACAGCTATCAAGTAGGTGTTACTGAAATACGTAACATGTTAGTTGTAGCATTTTGTTAGTCAGGAAGTAGTTGTGCCTGTTTTCCTTTTACAGTTCTAACTTTAAAATGTATTTTTGTGTAGCTTATTTTGAGGAAACTGATTTGACAAAGCAGCTCCATCCAAAGGAGGATGACTTAATCTTTCTGGTGGGCCAGAAGAAGAAAGATGCCTTTGGGGAAGACAGAGAGGTGGAGGACCACCTGGTGAATCACGTTGGTCTCGTGAGGCGATTTTCTCGTGCATCTGGCTGCTTAACTAGTAAGTAATGGGGACAGAAATAGAAATGGTACCATGAAACGCTTCTTTAGAGCTGGCTGATGAGGGTTGTGATGTAGCAGTTACCTCAGAGGAAATGTTGTTTCAGCACAGTGCGTCAAAGCACTTACTGTGTGCTAGAAGCTTTGTAAAAAGCCAGCAACTAAATATACAGACTGGTTAGCTTTTTGTGCATTTTCTTCTGAGTTGAATACAGGTGTTCTTACTTTGTGTAAGAGCAGAAACTAATAGCTAAGTGCTGTGCATCTTTAGGAGTGCATTGTTGCTGGATATGAGGTGTCATGAATTTCTGTGACATCGCTGCATAAAATCTTCACAGTCTTCTGTAACTTAAGCTGTGAAGTACAAGGTTTACCAAACATGAAGATTAATGCTGCTCAAAGAAAGCAGGTTATTTTGGCAAGAATTATTTTATAATAAGCAACTAATTCTGGCAGTTTTTTTACATAACTTGCTTGAGTACCTTTCAGTAAACATTTTGAATATTCTTTGAATTAACAGTTTGTATTGTCATTTCTCCTCCCTTCTCTTTTGATAGGACAAAAGGAGCAGCATATTGTCTGTCATCTTTCTGTACAAACTCGAGGAAATTTGTCATTCTTCATAAATAATCGAGTGAAGTGTATGGTGGTTGGCTCCTTAGTGCCCACACAGCGATCATTCAAAGGTCTGCTACTGCTGAGCAGGAGTCCCCTGGCTAAACCCATCATAAATCCAAGTTACAGTGATTTCTGTCCAAGAGATTTACCTGTAGCTTCAGAAAGTGCTGTAAGTCCTGTGCCCAGGGAAAGTGATGGGAATGGCAGGTGGGCAATTGGATCTTGTGAATTTTGCAGAACTGATTCTGCACGCTGATTTTGGAGGTGACCAGGGGTGAAAAGAAAGGTTTCAAAAGAGCTGAGTCACTCTGCTTTTCAGAATTGGTTGATTGGATGAATAGAGATGATGCTGAATTTGTTTAGGTGCAATGGAACACCTTTGTTTCTTTGCTGGAGCGATCTGTTCAGGAAGTAAAGTGTAGTGTGGGAAAGGGAACACAATCTTATGGAGGAAGCATCCTTTTCAGTCAGGATTGGGTATGCATCTAAGGCAAACCCAGTATCAAAAGCTTCCACGCACTTTGATTTTGTGAGCCTTAGCTAGGGGGATGGGGAGCGTTCTGGGATTAAATAATGCTTAATCAGCATGAAGTCAGTATTTTCCTGTCTGTTCCTTCAGACATTTTGTATGAATGAATACAACGAAGATCAAAAGAGAGCCATTGAAACAGCTTATGCCATGGTAAAGCAACATCCAGGGCTTGCCAAAATCTGTCTCATCCATGGGCCACCTGGAACTGGGAAGTCCAAAACTATAGTTGGACTTCTGTCTCGTGTTTTGAGAGAGGTAGGTGAATGTGATGCAGCCATCTTGTGTGGGTGTTTGGTTTCTCAATGCAACTCAGTGGTAGCTTAAGCTAAATGGAAGAGTAGCAGTGATAATGACTAGGGATGCAGTTCATTAGACTGAATTAGTTAAACCAGAACGGAATAGGCTGTAATGGTGGAAATAATACTTTTTGGATGCTTTGGAAAACATTTGCTTTATAGAACTTAGAAAATTAAAAAAGAATAGGAATTTGCTGAACGTACAAATTGGTAGTATAAACTTTTTATTAAAATGAATACATCAAAGTATTAAGGCATTTTTGACAGTGCTATTTGACCTGTCCAGTTTAATGTTGTTTGTATTAACATCAATCAGATAATCGTTGAAGGGAGTTTGTGCAAATGATGTTTGTTTGAATGACCTGCTGTACTCAGTGTGAGGCCTGCCTTAAAAGAGTTTAAGTAGCAGTAGTCACTATACTCTGCATGCTGATTAAGGTGAATGTGCATCTGACTTCTAAAGAGCCTGTCTTGGTTTATTGTTAATTAACTCCAGAACACCAGGAATGAGAAAACCAGTAAAAAAAATGCCAAGATGAAGCAAAACCGTTTTCTGGTTTGTGCACCATCCAATGCTGCTGTTGATGAGCTCATGAAAAAGATCATCATTGCCTTTAAGGAAAAATGCCAAAACAAACAAGAGCCTTTGGGTAAGGTTTATTTAAAATCTGTTTGTGTTAAGTAGACAGAACCAGTTGTTCCAATTTCTCCTCCAGGTTGGGTGTAATACTTGTGTTGCTCTGAACAGCTGTTTTCTTTTGCAGGTTGTGACTGATGCTGCATCCTTACACCTTTGTTAGTGTGCTCTTTAAAAAGATGTGTTTTGTTATTTAAGTCCACTGCGCTTTATGTAGACTTGTACCCTTTCTTAGTGTTATTATCAATCACCACTTTTTAAGTACTTCTTAGAAATTTGAATGTAGTCTAACCAGTACTGCTGTTGTTACATTGGTTTTATTTTTTTTCCCTCTCAAACTGAAGTGCAAAGATGATGAAAGCGATCTAAAAGTATTTTGGCTCTGATTTTGTAAACAGGAAACTGCGGTGATATCAAATTAGTGCGACTGGGTGCAGAAAGATCAATCAACAGCGAAGTCAGGGCTTTTAGCCTGGATAAGCAAGTGGAACATAGAATGAGTAAGTAGTGTGCAAACTGGGCTTTTCTTCAGGTTTTATTTAAGAGCTGGATGATATATGCACTTGGGGCTGTATTCCTTTAAAAAGGGAGATCAGGTGAAAGATCTTCTTTCTGTAATGGTGTGCATCGTGCCGGAGTGCTTCGTAAGCATTCAGCACGTGTATGGCCTGCAGTCTCAGTAAGGCCCCCCAGAAATTAAGCAGCACCGTGTCCTGTACGTTTTAAAGAAATAGTAACAAATGCATGTTAAAGCCATTCGTTTTAAACAATATTGCTATGCAGCATCGAGAGCTACAGTTGGAACCAAGAAAAGTGTATCTTCCCTTTGCTGTCCAAGATAAAAGACCTCGATAGGAAAAAGGAAACTGCAACAAAAAGTGACTTTCTGTTCATTGTTAGTGACGTAATGCTGTTATTGTAACCAGTTGAACTATTCCCCCTGCTTATTTTGCTTCCATTTCTTATAGAACGAAAGCCAACTGACCGTGACCAGGATATGCAGAAGAAAAAAGCAGCTCTGGATGAGAAGCTGGACATGCTCTCTCGTCAGCGAGCCATGCACAGATGTGAAAAGAGAGAGGTAATAAATGGGCAGTGTTTTATTTGTTTGGGTGTTTTTGTATTCGTAACTGTATCCAAAGAGTGAAAAACGCTTTCTTTTAAAGACATCCAGGGTAAGGAATGAGGAGCTTCAGGGATTTCTTTTGGTATGTCTGTTTATACTGATGTTTTCAGCTGCGCAGTTATGGAACTTATTGTTCTAATGCCCAGCAACCTTCGTTTGGTTCTGCCACCCTTTAGTTCTCAGTGCAACCATATTTATTAATTCTTTAATTTCACTGTGTGCTTCAAAGCTTTGTTTTGTTTAACTGGAAGTAGTAAGATGACTTAAAATCAGAGATTATTCTGCACTTGGAAGTTTTCCATCCTCTTGCCTAAAATGTTAGCATTTGTTTTCAAGTTACAGATTTCTAAGGGTAAACCATTATCTTATTTGCACAGAAATGTGAGAATGCAGTATCATGTGTTGCAAAGTGTGAATATGTTGACAATTTTCTGAGAAACTTTCTGTCTGTAACTTCTTCAGACACATTTGATATTTAGAGACAGTCTGGGCCAGTCTAAATGATAAACAAATACAATATGGGAGGAAGAAAGATAAGTAGAACATGTGCTGTTAATTATTCCTGATATTTATGTGGAATCTTTTTTTTTTCCTCATGTAGAGTCAAATGCTAGATGATGAAATTGGCAGGCTTTCAAAGGAGAGACAGCAACTTGCTTCTCAACTGAAAGAGGTAGGAATTTATCTTCAGGGCTCTTTAATACACCTCGGCTAATGTATTTGGTTACTTGTTATCCTTTAATTGTGGTGAAGATTTGGATTTGATGTAGCTGGTAGTATTTATAAGCAATTACAGAGGTAAAAGACAAGCTGCTTTTAAGTTATGGATTGTCAGATGTGAGTTACATGCATACTCTGGCTGTGTGTTGAGGAGAAAAACGATTTGAGAATTCTCTCATAGTGGATTTAAAAGGAAATGTAGCATATTGGGTGAAGAAGATAGAAACGAGCTCACAACCTTCATTTAATTTGACCTATATTCATCACCACTTTTGTGCCTCTTGCAGTCCTACTGGAGTCGAGGTAGGTTTGAGCCTTTCTAAGGAAAGCAACAGCCAGAGATTCTGTGCTTGGAAGGGGGGAGTGCCAAACTCCACTTTCAAACCTGGTAGCAAACACAGAGTTAGATTGCATGGCTGTAGAGGCAAAAGTTTGCCACTTCAGTAGGTTTGATCTGTGATTTAAAGTGAGAGTCAAGTCAGCTTTTGTGACTTCCATTTGCAATCATGGAGATAAGTTTCATTGGGATGATCTATTACTCGTGATTGGTTTGGCAGTCAGAATTGTCCAGACAGTTAAAAATTGCTCGAGGATAGTTCATGAAAGCAAAAAGAGAAGAGAATACATGGTGTTCTGTTGTACTCGAAGGTTCGGGGACACTCTCAGAAGGTACAGACAGATATCATCTTGGAGTCTGATATAATCTGCTGCACACTGAGCACAAGCGGAGGAGGACTGCTGGAATCTGCTTTCTGGCGGCAAGGACTCGATCCTTTCAGCTGTGTCATCGTGGACGAGGTCAGTCAAGCTGTTTAGAATTTCATCTTGTTCCATGCTTGAAGTCTTCCATGTTCTCTGCTTAGGCTACTTGTGGCTGCTTGCTGATGTGATGTGGTGTGGGCTGACTGCCCCGTCCCCACGTTTTAACTGATAACCAGCCTGTCCTGGCACACAGAGCAACGAGAGGAAAGAAGAAGTACTAATTGCTTTTTTGGCTGACTTGTCTGTCACTAAAGCATCACACATCTTTGATTTAAAAATCATGGCTCAAGTGTGGTTCTTGCTAATAAAGATTTGTACACGACTGTGCTATGTTTATATCTGTTTGGGAAGCTCTGCATGTTTAATAATAAAATAATAATCTGCTTTGAGTTTTTACTAGAGAATTTTTTTAAAACATAAAAAAAAATTTTTTTTGTTGATTCTAACTGGTATTACAGAACACATTACATACCTCCACTCCTTTGCTTACAACTTCTGCTTTTTTGTCCTGTTCACGTATACAAAAGGCAGGGCAGTCCTGTGAAGTTGAAACACTGATTCCACTGATACATCGCTGTAATAAACTTGTCCTTGTTGGAGATCCCAGGCAGCTCCCTCCCACTATAAAATCAATAGTAAGTGTTTAAACTGTATTTTTTTATACTATCTAGTGGGTATAGTGTAAGAACAGTGTAAAAAAAAAAAAAAAAAAAAGAAACACTTCAAAGTCAGATCATGATGTCTGTCAGGTTACAGCATTTTATACTGCCAGGTGATTCCTGTTTAGCCTGTATCAGTACTGCCATCAGATATCTTAGCTGGTGTTGATGTGAGCGTGACTTCTGTCGACTTGCAGCTAATCTCTTGCACCAGTAAGAGTAGCTACAGCAGCACAGAGTTCTGTACAGCCTGGAGCTTCATTTGCGTTGCTGCAGGCTCTGTTATATCATTGTGAGCTTCATCCAGTGTCACATTCCTTAAGGAACGCAGGATTAGGATGAAGACTACTGTCTGTGTGAGGACTTTCTTACCCCATCAGTGTGTTCTAAGAATGAACATATGGGAACTCTAATTTTGTGTCTAGCCATAAAAAGAAGTCTTGTAAACATCTGACAAAGAGGGAGAACAGACTGCCTTTTTTAGAAGCACTTTTTTTTTGGAGCTGACGTGCTTATTTAGAGATCCCACCTGGGAGACCTCACTTTTCATTATTACTGTGCTTAACATTGTAGTATTTCAGAAAGGATACATGCAAATGTAAAAATGAAGCACGAGTGTTGTCATTTCATCAGTGTTTTAGAACTTCGGAATATCAAATAGCTTCAAGTCTAAAAAGCACGTTTTTATCGTTAAATTCGGACCTAATTCCTCAGAAATCACTCTTGTTTCCTTCCGACAGAAAGCTCAGGAATATGGCTATGGCCAGTCCTTAATGGCACGCCTGCAGAGACACCTGGAAGAACAAGTGCAGAATAATCTTTTACGACGTCTGCCAGTCGTGCAGCTGACTGTGCAGTACCGGATGCACCCTGACATCTGCCTTTTCCCATCCAGTTATGTTTATGGCAGGACTCTAAAGACTGACAAGTGAGTAGATGTCAGTTCTGATTTCTGAGCAGTGGGGATTTCAAATGAGCCTTTTCATATCGGGATTTTTTTATTCTAAAAGTTCTTGAGGCTGTGGGGGAAGATGCTTAGTGGGAGACTTGCATTTAATCTCTCAGTGCTTGCTGTTATACGTAACTTAACTAGTTCACTTGAAAAGGATCATACTCCTTACTGCGTGGAGTTCATTTTTAGGTTTCAGCTTATTCAGGTAACAGTGAAAATTAAGAGCTCTGAAAAAAAGCTGAAGGTTGCTTTCATGAAAATGATGGTGGGAATAAATGATGCATCAGTTTCTTATGGTTACCTAGTGATAAAACTTATTTACAGAGCAACAGAAGAGAACAGATGTTCTTCAGAGTGGCCATTCCAGCCCTATCTTGTTTTTGATGTAGGAGATGGCCGTGAGGAGCGTGACAAAGAGTAAGTCCTGCAGTCTGCTGTGCCAAATTGTACATGTGCTGAGAATCAGTTACCTGCTGAAGAGTTGTGTTCTTTCCTGTGTTGTTCCCAGTGTGCATCAAGCAGCCAGAACTGCGTTTTCAACTTGGTTTGATTTATGGGAAAAATTTTGCTGGAAGCAGGTGTTGATTTGTGGTGGGGGGGGCTTTATTTACTTACCTGAATATAGTTTTAATCCTGTTGGGACTGTCTGCTAGGTGCCAGTGAGTCCTTACAGTTTATGCTAACTCAAGAGGTGGTTTGAGTTTCTGATGTATTTGATTTGTTTCTAATCAGTTACTTTTTCTTCACAGCTGCATGCTGAGGTAAGACCAGAAGATGGCAGGCTCGCTCCTCCCTTTTGTGTGTTCTGTAAGGAAAGCAAAGCTATATAATTTGAAGGGAGCATGAAGTGTAGCCTTTCATGGTTAACATTTCTCATTGTTAGTACCTTGTCAGGGCCTGCTTGTAAAGGTCTTTGAGCATCTGTACGAAGGAAGCTCTGAAAGTTCCAAGGGGGTCTTTGAATCTCAATTCCACTTCCAATTTGGCTGAACTGTTGAATTCAGAAGCTGTCAAATGTTTTTTTTAACGTTTCCTTCATTTCTTGTTCAGCTCTTTTAGTAATCCCCAAGAAGTGAAACTGGTGTTAGAAATAATTAGAACAATTAAAGAAAAAAGGAAGGATCTGGGTCTTCGTCGCATTGGAATAATTACACCGTACAGTGCACAGAAAAAGAAAATTCAAGAGGAGCTGGACAGAGTGTTCAAGAATAACAGGTGAATAAACTGTGGTGCTTCAATTGGGAAGTGGCTCTTGTGTGTTAGTCCCTTGATTATCCTCTTAAAATCACAGCAAAAGCTTTAAAATGTCTGTGTACTGCCAAAATCTGCACCTGGTAATGCTTTTAAAAAAGGACGTTTCCAACCTTTTCTTTTAAAACAAATGTGTTCTCCTTGTACCATTTCTTAGTTACTGCTTGTCTGTGTGCTTTGATTATACTGCTGTTCTGAGTGTAGCTGACTCAAAAGAAAATGTAAAGTTCCAAGTGGTGTGGATCTGAGCAGCTTTTTAGCAGTGATCTTGGCCTCAAAAAAGGAAATTCTGCTTTATATTCGTACACCGAATCTTTTCAAGTTCAGAAGCAGAAACTTAGTTTGAATAGTTCTGACAGCTGATCATTCAGGGTAGTTTGGGCCATTTTGCATCAGTGTGTTGCTTAAAAATCCAACTAACAATTTAATGGCTTGATAATATTTTCTTCAACAGCCCAGGAGAAGTGGATACAGTGGATGCATTTCAGGGACGAGAGAAGGATTGCATCATAGTGACGTGTGTCCGGGCAAACAGCTCTAAAGGGTCCATTGGGTACGTCCATCTCCAGTGATGTGCAAGTCTCATTTCCAGTAACACTCTAGATACTGTCATTATATTTTAAACATCATCAGTGGAAAAGTTATTAGAGAACAAGTCACCACAGCTAGCAGATGAAAAGCCATCTGCATGAATTGACATTAGTGGTTTGACATCCCTCCCAGAATGGGGTGTGGAAATGCTAAGTGTGTTCTGCATTATATGCTGATGAATGCACATGTCTGTTTTAGCCTGTCATGGTTTAGTTTTGGCAGGCTCCTTCGTGTACTGCAAGACTTTGCTTTTAGCTTTTACTCTGTATTGTGATTTAACATTTTTTGTCACCGTCGTTATATTATTAATACAGCATTAATACGGTAAAAGCACTGCCAACTAGTTACGTAGTTTGGGAATGTCATGCAGAGCAGCTGTATCTTTGATTTGTAGAGCAGCATGCCTAAGCTGATATGCAGAAAGTCTTGAGTTAAGATTGCAGATTTGATAGCTTATGTAGGTTTTTTCCAGTCTGAAACAGAAGGAGCTGAATACCAGGTGTACTGTTTGTCCCTCCAGACTGCTACGCAGTTGTTAATTTACTTTAATTTACTTTAATAATATTCTGTGTAGCTTACTGATTGCTTCAATTTAGGAATGGCAGTAGAAGTGTGCTGCCTTCTAGTTCATTAGTTTTTAAATTAATCTATGGGAAGGCCGTTCACATAAATAGAAATCTTTGTCTCCACACACCAGGTTTCACTAAGCTGTTTATGCTTTTCTGGTACTAATTTCCTAATTGTTATCTTAAGGGCTTTTAATTGTGTTGACCCGTGCTGCTTTGGGAAGGATAAAAGACCCAAATTGTGTTAAACAGTGATGCTTTCTGAAGGTGTCTTAATCTTGTTGATTGAGATTGGAAACTGAAGGCAGCTAGAACCTGCCAGTACTTCTGGCTGGCCTGGGACATGACCTCTATCTGTTCTTTCAGAACAAAACTTTGCAACTTACTGTGCTGGAGTTCTACATAATGAAACTTTGGCAGTGGTATGCCTTAAAAGCTATATGTACTGATGACTTGGGCATCTCTGTTACAAAGTCAAGTGTCATTGGCAAGATGTGAAGGGAAAGTTTGCCATCACCATTACTGCTGATCTCTTAGCTGAGCAAAGTATTTTGGTCTCCAAGGTTGCTAGTCCAGCATTAAATTTGCTCTGAAAGTACCTTGCAAAAGGAGAAAACTCTCACAAGGCATGACAGTTAAAGGACTTCTTTCCTTTCCTGAGACAAACCTCTTGTCACCTTTCCATTTTAAATGCTGTTAAGAATATGAAGTTCTTTCAAGACCACTTTTTTTTGCTTCCTGAAGACCTGTAGATCCTTATCTGTGCTGTTGGATCTGCTCCCCTGCGTGTTCTTGCCTCTGTCCTTTTTCATGCAGTGGCCAAATCCTCTGCTGTGGTTCTGTGACATTTGCAGTCTTTACTGCAGGCATTGTGGACCCGCTGTTCAGCAGTGCCATCAGCTGGGCGTCAGGCACTGATGTTGGATCTATTCACATTCAGTTGTGCAGAGGCTTGTCTTTGTCTGTGAACTGCAAACTTTGTTAGAACAAGCTGTGCATTTTGGGAGCTTTTTCATTAGAGGAGGAATATAAATTTCGTAACTGAGTGGTGGTTTTGTTTTTTCCCACTCTGAAGATTTGTTGGGATTAATGTAAAGAAGCCCTAACAGAAATCAGTGTTCAAGAATACACTTAACATTTCTTTGTAGGTTTCAGCATCTTGGTTTGCGATCCCACGGAAGCAGGCTAGGTAATCTCATGCTTGCAGCATGAATATTTCCTTTTGCAAGGATTGTGCTTTTCAGATCTTGAAGCATGATATTGCAAGTTTTCCTTCGTGTTCTGCCAGTGCAATTCACCTTTAAAATGAAATGGTGAGGCCCAACATTCAGCGTTTCAGTAGAAATTTTTTCCATGAATCATGCCAAATATTATTGATCTATTTCAGTTCAAGTCAAAAAGAAGCTTAAAGTCTTGATAGGTGAAGTGAGGTTGATGACTTCTGTACTTTGAGGAACATTTAAGGAAGCAGTAGTTGGCATTAAGAGGGGATTTGCACTAAGAAAGGAAACGTTGATGGTAAGAGCTGGAAAGGACTGGAATTCCCTGCAAGGCATCAATGGAGAAAGAAGGCAAAGCAATTCATCTGAAGCCCTTCATGTAAAGCAGGGCTGCTGCAGTGGCATCTGGGAACGCATTGTGGGCTCATTCTGTTGTCTTCGTTTCACTTTAACTGAATATTTCCTTACCACTTAAGTCTCTTCCAAGAAGTAGTTTAGGAGCTTCATTTTGTCATGTCTCTTAGGTTTCTGGCAAGTCTTCAGCGTTTGAACGTTACAATTACCCGAGCCAGGTTCAGCCTCTTCATCCTTGGAAGACTGAAAACGCTCATGGTAGGTGCAATGTTAATCAAATGATTGTAATCTACCCTTTTAGGTCAAGTCAGTATTTTCAGTGACTAAATTATAACAGTCCTTTACAATTGAAGAATGGAGGCTTCAAAGATAGGCAAGATAGAATGATGGCAGAGGGACTTTCCTTCTTGATCCTTACTGTTCTTCCACTTACTGCAGTTGTCATAGGATGCTAGAGCAAGGAAAATGATTAAAAACTGCCAAACACCCCCGAATATTCCCCTGATGTTCAGATTGTTTTTGACACTACTCTGTGTAGTCATGTGGCTTCTGAGGTATTTGATGGTATCTTTTGAAACAGGTGTTTCTGAAACAGATATGCACATCTGGGGGGGATTGTAAAGGTCCTATGAAACGTGCAGAGGTACTCTTGAATAGACCTGATGTCTTATTGCTCTTGGTTTTTATTCTTTTTCCATTGCAAGGGGTGTTAGCTACATCACTAGGGGGCATTAGACCCACATTCCACACTGGAAGTACTCTAGGCCTTCATAAGTACAGAAATTATCACTTAGAGTAGTTCAGATTGCTGAAAGTAACCTTCCCTGTGTTACAGCAGCCAGAGTGCCTGTTGCTGTTTCGCCAGTGAAAGTTTAGATCCTTCTATTCCAGAAGGAACATTATGTGGTTTCCGTTACAGTTGTCAGGTACCTTGATGAAAGGGGTTTTGTATCCTCCAGAACCTCTGTCCATGTGTTGTTTTCCTTCTGATAAATGTTTTCTTTTGGTGTGGGTGGGTTTTTTCCTTCTTTACCATAAAGGAGAATAAAGACTGGAACAAGTTGATTCAGGAAGCTCAGAGAAGAGGTGCAATTATCAAGACATCGGACAAAAGCTACAAGAAAGATGCACTTAAGATTCTGAAGCTCAAACCGACACCACAGAATCCGCCATGCCAGCCTCCCACCAAAGCAGGGACAACGAAGGCTCCTCTGGCAGAGGCTTGTTCTTCCAGTAGGAAGACGGGTGAGCCTGCAAATCCGAGGGAGGCCAGCAGACCACGGGAACTTGCTGCTGGTCCTGGCCATGCAGCGCCACAGGGAAGCAGAATGCCCCAGCAGCCACAGGGAGCTCAGGTTGCAGACTCCCGGCCGGCCAGCATCTCTGCACCAGTGGAGGCTGCAGCACTCCCTGCTGATAAAGAGAAACCACGGGACCCAAGGCTGGCTAGTATGGCCAGCAGAACTGAAACTAAAGGGAAGGAGCAGGCCTCAAAAGACAGCAGTCATTCAGCCCAGAGCACTCGAGAATCAACGCTGCAGCAGCGTCTGGATGTGTCCTCAGCTGCCAGGGATCGGATTTCCAGAACGGAACCTTCTAAGAAGCACCAACAAACAAAGGGACAGTGTGACATGCCTTCCACGTTGCCTTATGCAGCTAAATTAGAGGGTGACAGGAGAGCTCCATTGCCAGAACACCATTCAAAAGCCAGCAGTGAAAGAGGTCAATGTAATAGCAGAAAGATGAACAAAGACCCACGTACTTCAATGAGGAGAACATCAGAGTCGTCGTCAGTGAGCACAGACTCCAGCAGTGCCAAGCGAAGAAGGACCTCTCACTGACTTCAGTACTTCAGTGTTGGCTCGTTACTGAAAATCTATTCCCAGGTTTCTATCTAGCAAGGAATGTATTTTAAAATATTTAGTACAGCTGGAACTCCCTTATAGTAATACTGCTACTGTCAGTAGATCCATCATTTTAAACGTCTCCAGTTACGAAGGGGACTGTATGTCTGGCAGTTAAGAGCTTTTGAAGAGAAAAGTTGGAGAGCCTCATTACTTGGACTGGCGGTGAATTTTGTCATCTAGGAAGTTAAGGTTGTAAATGTTGTATATTTGTACAGTATGCAAAATTATTTTAAGATTTAATTGGGCAAATATAGCTTCTCATTTCCTTGTGCAAATGCAGATTTCTTAGCTATGTGATTTTTTTTTAATGAAGAACAAGAGCGAAGTATAAGACAAAAACAACAACAAAAAGAACCCAACCCAGACCTAACCTTGCCAAAACAAAAAAGAGGAAAAAAAAAACCCCAAAAAACAGCCAGACTGTTTTCCTTTTGTACCAGTAAGTCTAATTTATTTAATAGCAAAGTGTGTGTGTTGGTAACGTGGTAACGATGAGTCTTCCTCGTGTTCCACTGGTGCCTCAGGGAAGGCTGAAGGCAGATGTACGTTGGTTGAATGAAGAGAATTCTACTTATTTTGTGTATTTTATTGTCTGTTTTTATAGGAACAGAAGAGCTTTCATTTATACAAATGTGCCTTGAGTTTTGCTCTTGCTGCTGCTTCGTCAGCTGGAATCCTTTTCCTCTTGCAGTGGCAGTACAAACTGCAGATTAAAGCCTGGGAGGTCTGTTTGAACCCAGTGAGTCCTTGTGATGAATAATCAACAGGACTGTGGAATCTGAGTCAAAGATCTAGTTAACACTTACTGATAATGACACTTAAGTTTCTTTGTATGTTGCTCTTGGAGATCTAGAGATAAAAAAGGGAAGCGGTTCATTCTAAGTGTTATTACTGGATTCTTTTCACTATGTTGATGAAGAAGAAGTAACCAGTAAAATGAGGTGCGGGGGGAAAAAAACACCTATTTTTAAGAAAGCCATCCTTTCATCATTAACATTTCACAATAAAAGTGGAATTATTTCTCTTAAGAATGAAGCATTTTCCTTCTGGAATACAATGCGTCTGCCTTAAGCAGGTGAACAGTAATGTTTCCTGTGCATGCAGTTTGGCATGGAGATAGTCTGGAATGCTTCTGCACAAGAATGTGGCACCTTGATACAGTAACATGAGTTAGGGGTTTTGCTTGCAAGCCAGGTTGCTATCTCCAGGCTTGTGTGTTCAAATTCAGTGCTTTATGAGCCAGGTGGGTATCCTGCTGTCCCTTTCTACCCCTGACTTGAGAAGGGCTGTGTTCGTACTGTGACTGCTGTGGGCTGATGTGATCTAAGACCTAAAAAGAAACGAACGTTTTCTTTGTGAGTGAGCTCTGCTAAGTGAATCTTGCACCTGAAAAGGAATCATTGTCACATAATTGGGGGGCAGGTTCTGGTAGGGTGAAGTACTGAAAAGCATACACTTAACCAGTATGTGGGGGTGCTTTTGGTTCCATAATAGCAATGGCTTTCCCTGAGCAACTGAGCTGCTAGGTTTCTCTGGCCAGAGTTCAACCTTAATCTTATTTCTGTTTCTGTCCTGACACGTTCATTGCAGTGATTAGTGCTGCCTTTGTTCTTTTATCCCACTGCCAAAGTGGTGTATGTGATCCAGTTCAGTGACACACAGGTGGCTTGCAGAACAGAATGGCGTAGCAGTTCAGATGGTAATTGATGCTGGGATAGCTTGCACGCTTGATATATCCAAGCTCAGAAAAATGTGCTTTACTAGCAACAACTGCGTTGTAGGTGTGTTGGGAGACTGTTAGTCACTGTGCCTGTCCCGTTTGTTGTGCTGTATGGTGCAGAGCATTTAAGATAATGGGAGAATTCTGACCTTTGAGATGCCTGTGAAGTGGAAGCAGGGTATGCATGGTGTTCAGCTTTAGTTATTCTCCGTGTTGCAGTCTTAATTGCTTCAGTGAACCCCGGCCTTCTCTTCTCAGCAGTATATGCACTTCCAAACCTGCTGTCACTCTTCCTTGATGTTGCACACTGTGTGTGAGAACGAAGGCTGCTTGTTTTACTGCCGTGAGCTGGGCAGTTCTGTCCCTCCCACATTATAGATAGCACACTGGGATGGGTTCTCCCTTTGTGTCAATAGGAGCTCTTAAAAATACCTTTGTCTTTTAAATCTTTTGGCTCTACTTGCCAGGGCTGTGTTGACCTGTCTGCTGTTTTTTCACACATTAAAAAGGCTGCTGTTCTGCAGGCTGCTGAAAGACCCTATAGCTGTGGAAGCCATGAAGTGTGTCTTTCTGTAAATAAAACAAAGCTGGAAACAGCGATAACAAGAGGATGCTTTTCTGGCCATTAAATAGAAGTTTGTCGAGGGAATTTTCTCTGAAGGCTTCTCTTCTTTCTTTCTGCTTAAGCAACCTGCATTTCAGAGCATGTTTTCTTCTGAAACTGTCCTTATTCCATGCTGGAAGGAATTTTGTTTTCATGTTGCATTTTTCTAGTATTATGTATGCATATAAGAAATGGAATATTATAGTTTGTTTTCCCATAAATCATCTTTGAGGTGTGGTCAGTGGCTCAGGCATTCTTCTTACTTAAAACTAGGTTTGTTTTTGTCTGATCTAAGTTCACAGCACAGAATTGCAGAGGTTGGGAAGGAACCTCAGGAGCTCATCAAGTCCAACCCCCTGAACTGTTGATCTTTCAGCAGAAGCTTTTTCCCCCCACTGTCAGTCTGTTCCACAAAGGGTATATCTGGAATGAAATTGGGTGGTTGGCAGCTTAATTCTCAGTGCAGAGAAGTTCCTCGTGTGATGCTGTTGGTTCTTGACACCACTGAGAAAGGAAAATCCCTTGTGTGAGCACAGTGCTGTTTTTAAATGTTTTTGTCTTGTCAATCCTTTGGTTGTACATAAAGCAGCCTTTCCAGTAGAGGTGAAATGTAACTCCATGCCATGACTCCAAACCATAGCTGTATCTGTATCTGTACTGGTGATATCCAACCTAGTACTTTCCTGTTCAGTTCTTCTCCTTACCTGTGTATCCTTGCACATGCAGTGTGCAGTTGAGTGCTTATGGAAGGATGCCTTTGCTAGCTATACCTACAGATATCTGCCAGCCCACCAGAGGAAGGCAGGCAGTTTGCAGGAGCGTTATCCCACTGTGGAGAAAAAATGGGGGCTTCATGCTTCTTGGTGTGGTAGCAGTGGCAAATATGGCTGAGCAATGCTGAGAGCAGGTGATATCTGTGATGTGGGCGGTAGTCATGGGAGCAGTGCAGTGATGCTGAGGGGGAGGCCGAAGCAAGACCCAAAAACATCAGCATCTCTTCCCAGTCTCTTGTCTGCACTCACATGTCAGTGCTGGTGGTACTGGTGAGGTGTGAGGGGTTACAGTACTGGCCCACACAGTACTGTGCAGTCACCAATGAGCAGCAGGATCCAGTAAGTGAAGGCACGTGAGTTGGGAGACAGCTGTGCCCAGAAAAACTGGCAGTTTCTGAACACTGAATGAGGGTAAACGTTTTCAGCCTCAGGTGAGATCCAAAAAATAACATGGAAACCCAATGATTTAAGAGACTTTATTTTTGTAGTTACTGAAGTGTGGTGAGGTGTTGCGGTTTACTTTTTGCCTATAGAATGGAGAGACTGAAGTGGCCAACAGCTAGAGGTGGGTTCTTTATTCACAGCCTATGGACTGTGACAATACCAAGAGTAAGCAGAACTGTGGTCCTAAAAATGCAAGGCGTTCTCTCTAGTCTGCATGAATAAATGATGGATGAAATGGCTGCTGTATTGTAAATGGAATTTATAATGTTAACAATATAATACAGTCTCTTGCCACGAGTCCATTCCCAAGTCGTATATTAGGTCTCCTTTCTTGTCTTTAAGATGCTTGGGAAGGAGCCAAATGCGTTATTCTTTAATACAAATAAATGTAAGCTAAGCAGTCCTGTATGTTGAGTGTTGCTGATACATGAGACCTTCTAGCCATACGTGCCTGCCTGCTGAGGCCTCCACTAATTTGCCACCAGCTGCCAGGCAAATAGTGATAGAAATGAAAACGAAGGTAGGCTGGGTATGTTCAATACAATGAAAGGGTAGAAAGCTTTGTTGTATAGCCTGGCAGACTACTTGTCCTGATTTCACTGTCTTACCAAGCAAGAACTCCCTTCTTGGCTACAAAGAGAGCTTCCCATCCCTTTACTTTAATCCCTGAAATTGGAGGGAGTGGGGTGGGGTGGAGCTCTTGGACCTCTGTTGTGTTGTAGGTCAGGAGAAAACAGCAGTGTGGTAAAGATGGGTTATCTTTAGGCTTTCCTCACACGTCTCACCCTGCAGTGAAACTTGTTATGACACCTAGAGAATCAAAATGATAAAAGGAGCCCTTAGGACAGTCTGAAGCTCTTCTCTGCATCTGAAATCAGCGTGCGATTTCTGCATGACAGCGGCTGAACGCCCCAAACCTCTGCCAGGAGTGCTGAGAAGATGGCGATGGAAACCTCTTCAGATCCCAGATCTGCTCTTATTTCTGACAGCACCGCTCAGCTCCCCCCTTAGACTTTACTTGGGATGCTTCGTGGAAGCTGATTACGGAACACAAATGGTTGGTGAGACCGTTACCGCTTACTGCCACTAACGGATTGCTTTCCCACTGGCCTGCGTAGGTCACCAGTCACTCTAGAGATGAGATGTCTGCTGCCCCGTCTTTAAAACAAAACCAGTGGAGAACCAGCATACCCGGTAAGTTCCTATAGGCAGAATTTTGTTTTCCTCGCTTCTGTGCCCAGCTCACATGGACCACAGGTGTCAGACCTCTGTTTGGTGAGCACGTACATGTGCACGAAGCCAAACTGCTGTAGGCTTCTCTACAGCTGGGTCTGTCCTCCATCACATCAGGCAGTTTTTGTTGTCTGGGGCTTTTGATTGCATGGATTTCAGTACTTTCAATAGTTAAAATCAACGAAGAAATTGAGGTAAACAAGTAAAATCAAAAGCTCTACTTGTACTGTTTGAAGAGGTACCCTTTTTGCAGACAGAAATATAATCTAAAAACTTTTTTAAAGGAATCAAATGCTGGCTGCTGATGTGAAAACCTCTTCAAAGAGCACAAGTGGCTTTCCTTGGAAGGAGAAGTACCTGTCAGCTCACCTTTCCACCAGCGAGGTATCGAGCTCATTGGACAACTTCTCCATTAATGCACAAGCATCTCTATCTTGAGAAGAACTTTCAGATCTGCAGGTACTCGCCGTGATGGTTTTTCCGTGTGATTTCAATAATGCTTGATGCTCTTGGTGTAAACACCTATGTGCTAGCAAATGTCTGCAGTTAATGGGTCTGCAGCGCTGAAGCTCTCTGTAATTTTACATTACTCTCTTAAATGCCAGGTTTTGTGAGAGATTATTTTTTCTTGTCTTGCAGGGGTTTCTGATTGTAAGTTCTCCAGTGCAGCTGGTCAGGTGAAGCAGTACCTGGAGCTGCACCGAGTGGGGCTGGCTTCATGGAGGAGGTTGAAGGTGCAATCTACTGCCCAGTCTGCAACCACAGCTCTCTCTTCTAGCTCTCCGGGGTGGACTTGTGTTTTGTTTCTTGGTTTTCTTGCCCTGTCCACCACCTTCAATGTTTCTCAGGTGTCCTTTGGTACCGCTACAGGAGGATTAGCACAGCAGTTCATCAGGCTTTGGTTAAAGAGGCCCAGGGACTGAACATCACGGTATTTGGGGTTCGTGGGGAGGTGGTAGCATCTCAGGAACTGAGTTAAGAAGCCAAAGATGTTTTGTCTTGAAAACAAAGGAACCCCCCCCAAAAAGCACCCAGTCTAGCAAGAGAAGCTCCCCGGCTTAGTGTAGTGGTGTATCGCCCTCAGTAATCTTGGGCTGTTCTGAGCTTGTTGTGCTCTTCTGTGGTTATTTTCTGTGGGAACTCAGTGCTGCTGTTGGTTGGCACGTTCCCACTTGCATCTCATAAGTGTGCTTTTGCAGGGAAACTGCTGGCTGCAGTTCGTCTGGGATATGGCTTTGTGAAGTAGTGAATTTTCTGTTGCTTAATCTAATTTGCTGGAGAAAAACACGAGTGCAGGGGAAGGAGAATGTGTGCTTCACCTTCCAGAAATGTCATTAGAGACCTTGATCTTGTTACAGCCTGTTCTGTGCTATTACTTGTAAGAACAGTAACATATAAGGATTTGAAATATATCTCAGTAAGAAAGCATAAGGAAAGAGCAAAGTGTCAATGGCAATAGACAGCAAACGGCTGCATTAAAGGGAGGAAATGCTTGTGTCAGCCCAATCCCTCAAAGATCAGGTCTCAGCAGGGTGAATTTAACCCTCATTTCTTCTGTAGTAGATTAACTGAGTCCTGTGACCTACCTTTGTGGCGCCCCTCAAAGCAGGCACCAAATTTCTTTGCTCGGTATGGCTCTGGATACGACGCAATTAAAGTTCTTGTGTTGATGATGATCCCCTTGTTTCTTGTCTCGGGTTTCTCCTGCCTTCTTTTACGTGCTTGACTGCGTACGCTTCCTCCACGGTGATTCTCTATGAGAATCTCTACACTGAAGTCCCAGGCTGCGGCTGCCTGAAGGTGCTTAACTAAAGGGCTTTTTCTGCCAAGGTGCAGCACGGCCCCATCTCTGTGGAGTGATGTGGGAGGTTGGGCAGCTGAGATCCCCTGGAGAACCACCCCCGGGTTGCCCAGCCTTCTTCAGCTGCGGACTCATTTGGAAATGGCATTTCAGCACAAGGCTGGGGCTGAATATATCGTTCATTGTCTACGGTTAGTGGTGCAACCTAAGTTCAACAAAGTAATTAGGAGAAATAATTAACAGCTCTCTGATGAAGCAACGTCTCTCCCTCACCATGCGGTGCACCTTGCCAGTGACTCAGAAAACACAAGAGGATGTTATGAATCAAAAAAAAAAGTCTTTACCTGTAATTAACTGTGCACGCAGAAAGGAAAACGTGGCAACCAAGCAGCAATTGATAGTTGCTTTACTGTAGGAGGATACACCATAATCAAATGCTCATGGCAAAACGTCCCTTTAAGTTGTGGTTCTTTTATAACATTTAATTCAACCAAAAATAAGTCTCTACCAAAAAAAAAAAGAGGATTTGAACCGTACCCTATACGGAAATGTGTGGATAAGACACTGCACTCCTTATGCACCATACGCCTAATGGCCCATGTGTTCTCTGTAAGTGCAAGAAAACAAATATGATGAGATACAAAATCAATGCAGCAACTAGAGCTGTAGGCAACGGTATGTGAGCAGCCAGGCCCGGCTGGCGGCGGGACTACACAGCGGGATGGAGCAGAGTCCCCTCATCCCTCCCTCCCTTCCATTCCTTGTGGTGTTGCGGGGCTCTGACGTTATCATGAGAGGCTCCTTCGAAACAGGACACTAAGAGGGAGGAAAGAAAAAGAACACCCCAGCCTATACCAAAGTAAATAAATTAATCATTAAAAAAAAGAAATCTCCCTTGGATTGCGGCACTATGGCACCAGGGCCCCGGGTTGCCCTGTGTGGAGCAGGGAAGGAAGGACGGCCGTATCTGCGCGGCTGTGCTGCAGTCCCTGTGCTGCTGCTCAGCCATCAGCTCTGCGCTGCGGCTGCCCCACATGGTTCCGTGGTCAGGAGTCGGCCCCTGCTTTTCAGCTGCTTGGAAAGTGGCCGAAAGACGTTGTGCAAGTCCTAGAGTGAAGGAAGGCAGAGGAGCTGGTGGGGAGAGCCACCATTGCCTTGCGCTCCCTGGTCCCTCAGTGCTGTGCCTCGGCTGGGCTCCCTACTCCCAGCCTCAGAGGTCGGCCCAGCCACGCAGCTGCAGGCCCAGCGCGCCGAGGAGGACGGTGCTGATGGCAGCCCGCGTGCTGGAGGCACCGTCACAGTCCTTTTTGTCAGCTTCGCACCGTGACTGCTGGCACAGGACCCCCCTGAAGCCCACAGGGCAGATGCAGCGCTGGTTCTGGTAGCAGGTGCCACCGTTCTGGCAGAGCAGGAGCTCGTCGTCACAGACGTTGGCTGTAGGGAAGGAGGGATGGTGGTGGGAGTTATGCTGTGGGGAGTGAAACCCCTCGGATGCAGTAGAAACCACAAAGGTTTTGGTTTTCTGCTTTTGCTCTGAGGGGCTCCATTGTCAAACCCTTACAGAGACCAGTCCCAATGCCAGAGGAACAGAGCTGGGGCTGCAGACTTCAAAGCTGTTTTGGGTTTGGGAGGAATGACCAAGCTCACCCCATACCATGGGGTGGGTGGGAGACACGCTCCTTGTTGGAGATCTCCACCTCTCTGGAAGTGCCACCCCTCGTGGGACACCCCTTCCTTCACT
Organism: Pavo muticus; assembly: GCA_016647715.1. Taxonomy (NCBI): domain Eukaryota; kingdom Metazoa; phylum Chordata; class Aves; order Galliformes; family Phasianidae; genus Pavo; species Pavo muticus. The sequence continues at coordinate 4,085,229 of JACDJE010000064.1, forward strand.
GGAGATCCCCCCACATTGGAGATCCCTTTCTCATGGGAGATTCCCTCCTCATTGGAGCTCCCCCCATGTCCATGCCCACCTCCCACCTCCCTGTGCCCTGTTGGAGCGGCTGCCCTCAGTGCTGCCAGCTACTCACGGAAGCAGCCCTGTCTCCAGTAGTAGTTGGGCAGGCAGTCATCACACTTTGGCCCCGTGGCGCCTTCCTTGCATTCACAGTAGCCGGTCTCGTTGCAGCGGTCGTGCAGGGAGCCGATCTGATTGCAGTTACATTCTGGCCATGAAGACAATGCTGTGAATGCTCACCCTGCCCGCAGGCTTTGTGCCTCGTCATGCCCCCATGGAGGGGCTGGGGACTTTGGAAAGGCCTGGCTTCGTGCCACAGGCTGGCCCTGAGGGAGTGCATGGCTGCCTGAGACCACCCTCACACTCACCATGGGCAGCTCCTGCTGCAGCAATGCATCTGAACCCAATTGGAAAGATTATTTGGGCTTTAGTGCCCAAAGTTATTACTTTGGGCTCGGTGGATTGCAAGACCCTAACAGCTGCTGTCCTCTGAGAGCATCCCAGTGGACATGCTGCCCTCAGAATGGGCTGAACCGAAGCCCATCTCACAGCATGAGGTCCCAGGCCCAGTGCTGCTCCCAAGGCAGTGTGAGTGCTCACCTATGCATACATTCTCATCGTCCAGCTCTGCTGAGCTGTTGCGGTAGAAGCCCAGGCGGCAGTGCTGGCAGTGCTGGCCCCGCGTGTTGTGCTTGCAGCTCACGCAGGTCACCACGTTCAGGAAGTCGATGTAGCTGCAGCGGTTGGAGTGGCCGTAGCACTCGCAGTCTGCAGAGAGGAGGAGAGAGAGAGAGGTGGGCCATGGGAAAACCTTCTGCTCCAGCAAAATGCAATGGCTGCTGCCTGTGCGGCTGAGTGCTTGCAGTGCGGGCCGTTCCTCACTGCTGCACGGGGGTTGGGTTGGAGGTCTTTGCTCAGAGTGGGGCCAGGGTGATCCATCCCTGCAGGGTAAGAACAGGCAGGAGCCAGCCCCAGGACACAGTTCTTCAGGGAAATGCATAATTACAGGAGCAGCCAGTGGGCTGTGGAGTGCTGTCAGGTGTTAATTAAAGAGCTGCCTTGTTAATCAGTAGAGCCCAGCTTGATGTGTGGGAGAAGGGAGAGGTATGGGGCTATGCAGGGACATGCAGAGCCCTAGGGAGGACCATGCCCTGCCTGGTGGTGACAAGGAGGAGCTGAGCTGGAGGTGATGGGAAGGCCCCGGATCAGTGGAACCTTCTGTGTGTGCAGGTAAGCCCTGGCTGCTTCTCTGGCCTTTTCCTCAAGTGTCCCTTCTTAGTATTGCCTTTGCTGTAGTACATTCTCAGGCAATGTCTGTTGTGAAGCGTGATGACTCTCAGTTCTGGCTGAGTGTGTTATGGCTTACAATGAGCATGTGCTAGGATGCACAGCCTGTGTGGGCTTCTTCCAAGGGAGATAGGCATGGGGATGTGACCCAGCGCTGCCTGGCATGGCCCAGGGCTGCCATTGCTGAGCAGAGTGTTGCTGCTGTCCCAGCTGTGCTGGGCTGACCTTTCTCAGCTGTGGGTGTATGTTGAGAAACAACCACCTAGGTTTAATTTCTAGCTGGAAGAACTTGATTATTTGCTTCTTGTGTTTGCTTTTTATTACTGTGACATGGGATGGCAAGCACCTTGCAGTACTGCAGTGCTGTGTTCAGGATAATGAATCTTTCTGGGAGTTGAAGAGGACAACACAAGAGGAGGGGAGGGCCCCTGGCTGCTCAGTGGCACAGTGGTCCTGCTGAGGAGGTGTCCCAGCCAGATGGCAGAGGACAACGCGAGCAGGGAAGGTGTCAGGCAGGTCTGAGCTTCTCCAGTGCTGGAGAGGTAGAGGTGAGTTCAGATCAGGGATTTGGGTCCAGGCTCCCACATTAAACATTCCAGCATGGCAGAGCAATGGCAGGGAAGGATGGGCAGGCATGCACATAGGGCTGGAGGAAGAGATTTATGCCAATGAAATGAAGATCAGGGAGGATGGAGCGTGGCAGAGGTTTCCCCATGGTTTGCAGCTGCCTGAGTAGGAGCTGAGACCCCCTGTGAAACAACCACTACCTGCCTGATTGATATCCAAAGAACTTCAGCTCACAGTTCTGCTGCTGCAGTTCACAAGCAGTATTTCACCCGAGGTGTGCAATCTTATATAGATCAAACCCTCCCCATCTTCTCCATGTCTGAGGCTGCAGCTCTGGCGAGGACTGGGAGCCCTGGAGCTCCTCGCTCCCTCCTCTTACCTTTGTATGTTTCAATAGGAGCCACTGGGCCGGTGTCTGGTTGGAGCCGGATGAGTTTTGAGTTCTTTGAGGATGCTTAAGAAAAATCAGAGACAGGCTTTTTCTCACTGCTCCGCACCACTTTGCGTCCTACACTACCTACTATATAGCAAGCATCTCTGCTATGAGAACAATGATGAGCCAAGTCAGGAACACCGCGCTGGCAGTGTTGAAAGCTATTTCTGCACCAGACAGCTGGTAGCTGCTAAATTTCTCCTCTTCTTCTCCCCTCTTCAAAGTTTGATGCATGAAAAATTCCATGCATGGCAGTATTGCAATGCACAGAGCCGAGTGCTGGGCAGAAGGAGCCATCCATGCATCCCCTGGTTACACACGGGATTGGCTTGGCCAGACTGAGGATCTACAGGTCTAAAGAGCTCCTGTCTGTGGCCTTGCTTTGATGATGGCCACGCCGACACCCCCTCACCACCCTCAAAAAGCAGCTAGGACCACAGCTAAGAGCACAAAAACTACGGAGGTGGTATACAGCACAGAATCCTGCAGAACCCAGGCTGCTCCAGCCCGCTCGCCCATCCCAACACCTACCTGGCTTCTTCCCATGCCTCTTGCCTGCAGAGTGTGCTGTGCGCCCTGCTTTGCTCTTCGGAGCTGCTACACAAGATGATAAAATATATCTGAGTGCTGAGGTGGAGATTCAGAGCCCCCCATGCCTGCCGTGCTGGGCTGGGTGGTGGCTGATCCACCAGGGGAAGCAGCTGCCCATGGCTGAGTTGGTGCTCGTGGGACTCCCAGTGTATCTTCCATGTGCTCCAAGTGTGGAAAAGGCAAATGGTCTCTCAAGGAATGGTGGACAGGGAAACTGACTCCCTACTATATAGGTTTCACTGGTCTGGCCCACCCATCCATGTCTGTCAACCCCAAAAGAGCCTTCAGAAAGACTTCCATGGGGAGGAATGAGCAGAACTGAGCTGATCTCAACTACGAGTGGGAGAACGGATTGCACGATGTTGGGCCTGCTGAGGACGGGCGCGTTGTCCCCAGCCTGTGGGCACTGAGGGAGAAAACAGACCTGCTCCATCTTTGGGAAAGGGCCTTACCTCGAATGTTCTTGGGAGGGTCTGGTGGCTTCAGCTTGGGTTCAGGTGCTGCTACTTTTGTTGGGCTCTGAACAGCTTAAGGTGGCATCAGTGAGAGAGAACATCAGATTTAATACAGGTCATGCACTTGCTTGTTTGAAAAGGTGAGAAAAGGACACTCTATTCAGGTATGTAGGGTGGAGCCATGTGTGGTTGAGGATACATTGGGGCATATATGGGAGACAAAAATCTCCTGGAAATTGGTCTTCTAGTACAGAAGCTACTCCTAAGGGGAGCTGCTGGACAGATGAGTGTTGACATGTGGTCACTGCATTGCACGAAGCAAGGAGAGAAGCAGACTCAGAAGTCCCCATTGTTCAGTACAGACTGTCAGCATCACCTGGCATTGATGCAAGTGGTGTTGGCCTATCTCGTTACTATTTCAAATACAATTTTTTCTCTCTGTGAGGTTAGAGACAAGCCCAAAAGCACAACAGTTCCAACGAGCCTGAATTCCAGCACTTTCTGTCCCCCATTGACTGTTAGCAGATGCTGGGTTGTGTCATGGCCCAGCTCCAGCTGATGTTACATTCTGCACTGGAAGGGATGCTGATGTCTATGGGGGAGATAGCTACAGGCACCTCAGCTGGAAAAGGGCAGTGAGCACCACCAGCAGCTGCTGAAGTGTGTGTGCCAGTGGGAGCCCTGAGGAGGAGGCACTGCAGCCCCAGCAGTCTCCCAGGGCTCCCACCAGGAGCTTCATAGCTCACCGTAGGCAGACATGTGGGAGACCTGAAGCAAGGAAATATGTAAGAAGGCATCTATGCTATAAATGACACAAGCCTATCTGTTTACAAAGTTATTCTGGTCTCAGGAGACAACAGGATTTCCATGATCCTCTCTGTTCACCCCAGCAGCAAGCCGAGAACAATCTCTTCTACCACTTATCATCCTCATCTTTCATGTATGCGACTAAACCCTGAGGCTCAATCCAGCCTCACCAGATTACTGGCTGCATGTAGGGCACAGACAAACCCCCAGCTTTTCCCAGGTGGGAGGAAGAGAGAGATGCATGGAAAGAAGATATGCAGAGCTACAAAGGAAAGCGGTGGGAGCAGGGATTGGCTGGCAGGACCCAGCTCAGCTGTGTGTCTCCTACCTTCTGCTGCCCCAACCTTGGCCAGGGGAGAGCCCACCTGCAGCGGGGCAGCTGCCGACAGGCCGGGGTAGGCTGGCAGCAATCAGAGAGAGAACTGTGTTAGGAGGGAGCTGGAAACCAGCAGGGAGCTTTGTGCTGCACTGGAGGACAAGACCCAGCTCTGTGGCTGTTGCTGTGAGCACGTGCCATGCAGGTTTTTGTGCCTCAGGTGGGATTTGGCAGCTAACATCCCCACATTGCAGTGGGGAGGACAGGAGGGAAGCAGTGCACTGAGCTGTCAGTTCTCAGCCCTTCTGAAAGCACTGCCTTAGCTTTGTGTTTGCAGAGGAATAGCACACGTATCCTATGTCAGAGGCACCAAGTCCTGATTTCTGCTGTAAACTCGGCCCTGCTTCAGGCTCTGCTCTTTCCTTGGAAATAGCAGTTACAGAATTTGCAAGCCCCTGCAGGGAAATTAAAGCAGCAGGACGTTTATAGATCCCTAGTTTGGTTTCTCTGCACACTCTCAACCCCACTGCTTCCATACCCCTCTCTGTCTCCTCAATAGTGGCAACAATCTTCAGGTTTGCTAGAAAACAAACCGAGGAATGCAAATTTAAAAGCCACATTATTAATTTCAGGCTCCAATTGGGTACCATAAGGAGGAGGAGGGAAAAAAATTCCTTGATCCTTGCCAAGCTTCAAAGGACAAACCCGAGTAGGAGAGAAATGTGATTTCCCAGCCTCGTCAAGGGGATCATAAACAATGCAGAATAAAAAAGAATATTTTTTTTCCTAAATGATGTGCTCTAGGAGAAGGTGATAGACTTTGTCCTTTTCAGCTGGAAAGTGGAAACCAATTGATATTAATATGCTGTTAAAGGAGAATATGAAAAAAGCCCTGTGCAAATTGGCAAGGGTTTAATTAGAGTCACAATAAAAAACAGCCCTGGAGGCATTTTGCTTTTTAGTCATTCGCATACACCTCCACTCAATCGCATTTGCAGAGCCAGGAAAATTATTAATGCTCATTATCCTGAGAACTTTTCCCTCATAGCTCTGTGACATTAATGGACAGTTTTACATTTCGGGAGTGGGAGAGATGCTTCACCCAAACCCGCCCCACGCCAATGGGAGCACCAGGCACGTCATGCTGGGGCTTCTATGGCTCTGGTGGCAACCCTGCGTCTTGGTGGGGTTTCTGGTGAGGCAGCAGAAAGTGAACCAAGAAGTCATTCTTTGTAGAAAAACACTGGGGAAGAGATGTTCGGAACAGTGCAGAAGTACAGGGGAAGGACCTTGAGAAGCCCTTGTCTTTCCTCGAGTGCACAACCATCTGGGAGAGAAGGGCATAGGATGTGCCTGCCCAGCACCAGGGAGTTGGTAAAACCCAAACCAAAGCTTAGGTTGGTTCTGTTTGTCCCAGAAATGAATTGGCACTGCTGGGTCACAAACCAGAGGGAAAATGGAAGCAGGAAAAGAGGGAAAAAACCCAAGAAAGCTCCTTTCGCTTATTTTGAATGTGGGGGAAAAATGTAACAAATGGCAAGGTGGATTTGACAGGTGCTGGGGAACACTTGGAAATAACAAAACTGCAGAAGGCAAGGGAGAATGGCACTTAATTCAGCCTCCTTAGGGGAACTGCTCTGCCTGTTTTGGTAGACCCCACCATGCTCAGACCACAGCCCATGTTGGTGAACTGTAAGGTTAATAAGTACACAGATGTTATATAGTATACAGGAGAGCAAGGCTAGTAAGATTACTACATTAGAAAAGACAATCAAATATAAATGAGGGGTGCTCACTGGTGTTGTAGGCTCACAAAGGAACTCCACAAGGAGCAATCTCCAAGAAGAGATCCTTCCTCAGTGGCAGTCAGCCCTTAAATGGGGTCTAGGAGAGGTGGAGCCTGGCTCCACCCCTTCCGGGCACACAGCGGAATTGCCTTCACCTGTGCTCCCATGGCTGACTCAGTGCTTGCCTCAGGTGGTCAATCAGAGGTTCAGGCCGTGATTCAACAGATCCCATACAGTGAACACACTCCTTTCCCCTCTCACCACACAAAGGGCACAAAAGCATCCCAAGAACATGAGCGCAGCTCTGCCTCAACCACAGAAAGCACCACAAGCAGCCAAAGGAAGCTGCTGTCTGCCAGATCTGCGCAACCCAGAGTCAACCCAACTGATCTACCCCTCTAGTCTACGTGCCGCGCTGCTCTGCGCCTGGCTGCTATCGCAGCGTGCGGAGGGATGGAGAAGGGAGAACACATCAGTCTGGCTGGAAATACCTGTTTTTTCCTCCTCCTCTTTCATGGGCACAGAGGCAGCGCGCTCAGAGGCAGGTCTGATGATGCTTGCTTATGGTGGGAAGCAGAAATTCAGAGGGTGAAAAAACAGCGTGTATGTTAGAGGGTGAAACAACACAGTGATGGGACCTGGGGGGGAGTTATTAATGTCTGTCTGAGCTGACTTTTAAGTAAGGAGGAATTTGTTTCATGCTTCTAAAATTGAGGAAGAGGCAATGACAGAATATCTCACTTGGGGATTGTTACCCATCTCGGGGTTATTGCGTCTCCTGCCAGCGGGTCACCTTTTTTTAATGAGGTGTTTTCCCTGAGGTTCAGGTGAATTCCATTCAGAGCCCCTTGTGGTATATAAAGAAGTACTTTACATTTTGCAGGGCTGGAGTGGGAAGAATATCTCTGGACACAAATGGCAGATTGGAGGCAGGGGACCAGATTCCCTCTGTAAAGGGACCATGACAGCTGCAAAACCCCAGCCTGAATCTCCTTTCCTGCACAAAGGTAGGAGCTGGGAGCAACCTCTACTCTCTTAAGCTCTAAAACAAATTAGGATTGGGCTGTGCTTTGATTCCACATCACAGACACTCTGTTCTGGGGTGAGACCTGGCAGTACAGAAGAACAAACCAGGGCTTGGATGGAGGTGATCAGCTCGGCCCTGCCCCTGTAGAGGCAGAGATGTGGTGGCTGTTCTCTGGTTTACATTTCTTTACTTACTTATTATCTGGTGCTAAGGGGTGATGTGAAAACACTATGAGGGCATTGATTCTATCCAGGGAGAAGGGATAACCCCCAAATGCAGGATGCTTTCCAGGTTGCTCAGAGCAGCTTGCCCTTCACCCCCAACACTGTGCTGTTGCCTCCCTGCCCACCCCAGATGGACAACACTCACAAATCACATGTGAGATAGGCACTAAACACACCACCCACGTACACATAACACTTGCAAAAAACAAACAATAACAACAAAACAGGCCTAAAATATTGCTGTGGGTGAGCATGGATAAAAATCAGATGACCCCAGGTGTGTGGTGGAGAGGTGGTTCCCCATTGTGGACATAGTGGTGACGGGAGCACAGGGTGGCCAACAACCTCCCCATGCACGTTGTAGGTCACGTATATGGGTGAGGAGCGCTTTTGAACAGAGCAGAAGATTACCCAGAGTCCGTGGAAGTTGGAGATAAACCCCCAGCTTCCCGAGCGGGTACCTCCCTGCATACAGCTATATATTCATAAACATGTAATCAAGTTTCCTCATCCCTTTGACTGGCTTCTGGCAGCTCCCCCAGACAGACTGTTACTAACATACTGTGGGTGTAAATCGTCCTCCTGGGAAATATCAGGCCCAGAAAGCATGGCAATGGGAGGAATGCGTGTCTAATTCCCCCATGAGAAGCTTAAAAAAAATGTCCTGCTGTTAAGTTTTATCTGCTCATTTCCAAAAGAAAAGTGAAAACGATGTCTCCTTGTTCGCAGGGGAGGGGAGGAGGAAACCCAGGAGAAAGCACAAAAGTTTTCCTCCACGGGGTGATTGCAGAAATTAGGAAGGGGTGTTATAGGCGTGTGAGAGCTCCATTCACTGCCCTCTATTTGTGCAGAGCTGCTTGGGGATTGTTGGTGTGTGCCAGTTCCCTCCAAACACTGCCCTTGAACAGGCAGCCAGCCTGCAGCTCAGCCCTTGAGCTGGGACTTGAGGCAGGATTTGGAGAGCCAGCAAAGGCAGAGCCAGCCCCCTGGGGGAAGCTGGGTAGGAAGGTGTGCAAAACCTGACCTATCCTCTCCCATTGTGCCCTTTTGGAAGAAAAAAAGAAAAAGGAGGAAAAATGGGGAAAATTGTTGCTTCCCTGCATCCAGTCCTGGCTTCTTCCTGCTGCCCTGATGGTAAGAGAGCAACCACAAAGTGAGGTTGGCAGGCGAGGGGGATGTCAACCCACTGCGTAGTCTTGGGCTCCAAGGTGGACCTGTAACTGTTGGCTTCATGGTTGGAGGAACCATGGCACCTGCTCCTAGCGCCCCGGGACTGACAAGGGGCAAAGCAAACCAGGACCGCTCTGAGGTTGAGGGGTGCAAACCTGTCAGGCTGATTTTTATCCATGTCCCCGTATCATCCTAGAGCACAGAAAACCCACGGCAGCCCCACACATTCCCCAGCACCACCAGAGGAGCCAGGGTGGGACGAAGGCAGAAAGAGGAGCGCAGGAAGCATGGCACCCACCTGGCTGGGTGGTGGTGGAGGCAGGAAGGGGGGTGCTGGTGGTGGTGGTGGTGGTGGGGGTGGTTTTTGCGGTGGTGGTTTTCGCAGTGGTAACCCGCTGCGGTCGCCCAAACGCTATCAAAGAGAAGAGGTGGGAGGCACTTACTGCGGGGCACAGAAGGGTTCCCTGCCCCCCGTGGGCTGAGCTGGTGACCAATTTCCCAGCGCGGTTCCAACTGGGGCACTGGGAGGTTTCTGCGGATTAAGGCTGTGACGCTGGGAGCGCGTGCGTGCAGGGCTGGAGGCTGTGCTGTATCAGCTTACCCTGTTGGTGCTGATATTAGCTTAAATACTTACAGCTCTATCATAAACTAATTGCCAATTAAACTTGAAAAGAAGAAAAGAAAGCGCGCCCTGTGCAGAGGAGAGAGCAGGACGGGCTCCTGCTTGCTGCCATCCCAATGCCAGAAGGCAGAGCCCTGCCCACCCCAGCACGGCTTCCTCCCAGCGCCCCAAAGCTGCTCAGCACCAGCGACATCAACCTGTGCCGCTGCCATTTGTTCCTTCCCACCGGCATCTTCCATTCACCAGGGCAAAGGAACTGCTGTCCTGGCTTCAGCACAGCGCTGGGTGCGATGCCCATTGCCTGCCACAACAGCCGGGACCCCAATAACATGTGGAACACAAATTCCTGCTTAACTTACACCTGCTGCCTTCGTGTCCTTGTTTGTCCCACTGCTTCATGCAGATTATTGTGCTTAATTTCATAATAGCCCTGAGCTAGTTTAAATACTTAATTTAGGTCACTTCTAGTCTCCTATGCAGGCTAAATAATCTCTCCTTAACTGGCCTTGGATACAAATCCCTCCTGTCTGCTTTCTGCACATTGCTCTAAGCACACCCCCAGCTTCATCCTGGCAGAAAATATTGATGGGAAGCATTTTCCAGTGAAACAAGTGCAGAGCTGAGAATGCCAGGCTGCGTAAAGGGGAAGAAGGGTTGCCAAAATGTTTCTGATCAGAAAAGCAAAGAATGTTTTGGACTCATAAAGCATTTTTTTTGTAATCCTAAATTACTTAAGGGAGACTTTTAGTTTCTATTTGAAAATTTTAAATCAAATTTCTCTAAATATGGTTCATTTACCTAGAAAAAAAAACTATTCTCCAGCTTTCAGTTAGGTGCATTTTTCTTAATTGCATTTGAAGTTATCTGAAACCACTTCTCCAGTTCTTTCCACTTGTCTGCAAACTGAAGAGCTCAGTATTCATTCAGCTCTATGATTTGTTTCTTCTGGAGGGCAATTCTGAGCCACGAAACTCAGAGCCAAGCTGCTGCTTCCCCCAAACTCAGGGCTCTTTGATACCAAACTACCTCCAGCTTTGTTAAATAAGGACTCCTATTATTCCATCAATCTTTCAAGAGAAATCCCTGCTGAGCTCTCCGCTCTTTGCGGCAGACACTTCATAGACATATGTTCATATACATACACGTGTACGTACAGACGTGCACACACTGTATGTGTTTTTTTATAGGTAGCCCAAGGTGACCCAGCCTGGATGCTGCGCCAGATAATTCAAACCCAGCTCCTTCTCAGAGCAAAAGTCTGCAACACTGGGGGGAAAAGTTCACAGCGAGCAGTGGTGCTTCTGAAGAGTCTTTTTTTATTTCCTTTCCGGCTGCCATTCTAACGAACCTCATGGGGGGAAACCATGCCAGAGGAAGAGGCAAAATGAGGCTGCTGAAGTCAGAGGAAGAAAATATAAGACTCTTTGACAGGACAGAAAATGAGGAGCAATTAGGGAAGACTTACTGCCTGGAAAATGATAATGGACAGAAAACAAGCATTTTTTTTTCCTAGCGACATCCGCGAGGAGCATGCACAGAGGTGTTCAATGCCAGCATTTCAGTTACGTTTTTACTTACTGCCAAAGGCTGAGCCTGCAGCTGCACCTGGAAAAAACAAGAAGCATGGTCACTGGGAGCAGGAGATCAAACAGGTGCACGGAGTGGGACCAAACAGCAATTAGTTAGCAGGGGCCTTGCTCATAGTCAAATATGTCTGATGCATCATCTTAAAAGCTGCTCTTGTCAAAGCACAGGGGCGGCCAGCAGCAGCCGTCCAGGGTCTGCTATCACACGCCTTTCTCATGGCGTAAAAAAACCGTCTTGGTCCTGGCTGAAAGGTTTTCTGTTAATCTTGACCTACCATTGATGCCCAGTGAAGGACAAGCACATCTTGTGAGGTTCCCTGTGCTAAGTGCGCAGTGCAGGGTCTGGACCAGTTTGTAGCATCCAGGCAGTCCTCAGTGGGAGAGAAGGTTTCAGTGCCCTTCCCGTAGGGGGCTGCAAAGCCACGAGATTCAAATCTGCCACTGGAAGGCATGGAAAGCCTCAGCTTGGCACGAACGCAGAGCAGGGGGCCACTGCTGGAAGACTTCCAAGAGGAGAGGGCTATGGAGAACAGTCCCTCTTGCAGAGGAAGAGGATGTTGATGGAGGAGGAGGAAGCAACAGAGAGGTGGGGGGAAAGAAGGAAGACTGACTGACAGACGGGAAGAGACATGAATGGGAGAAACAAGAGCAGAGGAGAAAAAGAGATAGGAAGAGACACAAGGAACAGAGGGGAGGGAAAAGGAGAGAACAGCATGTCTGTGCCTGTCAACACCAGAAACTTTCCCAGTCTCCTTTGAAGCGATGCAGCCGCTTGGTGGTAGCTGACAAGCTCGTTCCCTTTCAAAGAACCTGCTCGTCTACCATCCCTGGCACACACAAAACATTCCCGTCACGGCCTTCGGAGCCTGGATTTCAGCTTTGATCATCTTAAAGCACATAAATCTTTCAAAAAATTGGGGGGAGGGAGGGAAAAGATTCTCTTTGGTAATGCTCAAAGCTTCTGCTTGAAAGGCAGAAGGGGCTACTGTGGCTCCATGACATTTAAACAAGTCTGTTGATGTGGACTGGATGGAAACCCAGAAGAAAGTGGCCCATCTGTGATGTTTCCTGCCCCAATTCCCTGGCCCGAAGCATGGTGGGTAGACATCCTTTCTCTCATCTGCGCACCTTCACTTCTGTCACTGTCTTGCGGCAGCAATTGGATGAGACTGGAGCTGAGCAGAGGGACTGCAGCTCTCAGCGCTGCCTGTGACGCCGACACACACAGAACAGGATCCAGAAATCAGCCAAGATAGCTGTGGTGCAGATCCTGCAGCCGGCTTCACTAGGCTCGTGGGCTACGGGAAAGCCAAGGCTCTACTGTGGACAAATAATTTTCTCCAAGGGACAGTAATTTACATTGCTACAAAGGCACAAACCTTTACTTTGGCCCATACTTGTATAGATCTAAACAAAGTCGTCCCTGGTCTCATCACTGATCTACCACCCACCAACAGATCCCCTTTGTGCCCGCCCGGATCAGTTCTCGTTTCTCTGTGCACCACACCATGGGTAAATGCTCGCTTCTCTTCTGAAAGCTGAGTGCCCTGTGCTGCCTTGAGATGGAGGAGGAGAAGGTGAGAGCATGGACATTGTGCAGGCTGAGGTGCAGGTTACTTACAAGCGTTGGGGGACCCGTTGGGGAGGGGCAGGTAGGATCCTGCTCGCCAAGACCTGGAGCGAAAGTTCTTCTTGCACTTGCCGCAGTCCTGACCCGTGGTGTTGTGCTCACACTCGCACTGGAGGCTGCCCTCCTTGAAGGTGCACAGGTTAGCGTGGAGGTTGCATTTGCACCTGGAGGAAGACAGGAGAGATGTCTATTTTGCTGCACCTTGTCCTTGTCCCAGTGTGTCTGAAAATACAGAGGTGAAGCCGGGTTGGTTACCCCTCTCCTGTTCCTTCTGCAGTGTTTTTCCACTGAACCCAGGGAATTCGGTGCTGTGGGGTTACGATGTCCCAGGTGGATCTGCACAATGTATTCTGAGATGGGAGATTCCTTATTTCTCTCACCCAACCGTGGGAGTAGAGACCATTTCATGGTAAGACAGTCTCCATCTGAGACCCCAGGAATGAGTCCCTACATTTCTATCACAGAAATGCAGCTGTCAGCCCAGATGAAGGCTTTTATTGGAGGCAGAAAGGACAGCTTTGGTTTTTTGGATAGAGGAGAGCAGTTAACACCAGTGTGGCAGTCCCTTGACCCCTACACAGTGTGCTCAGTTCAAGAGTGTTCTCTCCTGTGGTGTGAAGCTGCACAGCACAGCCCCTTTTTACTTTGTGCAGTGCAACTCCAGCCCACTGTGCCCAAATTAACGTCCAGGAAACGTCACCATCAGAACCTGCCTTGTAGTCAGTGCCTCATTGGAGAAGGCAACAACAAAAAACACTATTCAGCAACCTGCAAACATTAACAAACTTTTAATGAGCTGTAGGCCAGTGTGCAGGGAGTAATTATCACCGTGCACAGCAATTCCTGTTGCTCAGACTCAGGAGGTGACATGTGCAGAGCACAGAGGCTGAGCTCATAGCTCACACGTGGTTCTGTCCAGCACCCAGCTCAGCCCGTCGGGCAGAGGCTGTGGGTACCAAACGTCCCGTTTCATTCTGGACAGCGGATCCCAGCACATCATGATGGTTTCTCACTGCTTTCTGCAACATGTAATAATGTACACCCTTAAAAGCAGAACCATTAGAAAACAGTGATGCTGAACCTGATGTGAAGGTGTGGAGAGCTCTGACCAGGATGTGTTCTGCTTTGTAGGGCTACTTGCAGAGCCGAGGGAAATGAAATGCTCGCAGAGAAGCTGTGGGAAGAACAGCCTGTTTCTTCTTGTGCTCTGTCAGCCCAGGAATGAACAAAGTGGATGAGGCTGGGAGCTGTGCTCGGGTCCCTTCCTGGCTGCGGGCACCACGCATGCCCACGAGCACTTGGGGCCCCTGAAGAGGCTCCCAGGCACAGTGCTGATGTGGTGAGCCCGCCTCTGCTGCCTCCGTTCATGCATGGCTGGATACACCGACCTCATGTATCATTTCTTTCTTTCCTCCCTCCCTGTCCTTAATTCTAGCAAACTGTGCTCAGAGGCTGAGCATAAGCTGGGTGAGCATCCCCATAGCACAGCCCTGCCAGGCTCTGGCCAAGCAGAGCAGGGAGTTTCACAGCCTCTAGAAAGGAAGAGAGGAACAGAGGAGCAAATGGTGCCCGTGGAGCAGGGGCTGACATGCTCAGTATGCTCCATTGGAGCCCGGAGCTGGAGGGGCTGTGTCAGGCTGAAAGCAGACAACCTCCAAGCACCCACACTCTGCAGCTGAAGCATGCTGTGGCTTTGGCTGTTTCACACCTGGGGATGATGCATTTCAGCTGCTCTGTGCCCATTGCGAGGACAGAATTCAGCAGAGCCGTCCCAGCCCTTTGGCAGAGGTGATGCCCGGCCCTCCGTGCTGCAGAGCTGGGCTCTGAATTATTCAGCGTCCAGTGAATCCGGCCTCCTTCTCTCACTTCCGAATTAGCGAGCGGGAGGGGAGGAGGGAAGGAAGCAGGCATGGGAGGGGGTTAAAGCAGGTCAGAGCCTCACCGCGGCCGCACCAGGCCCTGAAGCAGAGCAGCAGTGTTGGAGAGCTGCCTCCTGCTGTCCCTGCACGGTGTCCATTCCTTTGCCAGCGGGTGCTGCTTTGCCGGCGAAGAGCCTCACTGTCTAATTGGTGTAAACAAGGAAAATTAAATAAAGAGCAAACGGCGGCAGCCTCTCGCCCTTCTCGCCTGGCTCACCTATTTCTCACTGCTCAGCCCGTCACCGCTGTGCAGAAGTTTTGTTATCCAAAAGATCAATTTTACTGGGGAATTGCTTTCTGGCTTTGACCTTTGAGGATCATCAATCTAAGCAGGGAACTATAACCCCAGTGAGCTGACCCTGCAACACAGCACTTCTCCGAGCAATCAATCAGGCTGCATTATTTAATAGCCAGCAGCTGGCCTAGGTTGCCAATCCCATTTTGCCCCAGCCTTTCTGCCTCTGGACTTCCCTGCTCTACAGCTCAGCTTTAACCCCTTCCCCAGGCTTTCCTGCCTCCCCCTCTGGGCCTCCAGCCCAAGGACACGCTCCTGCTGCCGGTCTGTGCTCAGCATCGTTCCCCAGCCAAGATCCAGCTGGTGGAGACGGGAGAAAATGACATTAGCCCGGTCCCCTGGGTGGGAGCCGCTCGTCCTCCTCATCTCTTCTCTTCTTTCCCGGGCGTGCAGCCATCTCAGGAAAGAGAGGATGAAGGGAAAGGTTAGGAGCTACTTAGCAAAGAGGCTTAAAGAGCAGCAGTGGGGCAGACACCTGTGCTCTGCAGTGGTGGAGGCAGCAATGGCCCCAGTCCAGAACTGGCTCTGCACTGCCTGCAGCACAGTTCCAGACTCATGGGGACGTGGCACTGAGGGATGTGTCAGTGGGCAGGAGCTGGGGTTGGTGTTGGGCTTGGGGTTCTTTGATTCTGTGATTCTGCTCTATGATTCTCCTTTCCAGCTCATGGCTCCAGACTAGCAGTGATGGCAGCAGTTCTTGGTGAGTATTCACAGTCCACGTGTGGTGCAGCTATGGTGGGTGACAGCAAACCCAGCAGGAACACAGCACCCTCGGTGACCTGGAGGCACCCAGCTCTGCTGCTGGGAGGTGTACACAGCTGCCTTTTGCATTGCAAGCTCACACCATGCCTCAGCAAAAGTTGCCAGAGCAACACTTGGCCCAACACGCTGCAGTTTGCACGATAGGGTATTTATGAGTTTATCCTAAGTGCAGGTCGTTCGGCTGCTGCCTTCATTCCAAGTGGTGCAGAGCGGTCAGAGGCTGCCAATGCCTCCACCAGGGAACGGGAAGGAGCATGGAGAGCCAAGGAAAGTTTACAGAAAGTGTCCTTCTTCTTTTTTTTATCTTTCTTTTTTTTAAGCCATAAAGAGCAGCTCTCCGTCCCTGCGTTTCCCCAAGTCAGCATCCTGGAGGTCACAGCAGCGAGCAGCTGGAGGCGTGCTGGTGCCAAGACATCAGGCTGCGGGAGCAGGCACAGCCCGCGGGCGGGTGCAGGAAAGCAGCCACCTCACCTGAGCTTTCACTACCAGTGACTTTAGAGACAAGTTTTAAAAGACCTCTCAGCCCTTCCTTCCCTTCCAAAGATCCTTATGTGTTTCACAACCTCTTCTCTGCCCGTAGCTATGTTTTGAAGAGCGCGTAACTCAGAATCATTTCTTTGCTCTCCTCCTTCCTGACCTCCTTGCTGCACGGGTGAGGACACGGGGCAGCAGAAGCCACGATGGTGTGCGACCACCTCTCTTTCCAAGCCTCCTTCTGGTCCAGCCCACGCTGTCATCTGCACCCTGTGCTCGAGGTGAGGATGCTGCTACAGGTAGCCCAGGGATGCGGTGGAGACCTGGTCCCCTCCCACTGGCTCTCATGCTCTCTCCTATCCATGCTCTGGGCTGGCAGTGGTGCCCCCCTGCTCCCTTTCTGCTTACCCGAGCTGGCATTGGGGAGAGATAGAACACAGCAGAAAGCTGCTAATGACTGCCATCCAAAGGAAGGATTATGATCGCTTTCCCCTGAATTGTTTGCTCTCACTGTAATTGATGAGCCTTTAATGAGTCTCATGGGATGATGTGTTTGAAGGGAGCTCTTTCCTCTCCATCCCGGAGGAGAACGGTGTTTCAACTGATCTCAGCTCTTGGGGAAACATGAATAACTCTTCTCCTCTCTCTATTGTCATCCCCAGCCATGCTCACAGCATGCTCCAGCAGCTGCCTGGCCATGGCTCACCCACTTTTTACCTGCTCCTTCGTGACTGTTTTGGCAGCTCAGCAAAAGCATGGAGCAGATCTGTTGGGCAAAGCACGATGAGTGCTCAGCTTGGATTGTTTCTGGCCCATCTGTGCATACAGAAGCAAGGAAAAATATCTCCTAATGGCTGGTCCATGTAAGAGGCACAGTCTCTTGCTGAGGATCTCTTGGGCAGAGCTGGGCTGAAGGGGCCATGCAAACACAGAATAGGGCAAACGTGGCTCATTCACCCAGGAGCAGAGCCAGGAGTGTAACTGAGCTGCGGTTGAGGCCAAACGGGAAGGAAGAGCCATCTTAAAGCTCTGCTTCTTTCAGTGCAAAGCAGGGAGGGAGGCTTTGGGGTTTTGCTGCTTTTTGTAGAGCCAAAAAATGAGCGAGAAAGAAAAAAGCCCCAGGTGAGGTCAGAGGGACGTGCTGTGAGTGGTTCCTTTTCCTTGCGGGCTTTTGCTTCTGGTTGTGCGGTGGGGACTGATGAGGGGAGGAGACCTGCTCACTGCCCTTCGAAATGATTTGAGGTTTGGGTTGCGAAGAGGAGACAATTTAAAAGATGCCAAAATGGAGAGCGTGCTAGCTGGCTGTTCCCGCTCAAGTGGCTATTTATTTGAAATAAGTTGACACTCACCAGCTGTCAGGATCCTGCTGACTGGTGGAGCATTGTTTACATTCAAAGCTGCCTTAAAAAAGCAAACACAAAACCAAGCTTCCGCATTAGGGGGTCAAGCAGCAGAAGGGAGGAAGAGTGAGGAGGACATCGAAGGGATACATGACTGTAAATATTTGCAGAGCAATGTGTGTAAATGCTCTTGGTCTTTCTCCTGGAATGCAATAACGCCTGCAATTGAGTTCATTGGCCAAATTGGATTTGGGCTCCTGTAGAAGTCTCTTTATACTAAGTGCTTTAACATACATCACCTTCTCAGTCTATCGACAAAATTCTATTATCTGCTCAGGGCCGGACACAGCTCGGCAACAAAACCTGGGTAGAAATAAAAACCTTCACAAAACTAAGCAAGGAGCAGGTAATGGGACCTGGGGCATCTGCCTATTGACAGAGTGTCAGCAGTGCCTGGGTGCAGGGGGAGATTTGTCCCTAACTGCCTCCTTCCCTCCCAGCAAGCTTCCGTGGGAGTAAAGCCCTTTACGAGACTGTAGGAAAGCAAAGCAAACAGTTGCTGTGCCTTAACTTAATTTAACTATATGACCAAGAGCAAGGTTTTGCTTGAACTGAAGCTAATTCCAGCCTGGGTGAGTGCCAGGGAAATTCATCCTTCCAGCTCTTGGGGCTGCCTGGCACAGAGATGAGGACGGAATCAGAACCGCATGGCACCGCTGGCACAGGCTTGGCCGTCCTTGATACCGGGATGCCATTACCTCTGGGGGCCAGCATGTGGCTGCTGGGGGCTGTGGGACAGAGCAGGGGTGGTGGGGGCTGTGCTCACCCTGGTTTTTGTGGTCTTCCCAAAGTGTGGGTGAGGCTGGCTGTGAGCTGCTGGGTCAGATCACCGGGGAACGTAGAATCACAGAATCATGAAGGTTGGAAAAGACCACTCAGATCCCCAAGTACAACCCCACCCCACCGTGCCCGCTGACACGTCCCTCAGTGCCACATCCCCACAGCTCTGGTAGAGCTCTGGGACAGTGACTCCACCACTCCCTGGACAGCTGTGCCAGTGCAGCACCAGAAATGTTTCCTGATGCCTGTGTGGCATGGGGCTTGTTTTGGGGTGATGTTCTTGGGCATCCCAGATGGCAGAAGCCCATGCTTCCCCAGATCCTGTACCCCCAGGTCCCTGCTATCTCCTTTCTGCAGTGCAGAAGTTGTGCAGCTGGTGGGTCCCACCTGGTCCTCATGGGAAGGCATTCAGTGGGGACACCAGTCGTTATGCAAAATCTGAAGGGACTGCTCCAGAGTTTTGTGTCTATTGCATGGTGCTGCTTGGCGATGAGTATCACTCCCTCCTCCTGCCTTTCTCCACGGGCTGCTTATCACCAGCAGGACAGACAGACAGAGCATGCACAGGGGCAGGGAGGACAAAGGAGAAAAATCTTAATAATCAGCCTGAAATTGATTCACTTCTGCTCAATCTGATTTCTCCTAACTGGATCCATGTGTCCCAGCCATGGCACATTAACTTCAATTACAGCTTATTAATGTCTCTGTGATGGAGCGTGCCCCACTGAGCACTGTGGTGACTGACGTTATGGAGGGGAAAAGATTACTCCAAAGAGACATGATGTGTAATGGAGACAGAACCAGCGGCATTCATAGCTCTCTGCCAGTCCCAGCAGCCAGGAAAAGCTCATCCACCCGCTCTCGAGAAGACGACCGAGCTCACTGCTGCACCGGGGAGAAGATTGGAGCTGGATGATCTCTAAGGTCCTTTCCGACCTAAGTCTATGATTCTATGATTCTACAATGAGCAGTGAGCAGAGATCTGTGGGGAAAAGCCCTTCCGCTTCCCTTACCCGCCCGCCTGGCACGCACACAAGCACAAGCGCACAGGCCAAGGGCTTGCTCGTGTCTATTCCTGTCCTGACTCCTCTGCAGCTCCAGTTACTTTGCAGATCAATAGGGACAGGATGGAAGAAAAAAAAAAAAAAAAGAAAAAAAAAAAAGGAGAAAAAGATATCAAAAAGAAAGACAGTAAAAATAAACCGTCAGCCCTGAAAGGAGAAATGCACCAGGCTGAGGTTGCAGGAGATGCAGACAGCGTGCAAAGCAGCAGCACCAGGAAGGGAGCGAGGGCCCTCAGGACTCCCTTCATTTTCAGGTCCTGTCAAGCTCTTGGGCCCCCACCACCTGGCTAACGGAAGAAAGGAAGGCAGCAGAGCATTCCCCTTTCTCCCTGTGTCCTTTGCTCCTTCACTCTGCTTTTCTGCAAAGCTCTGCGGGGTTGTGGTGAGCAGTTTACGTTGATGAGAAGCAGAGGGAGGTGAAGGATGCGTGTGGTTGGATGAGGTCCTGGGATGGCACTGCACCAGCATGAGGAACCACCCCTTGCAGCCTGCCCTGACAGCAAAGCATTCTGCTCTTCCCTTCACCATGAGCTGCAACCAGAGATGCACGTCCCTCATTGCATGCCATGGACCACCACCATGCAATGCCATGCGCTGCAGCCATGCACCGCTCCTCCTCCATCCCAGGGCTGCTCCCATCTGCAGGTCGCCAGCTCCTCTGCACCCCAGCTGGGATCCTCTGGCTATTTTTGCCTTTATTTCTTCATAATCATCTTCCCTCTCATTTCCTACGACCTCAGTGGTGAATCCCAAACGACATATCCTTCCCTTCCTTCCACAGCTTGCATTGATTTCTCCTCTCTTCCTCTGGATACCCCACCCCTTGTTGGACAGCACACAAGATTTAATTTGGTCTTAGTCCCTGTGCATAACTGGCTTTGCTTATAGCTCGAATTAGATTGCTTTCCAGAAAAAAAAGAAAAAGAAAAAAAAAAGCCCTGCTTGCTGGGACTGGAATAACCATCAGAGCAGAGTGAATTCACACAGAGCTGCTTCACCTGATGCACTGCTTATCCACAGCTCCTCAGCAACTCAGCACTGGGGGTTCAGCCCAGGACAGCCATCAATTCCATCCCTGTCCAGCTGTCTAGAAGTGTCCCTCTGTCCTAGAGACCTCCAAGACCCAGCCAGCAAACCCCAACCCCTCTCCTCCCAGCCTTGGCAGAAATGCAGCATTGCAGCTCCCATGAGACCTTTGAAGCTTGATTACACTGGCCCAGGGGTATGGGTGGATGTGGAGTCTCTGATGTCTCATAAGGGGTTGTGCCACCCCCACCCCGTTTTCCTCCCCTGTTCTATTTGACCCTTTTCACAAAAATTTGTTGGGGTTTTCTCTCTCAAAGCAATCTCTGCTGCTATTATAGGGTATGTGGTGGGGTTTGGACAGGGTGGGAAAGGAAGACACCTGACAGGCAGCAAGAGGCTCAGTTATGGGAAATCTCAGCATTGTAGCCAGGAACTAGAGATGCTGAAGGGACACCTCTTGCACAAGGCAGGCAGGAAAGGCAAAGTGATCTGTGGGAACAGCCAGCCATGGGCCACCACAGCCCCTACACCTAACAGTAACAGCTCTATTTTACCATGTACCCTAAAGCATCAAGCATCCCAAATATACTGTGGGCACAGCAATTGGTTACCTGCACAGTGCCTTCCAAGCTCAGAAGCCAAAGGTCCTTGCACAAGGGCATCAGATATAGCATCCTCATTTACCACTTTCTGAGCTGAAAACTCTGCATCCCTATAATAGCCCAAAGTCTGACCAGCCCCAATGTCCAACCATCTCCTCCAACCCTTACTGTACACTCAGTCCTGCCTGCTGGGCCCTACAGCTTTGCCACCAAGGAACCACCATGCTTGAAGCCAAAGGGAAGGCAGCATGCTGGCCTTGTATCTGCCTTTGCCTGCTTTGTGGCTGCTCAGCCCCACTCTGCCTAATCCGCTCCCAGCACCCCGCTGCCCTTCCCGTCACCCCCTACCGAAAGAAAGGGCCCTTCCATCCCTTCCTCTCCCTTGGAGCGCAGTCAAAGCCAGCCTCGGCAGCACCTGCAGAACATTTCTGCTTGTGAGACTCAGAAGCAAACAGTTTGGAAGCAATACAAACGGCTCCTCTGTCGCTGTGGAGATTCTTGTTAGCAGTGGTGGGTGATGGGGAGATTTCTCCCCTCTCGCCTCTTAGTCTCACACAAGCTGCATCCACAAGCTGGATGGGAAATTAGCCATCTCGGCATTTTTCCACCTTACTTTGCTTTTTCGGTTGATGTCATAACATAACATATGGCACAGCACAGAGAAACGAGAAATAAAAAGCAGGAGAAACAAATCCCCTCCTGCCCAGCCCTGCCCCAGAGCTGGTGCTGGCTTTGGCCTCTCCCCAAAGCTTGTTGGCTGGAGCTGGGGCTGAGCCAGGATGATCCTGCTTGGACCAATGGAGTTTAATGGGGGGAACCTCCCCCCGCAGAGGGCATCTCTGGGGGTGCTTCAGCCTTTCCCTGCAAGGACACATCTCTTTTAGGACAACAGTGCTGCCCTGGCTTGGGAAAGAGGATATTAGAGGGAGGAATGCTGATCATCTACCAGTTGACATCAACGCTGGTGGCTTAGTTCTGCATCAGTAACCCTCTTCTCATCCCTCCAAGAAGAGATATCCAAAGAAATACAGTGGCCATTACCTGCCGGTGACTTCGATGTTGGAGACAGCGTAGAAGTACTTGTAGAGGTTCTCCCTCTGCACGTAGGTGCCCCCCAGCGCCGGTCGCAGCAGCCTCATCCTCAGGTCAGTCACGGTGAAGAAGTCCTTGAGCCCCTTGGCGCTCTCCAGCCGGGTGTACAAGTTGTCCATGTTCTTGAGGTCGGGGCCAGCGAAGATGGCGAAGCGGTCCCTCACCTCAAAGCGGACGGTCTTCTCCTTTTTGGAGCCCGCCCAGCGGGAATACTCCTCTGTGCAGAGGACCCTGTTGGCACTGGTGGTGGAGAGGTCCCGGACCCTCCGTGCTGGCATGCTGAAGGCCTCCATGCAGTCATCTGCGTAGTACTGGTACGGGTGCCAAGTCCTCCCGTTGTCCAGCGACTTCTCCAACATCATGATGGTGGGACGGCCGTACTCAAAGGTGATCACGATGTCGTCCGTCAGCTCGATGCTCTTGTTCCAGGACAGAGTGATGTTGGCCAGCAGCGGCTCAGGGTACCGGCGCCACGTCACACTCTGCCAGTACGTGGCCAACCCCTCGTCCTCGCTGTCAAACATGAGCTTTGGTGGGTGGGCCAGGTCTGGGTTGGAGGCGTCGCACTCATCGCTGCACAGGTACGGGTTCTCCTGGAACAATAACAATGGTCACAAGAAAAGGCAACATGTGGGCATCCCAGACAGACCCTACATGCCCCATTCCTGATTTTTGGTGCTTTTGGTAAAAGATGACTGCTCAGCTGAGCTGGAGTATTGGAGACCTGGCTCTGCATGGGGCCTCTGCCCTATGCACAGCTGAGCTGTTTCCTCTGACAGGCCCTTTGGGAAAGGGCCCTTCAATTTGGCACAGGGGTGATTTTCATAGAAAGCACTTTCCCTCAGACAGTCTCTGAGAAAATTCATTTCAGCTTGGCCAAGTTACAAGGCCATGGAAGGCTGTTTTCACGCCTGCTTGCTCACAAGAACAAACAGCTCAGCCCCCAGGCACAGCTGCACTGGGCACATCCGTGTCCGCAGTGGCTCCTGACACCATCCCCAGGCTCTGTGGGGCCCAACACCACTGCAGGAGAGAGCCCCATCCCCCACCCATGCTCAGGGCTCTACAGAGAGCAGAGCTTTGTGCTCATTGCCCGTGGGGATAGGCGCCTCCCGAGGTGTGGTGCAATGGCAGAAAAGGTACAGCCATCCCATTATGCCTATGGCTGATATGTGCTCATGTTCCCTTTTGCTCATATCCCCATCTCCTTGTGTCCCCATGTGCTGAACTTCACTGTGAGTGCACAGTTAAGATCATACACACCGAAGTGTTAAAGGTTTGGAAGCACACATCAGGGTTACCTGGGCTGCTGAGTTTATTGCTCGTGAATGTGTCAAAGCCCTTTGTGATAAGCTGGGGGTCTTTCCTGCCCTTCAGCCTCTGTAGGGATGTGTTATAGCAAGCATGAACCCCTGAAAAACTCTTCATGGCTCCACACTGCAAATCTTTGCATACAAAGCATCTCTTTTCTTCCCTCTCAGTCCCAAACCTGGGTTGGGAGTGCACCAGGCTCAGCTGCAGCCAATGCCTTATCACACAGGAGGTGATAAAGCAGCTGGAGCTGACTGAGGTTGATGCCAGGAGGTGAGCAGCCTGCAGGGTGCTTGGGTCTGGTCTGGTCATCCTGAGCACAGCACGTTAACTGCTGTAAGACTGAGAGCTGTTTTGTGGAGAGATGCTGCTTTGCCTGTGGTCCTGGCTGCAAGATTGCTTTGAGCTGTGAACCTTTTGAAACCCCAAGTGCTTGTGGTCTACTTTTAGGGTATCCAGTGTGTGCCCTGGGCAAAGCGGAGGGTTTCTGGCTCCCATAAGTGGGTGTTCTCAGGTGCAGTGTGGGGGATTATACCTTGAATGTGGACACTGATGTATGGAGTGGGGTGCTTCGGAGAATCTGGTCTTTGCTATCTCCAATTGGGCTACCAAAAGTACTGGGATCTACTTAGGGCTGTCTGTATCCTGAATGTGTAAAATGGGTTTCTTTGCCTTGACGTGGCTCAGAGACATGTTAGATGTGAGCAAGCAGAGGCCACAGAGCTGAGAAGCCTCCAAAAGCTCCAATAATTCCACCTTGAGCAGAACAGCAAGCAGCTGAGCCGTGTGTGAGCACTGGGCTCTGTGCTGTGCATGGAGCAGCAGCTGTGGGCAGAGGTGTCCTGCAAGTGGCCGGTGCCTTGCTTGGTGCATGTGTGTGGGGCTGCCAGGGGAAGCAGCTAATGAAAAGGAGCACTGATCCCATCCCAAAGCTGGGGAGATGCTGTCTGTAATGGGGGATGTTGGCTGTGGGCTCTGAGCTGTGCTTTGTCCTCTCCTGCTGCAACACGCTGTGCTGGAGCAGGGAGTAAAAGAATTAGGTATTGACATATTTAATATGCTCTCCTGACTCGTCACGTTCAGAGGAATTGTTTACCTCTGCTAATGAGACACAGCTTCCTGCTGGGGGATGCGGCTGCCGCTTAGCACAGCTTTATGGTGGCTGATGGGAAAGGAAGAAAAATGCACCTCAGCTGAAGCTATGGGGGCTCTGAGTGCGTTTCCTGTGCTGAGGCAACATATTGTGCTGCAGTATGCTTCTGCTGCGAATGTGGTCGTACAAATGGCTTAATAGGACAGCCCTGAAAAGGCCATCCCGATGCTCCTATTGAGGCTTTCTCCGAAGGCTCTCGGTAGCTGAGCTGCACAAGGGAAGGTGGAGGGGCCGTCCCTGGAGGTGTTCCAGAACTGTGGAGGACGTTGTCAGTGGGCACGGTGGACTGGAGTTGGACTTGGTGATCTGAGAGGTCTTTCCCAACCTTAATGATTCTATGGCTTTGCAGTCAAACCACAATGACAAAGCCTGGCCCAGAGCTGTGGGAATGGATGGTGGCATAGAGTGGGGCAGGTTTCCCAGGAGCAGCAAGGGGAAGCAATGGGGTTTGATGAACGCAGCGTGCCATGGTTCAGACAGGGAGGAGCAGAGCATGTCTCCCATCTGCTCATTCCAGAAAACAGAAAGTGGAGGTGCACCATCCCTGCTGGCTCCTGTACACCCAAACCTGTGCCTGCACAAGGCTCAGCAGACAGTGAGCCCAAATTGGTCTTCAAGCACCCTGGGGTGGCACGTGGCTCAATTGCTGCTCAGTTGTAACAGGGCGAGTGTGGAAATAACCTATAAGTGACAGTGCTGGAAGTTGGGAAGAGCCTCAAAAGCCACCGAGTGAGTCATGCCACCATGGCTTCCTCTGCTCAAATGAAGTGTTCCTTTTTGGTTTTTGGCTTATTGAAATGTCCTTCCTCCTCGGGATGCTCAATGCACTTTCTGCTGGTGGGGTGGTTTCGAGTCAGCCGGGAGGGCAGGGGGGAGCGGAAACAGATGGCCGTAATTTGGCTGCTCCGCCGTCCTGGTAAGATCAGTTATAGCTCTGTTGAAACAATTCCAGGTATTATTTTAGAAGCTGGTTTCCTTATCCAAGCCATGTGTCCTCCAAAGAATCTGTCCAAAGTCTCAAGATATTTACGTCTTCAATCTAAAAGTCAGAATGCATTAGCTAGGGAAACTTGGTCTTCGTGCGCTTAAAATAAAGCAGCTCACTTAGAGTCTCACGCTATTAAATCAGTCGTGAATGTCCTCACGGCAACTGGATGCTGCAGGTCCCCAGCTCTGGCTGCTCTTTTCTTGCATGTGCACCAAGGAGTGCTGCAGGATTTCTTCGCCTGAGCTCAGCCCAACTGGCAAAGCCCTGGGGAAAAGTGGCAAAAACTGAGGGCAGGTTGTCACAACCAATGGCACAATGGCAAGGATGTGCCTCCACGGGACAAACATCCTGGGGGGTTAGAGATGGATGTCCCGTTGGGGGTGGCACAGCTGGAGATGTCCCATGCTGGTGACTGCAGCCCATGGGTTTCATTTCCCATTTGTGCCCCGGAGAAATGCTGCGCGAGGGTCCTTCTGAAGATGAGAGCAGGGATCTATTTAGGGATCCTCCTGGGATTTCTCTGGAAACAAGACGTGTCAGGGCACAACAGGAATCCAGGGTGCTGCAGAAGAGCTGCTTCCCACTTTGCCAGGAGAGAGGGAATGGGAAGAACAGCCCCAGTCAAAGCCTGCCTGCTTTCTAGGGCTCTTAGTGAGAGCACAAAGTTGTTTTGCTTTATTTTCCTGGCAGATAATGCCATTTTTAAGCCTCATAGCATGAAATTATATATTTTTGTAGGTGAAATTGCTTGATTAATCACTAAGCTGTTGAATATTTTAAACAAACCAGACATCTGTTGTGAATGGTGGAAGCTGCACAGAAATAAAGCTGCAGCTTTTAGTAGATCTCCATGCCAAAGGGAAGCTAGACAGAAATTACAACCACTAGCTGCACCATGAAGAAAATCAGAAATAATATTAGTAATGTTAAAGGAGGGGGAAAAGATTTGAGCAATGAAAAATAAAAGGACAAAGTGAAAGTTTGTGCTGCTCTTGTAACCCTAACCCGGTGTGAGCTTTCAGCCGGTGCCTTGGCCAGGGGACCCCACGGAGCTGCTGCTTTGCTGGGTCTCCTCTGCTCAGTTAGGTTGGTGCTGAGGTCAAGGCCTTTGCTAGAACCCCAGTCACCCTGACATCAACCTGTCTTTAATCACAACCAGTGTCCTAGTAAGAGTAATAGCAATGTCACACCAGCTTGGAGAAGCTCCGGATATCGAAACTTCGTGTTTTCAGCTGGAGTGAGGAATCCTTGGCTTTTCTCTAAGATTTTTATCTGAGGGGAAAGAAATTAAATACATTTACTGGGCAGGAAGGTCCACGCTATCATGCACTTTTCACATGTGCTCCTCCTTACATTGTGTTTTCCCCAAAAACTGGCTCTCAGAAAGCTCTCAGACCTTGGATGACTCCGTGCTTTGTGCAAGAGCAGGGGATGGTTGGGCAGCGTGGCTGCTCCTTCCACCTCCAGCAGCATTAAAGACCCTGGGAAGGGGCTCCAGCTCCCTGTGGGCTGTGCAGATGGGACAGCCCCAGGTGAACAGGTTCACCCAACAGCCTGGAGCGCTGGGCTGAATGTCACCTCCGCCCACCCGGTGACAATCCTCTCCCCGCCGCTCTCCAGACATCTTAAGGAGCTCTCAGGTGCATCCCAAGGTCTTTCCGCTCCCCGCAGCGTGCCTACGACCCTGCCTTTGATTTTCAGCTTAAAGATGAGCTGATTAGGTTCGCAATGTCCCCGCGTTGCCTCGCACGGCAACAAAGTGCTGGGGATGGTATCAGGTTTCCAACCGACCCTGCAGAACGACCGCGTCGGCAAAATCCTGGCGTGCACCTGATTCCTTGCAAACGTCCCCACCGTGCTCTGATGCCACCGAGCTGCGGGTGTCCTGCAGACCACCTGTCACTGGTGGGACTGGTGGAGGACAGGTCCCCGACCCACGGAAGCCCTGGGTGGCAGCAGATGGCCCAGCAGCACTGATGGGCAGCTCCTGCACGGCATCTGCCGGGGGTGCTCGCGGTGGGCGGAGGTGACATCTCTCTGTCCTCATCTCTCAGCACGCAGATACCCAAAGTTTGATTTCATGGCTCCCCGTGGAGCACAGCAATGGGTTTGTTTGTGCAGGAGGCTGTGGAATAAAGCTGGAAGGGCGGCTGCGGCGCATTTGTTGTTGTTCCGCTCTTTACGCTCGAGTTCCCCGATTAATCCCTGGATTAATGGCCCCATGCGCTGCTCCCTGCGGGCAGGCAGCCCCGTCCCAGCCGAGTGACAACTGTCCTCATCCCCTGCACTGCCATGAGGTTAAGCCTGCTTTCTGTGTGATGTATGCATCGAGTGACTTCCCAGTTTTTTCTTTCAATATCTATTCCATGAAGCAACTGCTTCCCAACCAGAATCCCATTTGCACGAGGGAATATATGGGATTGTCCTAAAGCCGTTATTGGGCGTTCCCACTCTTGCTGCTCTTCACCCGAGGGGTCAACTTCTCTGTCTGGATTTATGGAAAGACACGGTGATTTTATGATCAAAAATAACATCAGTGGGTAATTAAGTCTTATGCTTCAGGGCACAAACCGTAACCTGCCAGTGGCCAGGATGGGACTCCCAGAGAACTGGAACTACTCACTGACAATTAATTTTCATTCTATTCGTGGGGGCTGGGAGGGATCAGAGGGGTGAAACAACCATAATTAATTTACAGTGATTATTTCCAACAGCTGGCAAGTGGCATAGCTCAGCAGCAGCAATGTCTGGGAGCACGGAAATAATTGAGCAGAAATTACGAGGTGCCTCTGGAGCGAGGCAGCCCCGCGCTTTGCTGGGCTGCAGGCAGTGGTGACACCGAGCCCCATGTCCTGGGGGCTGTAGGTGGCCCTTGGAGGACAGAGCTTCTTGGCTCCAATGCAGTGTCCTGGTGCCAGGATCGTTTTCCCATTGTAAAATGATGGGATGGTTTCCACTGGCTGTGACACCAAGGGGAACATGTGCTCTGGTGTCTACCCTCCCTGTCCTTTCCGTGGGTTTAGGGGCAGGGGGCTTGGAGTAGTTTATTCTGGCCCATTAATACCCATCTGAGATCCTGGATTGACCCCTGGACTCAGGCAGCCCCTGCTCATGTGTCTGCAACAACACAGCCCAACGCTGGGGCAGATAGAAGAGGGGAGGTGCATAGCTGGGGGTAAGGGGAGTAAGGGAATGTAGGGTGCATAGGGAGCTCCCGAGCTCCTCCTGCAATGATTGCCCCACTTCTTGTGCCTGTGAGGGCAGTGTGTGGGGATGTTGGCTTGCTGCCTCCCTTCCCCTAGCTGCCTGCAATGGGCTCTGCTTAGGGTAGAGAAAGCAAAAGAGGAGAAGAACGTCCTCACTAACAAGCAGTTTCCTGTTTATTAGCAGGTAAAGAAAGAGCTGGGATGAATTATTAATAGGGTGGAAATGGGGTCCCTCCACAGATCTGTGCTAATTCTGGCTCGGCCGAATGTCACTCCCTCTTCCTCCCCGCTCCATCTTGCAGTGGTTGGGGGCATCGATTTCTCCCTCCCTTCTTTTCCACCCTCAGATCGCAGGGTGTCAGAGCAAGGTCACCCCTGGGCGTTAGGATGTGCTCTGCTCGCAGGGTCCAGGATCCCATGAGTCAGCAGAAGCATCTGGGGTTCAGAATCCCATGAGTCAGCAAATACATGTGGGATTTGGGATCCCATGAGTCAGCAGAATGCACACAGGGTTCAGGATCCCATGAGTCAGCAGAATGTGTGCAGGATGCGCCCAGCCTGATGCCTTGCTGCGTGCTCACCGCTTTCCTTTAGCCAGCAGCAGACACACTGAGCAGCACGCTCCTTGCTCAAGGCTCTGCTGCTCCCTCGGGCCAGTCTCTCTGCAAGAGAGAAGATGCAACCCGTGCTCACTGGCTGCTGCTCCCCTTCCCCCTCTGGTCTGTTTCTGAATTCCAGAAGCATCTCATGCTTATTTCAGCCATGGTGTAATGCTGGAACAGATAGGCTGTACTGCATCCCATCCCCTGGTGGGGAAACTGAGGCAGGCAGAGGGTGAGGAGCGGGGTCTGGCATTACCCAGCACATCCTGGGCAGTTGAGCAATAGTTGCTCCTCAACTCAGCCTTAATGTAAAGAGCAAGGAAACCTCAGCTCTTGCCCCATACTCTAGGAAATGTTCCCCATAGTGTCCTCAATACTCCCACATGAAAAGTGTCTGCCAACTCTGGACCGCAAGAGTGCAAAGGGAGTGCCTGGAGGGGAAGGCAGCTGCTGCCCATTGTATACCAGGGCTGACCCCTGTCTCTTGCCCATCCTCACCGCAATGCTCGCACACACAAAAATCCCTTCACAGGCAGTAATGGACAAAAAATCCATTGACACAACCAACTCCAGCCACCTGGCTGAGCTCAGCCTGCTGCAAGGATGACCCATTGCAGGAGGACCCCAGCACGGCGCCGGCATTGCAGCGGTGATGGCAACTCCAAACCTGTGGGGTGCCCCGAGCAGCCCCAGCTGCACTGCAGGGTCACCTCAGACCCAAACCTGCGTGTGCAGCCCAAATGTGGGCGATGTGAGGGTTAAGCGCCACATGGAAAATTCCACTCCTAAGAAGATAATCTGTGCTGGGTGCATACACACAGCGTGCAGCCCGGCCTCCTCCCATGGCATCATTTGTGAGTGCTCCTTCATTCTGACCCGGTAATCCCTGCTGAGCTGCAATAACCCCATGCAGCAGAGCGGGGCCGGGCTCACTTTGGGATGGGGCTGCACTGTTGCTCCTTTGGTGGGTGTGCAGATTAAGGGGTGACCTCGAGCATGAGATCCACCAGCAAGGCGTGGAGCTGGGGGCCCTCAGCCTGCAAACATGGGCACGCATGCATGGATGCACAGGTTTAACCATGCTGACTGCTTTTAGCTCGCCATGAGCTGCAAGCTTTGCTCTTCACAGGGCACATGCCTGTGAATCCAGCACCCCATCTCGCCCTGTACCCTGCTGCAGAAAGGGCTTTGTGCACAGCCAGCCCCTACCAGCAGCAAGGCAGCGACCTGTTTGCTGGACCTGGAGTGCATTATTGATTCAGGACTCAGAAAACGCTTAGGAAGTAGGAAAAGTGTCCTGCTCTCTAAAAGCCTGAGCGCCTTGCGAGCTCAATACATGCAGCCTTTGCAGAGAGGCTTGCTACGCTGCCATTAATATTTTATTCTGTAAGAAGTCCGGGTAGTTTGAATGGGGGAGGGCAGAGCTTAGTGTTGGGGGTGGGAAAAGCGAGGAGCAGAGGAGCTGCTGCAGTGCTCTGATGCGGGGGGAGCAGAGCGTGGTGCTGGGCACCCCTGCACCCACACTACCTGCTGCCTGGGCTCCTGCTGCATGGAGCATTCCCCTCACTTTTGCTGTTGTATGCAAAGCGTTTGGCTGTTTCATGCTACGCTTTAGCAAAGCTCTTCTTGAGAGCTCATTCTTTCTCATCTCTTTCAAGGTGGGAGTAAACTTTCTGCTCACTGTACCAATTAAATCTACCTGACAGCCCGGGTTCTATCGCTGAGCCTTTTCCATCAGCAAGTTGAAGTGACTCTTATTAGGGAAGAACCATCCTGCTATGCAGCATGATGAATCCCGAATCGGGCATTTAAGGGAACTGGGGGGGAAGAAATCCTGTTTGCTCAGCACTCTCTAATTTGAAGCTGAGCCTGTATTCTCTAGTTTTCTGGAAAGCCTCTGCTTTTATAACACCAAGATCCTGCTGCACTGGAATGGCCTCTGTGGCAGGAGAGGAGCGGTGTGCAATTTGCTGGGCAGCAATGCTGTGTGGTCTGTGCACAGCCCTGGTGCTGGGGAGCTGGTAAGGGGGGGGCAGGACCGAAAGGCACCAGTCCCCCTCCTGTGTTGCAAAGCAGTGCTGGTGTGGGTTAGGGAACCTTTGCAAATGGCAGCAGTTCCCAGCTCCAGGCACTCCTCCGAGGAGACGGGAGGATTTTCCAGGAGTTGTGTTAATGTTTTGGAGTACTGAGAGGGGAAAGGGGCCATTAACACTACACAGATGTGACAGAAAGAAGCAGCATCCCATCCCTGACTGAGGGGTCATTTCAACACCTGGAAGTGGATTTCCAGTGCTGCTGAGAGTTGGCATTGGGGCACAGTGATTGTCCCCAGCACCATGCAGGGAGGGCACAGCCAGCTCTGAGTCCGGCCCTGCTGAGGCCAAAGATGGGCTGATTCACTACAGGGGGGAACATCCACTTCTCCAGGAAGGGATTTTCCTTTCCCTGACTCCTGGGGTGGCTGCAGAGCTGAGAAGCCCAAGGAAAGGGCTCCTGTGCTCAGAAGTTTGTCTGATTTTTCCAATTTTAGCACCTGTCTAATAAGAGAAATAGCTTTTAGCACAAGCCTTATAAGCCCATGTCATTCAGAAAAGTTTAGCTAAGAATTAAACTAAACATCAACCTCGACTCAATGTGTAATGAATAAATAAAGCCTCTTCCTTTCATGTAGCCATGCCAAAGTCAACGAGCCCTATTAGCTGATGAAACAATGCTGACGCTAAATAAAAATACCCCTGACCCATCAATATGGGCTGAGAGCTCACCCTGCATCAAAGAGCATCAACTGAATGAGAATGCCATCCCCACACCTGGAAATAACTGCTTCCATCTCCCAGAGCTGCCATGGGATAGTTGCTGCCTACACCTCTGCTGTTTGCCCACTTTGCTTTTGGAGGTGACCTGGAAGCCCCTCGAGCTTTTGTTTTGCTGTCTGTCCACCTCCCTGCCCTGCCAGGAGTGAAGGCACCATGCAGTTTCCAGGTGATGCTGCCAGAAGGGTACTGACATGGCCAGGGGATGGCTCAACAGATGGGGACAAATCAAAGCTCCCAATCTTAGTGAGCAGCAAAACTCTGCACTGCCAGAACAGAGCAGCCCAATGAGACCAAAAATTGCTGCAAAAGAGAGAAAACGATCCTCCAAACAACTCTCACACCCCCCACACCTCCTCGAGCAGAACGTGCCGGGAACTGGGTAATCCTCTATAGGCAGAGCTGGGAAAGTCAGAGCCCTGCAGGGTCCTGGTGCTGCCCCATTGGATCCTGGCCCTGCTCCCCTCCAGCGATGGGTTCATTAAACCAACTCCTGTCTGTCTGTGTGTCTTTTGTTTTGATTTCAGTTGTCTGAGCAGAACAGGCATCCTATGGGGCTGTGCTTTGGGTTAGTTCTGAGCAGTGCTGGTCTAACTTCACAGACAGCACCCTGCTGTTTTGAAAGCCACCAAGAAAGCAATAGAATCACTCTAAGAAATTCTCTGCTGGAAAGCTGGGCTCATGTGGGAGCGCACCTGTTACATGACAATAATCGAAACCCAAAGGGAATCGATAACGGGACAGGGAAAGGCACTGGAGGGGGCTGCAAAATAACACCCAGTGCTCTTTGTTTTCCCTTTTCTCGGGGAATCTATTGGGATTTTGCTGTGCTTTCTGCCCTGGGGTCAGGCAGGGACAGAGAGAGGCAAATCCATGTTGTGTGTTGGTGCAGCTCTCACTCACGGCCGTACGCGGTGTGTGTGAGCGGTGCAGCATGTGCTGTCTTACACTGCTAGGAAATGCTGCTGGAGCCCGGAATAGAAGGATTTCAGCTGGATATTGACTGAACAGGGAGAGGCAGAGAGCTGATCCCGGGTGGTGGCTTTTACTGGAGGAGGGCAGTGGAGCTGGAGCCCCGAGCAACGTCAGCCAGGGAGTTTGCAAAGAGTGAGCAAAGCAGAAAGTGATCTGTTGTTCAACCTTCTGCAGCCAAATAAGTGGAAGTCCGGACTGCCCTACCAATAGTTAACAGTTCTGTTGGCATCCTTGGGCTTAAGCTTTTCTTTCAAATGATCTTTTAAAAGGAAAAGCTGCTGCTTTGCTGGAATTAGCGGAAACGGCGCTGGTTTCAATGAGCCCCTGCGGGTTGGGCAGAATGGGGTAAATAGCAGTGACACGTGGTGATGGTCTCAGTGTCCAGTGTCCCATGGTATATCAGAGCTTTTCTCTTGGCTTTTCATGGGGAGCCCTGAGCTGGGGGGCTTTTCCTGGGGGAAACTGAGGCACGGGGTGTACAAACCTGGACAATGCTGGCAACAGAAGCTTGGCCTTCTTTCCCTCTTGCACTGCTAATTGCAGTGTTGTGCTTCCCCAGCACCCCTGGCTTGGTGCCCCCATGGATGCCCTCCCTGCAGTGGGGGCTGAGTTGTCACCGCTGGCAGTGGGAGGGGATGCCGTGGCCATGTCTCTGCACTCTCTGCTTTGACCCCTGAACTCTTTTTACCAACGCAAAGCCTTGTGAATTATGAATCAGGTGCTCCTGCTGAGCTTTGTGGTGCACGGAATGAAATGCAATGATTAATATTTAAGGGAAAATAAGTTAAAAGATTTTAACTACAAGGGCAAGTGTCTGTCCGCAGGCTCCCTTCACGTAGGGCAAAGGCAGAGCTGGGGTTTGGGGACATCAGTGAACTGGAGCCACTCTGAGCTCCTCACTGGTACAGCCCCATGCGGGTATTACTGGCGCAGTGCCCCAGGTTTGGCAGCTATTTGGGGTAGGGCTCCTGTGCTCAGAAGTTTGTCTGATTTTTCCAATTTTAGCACCTGTCTAATAAGAGAAATAGCTTTTAGCACAAGCCTTATAAGCCCATGTCATTCAGAAAAGTTTAGCTAAGAATTAAACTAAACATCAACCTCGACTCAATGTGTAATGAATAAATAAAGCCTCTTCCTTTCATGTAGCCATGCCAAAGTCAACGAGCCCTATTAGCTGATGAAACAATGCTGACGCTAAATAAAAATACCCCTGACCCATCAATATGGGCTGAGAGCTCACCCTGCATCAAAGAGCATCAACTGAATGAGAATGCCATCCCCACACCTGGAAATAACTGCTTCCATCTCCCAGAGCTGCCATGGGATAGTTGCTGCCTACACCTCTGCTGTTTGCCCACTTTGCTTTTGGAGGTGACCTGGAAGCCCCTCGAGCTTTTGTTTTGCTGTCTGTCCACCTCCCTGCCCTGCCAGGAGTGAAGGCACCATGCAGTTTCCAGGTGATGCTGCCAGAAGGGTACTGACATGGCCAGGGGATGGCTCAACAGATGGGGACAAATCAAAGCTCCCAATCTTAGTGAGCAGCAAAACTCTGCACTGCCAGAACAGAGCAGCCCAATGAGACCAAAAATTGCTGCAAAAGAGAGAAAACGATCCTCCAAACAACTCTCACACCCCCCACACCTCCTCGAGCAGAACGTGCCGGGAACTGGGTAATCCTCTATAGGCAGAGCTGGGAAAGTCAGAGCCCTGCAGGGTCCTGGTGCTGCCCCATTGGATCCTGGCCCTGCTCCCCTCCAGCGATGGGTTCATTAAACCAACTCCTGTCTGTCTGTGTGTCTTTTGTTTTGATTTCAGTTGTCTGAGCAGAACAGGCATCCTATGGGGCTGTGCTTTGGGTTAGTTCTGAGCAGTGCTGGTCTAACTTCACAGACAGCACCCTGCTGTTTTGAAAGCCACCAAGAAAGCAATAGAATCACTCTAAGAAATTCTCTGCTGGAAAGCTGGGCTCATGTGGGAGCGCACCTGTTACATGACAATAATCGAAACCCAAAGGGAATCGATAACGGGACAGGGAAAGGCACTGGAGGGGGCTGCAAAATAACACCCAGTGCTCTTTGTTTTCCCTTTTCTCGGGGAATCTATTGGGATTTTGCTGTGCTTTCTGCCCTGGGGTCAGGCAGGGACATGGAGAGGCAAATCCATGTTGTGTGTTGGTGCAGCTCTCACTCACGGCCGTACGCGGTGTGTGTGAGCGGTGCAGCATGTGCTGTCTTACACTGCTAGGAAATGCTGCTGGAGCCCGGAATAGAAGGATTTCAGCTGGATATTGACTGAACAGGGAGAGGCAGAGAGCTGATCCCGGGTGGTGGCTTTTACTGGAGGAGGGCAGTGGAGCTGGAGCCCCGAGCAACGTCAGCCAGGGAGTTTGCAAAGAGTGAGCAAAGCAGAAAGTGATCTGTTGTTCAACCTTCTGCAGCCAAATAAGTGGAAGTCCGGACTGCCCTACCAATAGTTAACAGTTCTGTTGGCATCCTTGGGCTTAAGCTTTTCTTTCAAATGATCTTTTAAAAGGAAAAGCTGCTGCTTTGCTGGAATTAGCGGAAACGGCGCTGGTTTCAATGAGCCCCTGCGGGTTGGGCAGAATGGGGTAAATAGCAGTGACACGTGGTGATGGTCTCAGTGTCCAGTGTCCCATGGTATATCAGAGCTTTTCTCTTGGCTTTTCATGGGGAGCCCTGAGCTGGGGGGCTTTTCCTGGGGGAAACTGAGGCACGGGGTGTACAAACCTGGACAATGCTGGCAACAGAAGCTTGGCCTTCTTTCCCTCTTGCACTGCTAATTGCAGTGTTGTGCTTCCCCAGCACCCCTGGCTTGGTGCCCCCATGGATGCCCTCCCTGCAGTGGGGGCTGAGTTGTCACCGCTGGCAGTGGGAGGGGATGCCGTGGCCATGTCTCTGCACTCTCTGCTTTGACCCCTGAACTCTTTTTACCAACGCAAAGCCTTGTGAATTATGAATCAGGTGCTCCTGCTGAGCTTTGTGGTGCACGGAATGAAATGCAATGATTAATATTTAAGGGAAAATAAGTTAAAAGATTTTAACTACAAGGGCAAGTGTCTGTCCGCAGGCTCCCTTCACGTAGGGCAAAGGCAGAGCTGGGGTTTGGGGACATCAGTGAACTGGAGCTACTCTGAGCTCCTCACTGGTACAGCCCCATGCGGGTATTACTGGCGCAGTGCCCCAGGTTTGGCAGCTATTTGGGGTGGGTCAGCAGTGACATCCCAGTCAGCTGTCCCCACCCCTGGAGGTGCCCAAGGCCAGGCTGGATGGGGCCCTGGGCATCCTGAGCTGGTGGGAGGCAACCAGCCCACAGCAGGGGGTTGGAGCTCAAAGATTTTTAAGGTCCCTTCCAACCCAAGCCATTCTGCAATCCATGCTCGGAGAAGCTCAGGTGATACGCTCACTGCCAGGTGGGTACATCTGAATTTCAGACCCCACCACCAAAACCAGTCCACTACTTCCCACCACCCAGCCCTTCTCAATGTGACACCAACATCACTGCCCATAGTGGAGGTGTTCCTCCAGCAGCACCCAGCAGGACGCTCTTCCTGGCCAACCACACACAGTCCCATCTAGCAAGGAGGGAAATACTTACATGAGTGCAGAACCTCTCCGGAGGGTCCCCACATGTGATTCCTGCTGGATCCACTCTGACCGTCACGTAATCCTTCATCCTCATGGCCTTGGGCTGACACGCGTAGAACTCCCATGATGGGCCATCGTCGGTGGTCACCCAGGACTTGCAAATGTCATACTGTCCCATGGCCAAGGGGAGACGGTGCAGGAGGAGAGCCAGCAGGTACAGCATGGCAGCTGCGGCCGAGTGCGGGGGCCCTGGGCTGGGGACGTGCCGGGAGTCCAGGGGGAGGCGGCTGCTGGGCTAGGGGGTGCTCTCAGGTTCAGCATGGAAACTCCTCATTTACAGATGGTCCACTCTAGGGAGGTCAGGGTGAGGACAGGAGTGATCCCACGTCGCGTTCAGCTGTGGAAAGTTTCTCTCTGCACAGAAGACAACTTTGCAAATGACTTGCTTGGGAAAGTTTTGGCTGGGATCACTGCTCAGTGGTCAAAAGTCTTCCTTAACCTCATGTTTTTTTCCCCTTTTATTGTATGAAAGGGCTTCCAAATCAGCATGGAAATATCTAGAGGTGACTCCAGTCAATCAATAGAAAGATCAAGTTCTGAGTCGCTGATGAAATTTGATAGGAGCAAATTGGAGAGGCCGCGGGATGGTGCTGGATCAGGTGTTCCTCGACCTTCGTGTCTGCTGCAAACGCATCACTGGGTAGAGCGCCTGAAACTGTGGTCTGCTTTGACAGTTGTTGGGGCTTTGGGACATTAATGTGTCAAATTATTGTAGCATCTGGGAGCTGGCAGAGAGGAGCTTTGGGGCTACAGTCCCCTTCTCCCAAAGGTTGATGGGGTCGGAGCTGCTGTGTTGGTTGGTGGCATTGGTGGGGTCTGCGCAGTGGGCAGCGCCGTCCTCTGCTCCTGCAGTGCTGGGAGGCACCGCGTGCAGATTGTCTGTCTGTACGCCCGTCTGTCCTCCTGTCTGTACGCCCGTCTGTCCTCCTGTCTGTGCCTTTTGGCAATGGAGCATCGAGTTCCAAGCCTTCAGCTGTGAGCCACACTGCTACCTGAGCTCTGGTCCCTCTCTCATGGTCAGAGCAAAGGGGGAGTTCATTAGCGGGCTGCACCTGCAAATTGAAAGACAAATGAGCTGGGAGGGAGAGGAGGTGCAGCTGGAGCCATGAGGCCAGGGGGTCCCATGGGAAACACAGCCCTCAGCTGGGTCTGTGATCCCAGACACACGGCGGGGTTTGTAAAAGGGAGATATACAACTTTAATAAAAAGAAATCCATAGTAAGATGCTTATGGCTCTTCTGCTGTTTGGGAGGTTGAAAGGAGAGCTGCCCCCGCTTAAGGTATCTGATTTTAATGGCAGCTGGACAACAATAGCCCTAAAGGGTCTTCAAATAATATCAAGAAATAGCTGGAGGTCATTAGAGAATGGAGAATATGCAGACACAGATTGGGGACAGACAGAAAATTGAATGTCTTAAGGAGATAAGCAAATAAATGTGACAGCTGGGGAGACACATCCACGGTCCAACATCCCCATGTATGATTTATCTGAACAATAACATTTAATAAAAAGCAATTTAAAGTCCTAATAACATTTAAGGTTCACCCAATACAAGGAGCAATGACCTTCCTGGTAGTCATTTCAGGTGAAAACAACAATTCTGCAGTTTTGTTGTCTTTCCAGTGGAGCTATACAAATCTTTAGTAACTGCAAAACCAAATGACAAAGAACTGAAAAAGGAGAGTGAAACCCTCAGCCAGCAGCAGAGAGAAGGTGTCATAGGAGAGGTGGGAGGCACACATCCAGAGCGGAGACTCGGCTCTCAGTAATTCCCTCTATTGGCTTCTCCAACTTTTCTCCCACAATTTGGAGATGTCTCCCTCATTCTGCACCACGCGCAGCGTTTGCTTTCTCAAGAAGCTCACTAAGGCTCAAAGCCTCCAGGTTAGCGGGTGCATCGATCCACGCCGGGGGGGTTCGTAGTGCTGTACCACTGCCCCCCTTTGCCCCAGTCTTTGGTTGAAAGATTTCTGATTGAGATGAATGAGTTCAGAAGGGAGAAGCCATCTCTCATGCTTCATCGCTGGCTCTCAAAGAAGAGCCTATTACAGACGCATTGGACCTGAATAAACTCCCGAAGAAAGAATAGACTGGCTGCTATTTTTACATCATGAGTAAATGTAGTAAAAATATGAAAGCGGCGTGACAGAGTGTTTAGAAGTCCCACTGACATCAGAGCTGTCTTTGCAGTTAAAATAAGTCAGCTCCTCATTATTACATCCAAGCAGTCCCAGCCAAGCGCCCAACAACTGCAGCGCGTGAGACTTCAGCGCCGGGATACAGCGCCTTTAATGAGGGCTCCACCGCTGCTACGGTTATGGATCTATTTTCATAGCCGTAAAACCATATTTTGCACTTGAACGGCTGTCAGGGAGGAACCCAGGAAGAGAAGATCTATAATATCTATTAGTTTCTTGTTACGCTTGCTAAATGATGTAGGTTCCCAGGGAAGTAATTTGCCTGGGAATTGAGAGGCGGTCAATCACACGGCACGCGGTGCAGCTCCAACAGCACCGTCCCTTTGCAGAAGTGGGAGCACGGGGTGGCTCTGAGATAAACCAGCACACCCTGAACGGGGAAGAGAGACTTTCTGACCCGAAGGCTTTGCCCTGCTTGCCTTGGTTTGGCACCGAGCAAATAAATCTTTGCCCGCTAATATTAAGAAACTGCAGTTCATGGGAACAAACACAATCAATGCTCTCTGTTTTCTTTGAGGAGTATGAAGCAATCGCAGGGGACTGATAGCCAGAGTATTAAAAACACAAAATTAGATTGTATCTCGGCTGAGCTGGTTCCTTGTTGGTTTTTTGTTGTTGTTGTTATTGGATTAACACCCAATTGAAATCAAGAGACAGCACCGAGCAACAACCGAGCTGCTCTGGAATTAAGGACACAAAGTAAACTCAACGGAGGAGTTCTCAGTTTCAGAAGTTGCCTCGAAAATAAAACCCAGCCGCTGTCCCCACCGACCCCAGCGCCGACGGAGCGCGGGTGTGCGCCCCTTCCCGTCCCCGCGATGGGAGCCCTTCCCCGCATCCCCAGCAGCGGGGCCGGGAGCACCGCTGTGACGGAGCTGTCGGAATATGGCAAAACTCAGAGGAGCGCCGCGTTCCCCGAAGGAAAACCCGTGCATTTCGCTTACAGCAGCCGCGCTCCTTCACGCGGTTGTGCCTCCCGACCAAGCGATGCCACGGGGTTCATTGCGCTACGAGAATTCGAGGTTTGGGCTAAAAAAAAACCCCAAAACTGTGGAAAACGGGAAACGTGCCGTGAGCGTCTCCGGCTTTGCATCGCTCAGCTGGAAACTCCGTAGCGGAGATCCGAAGCTGATCTCCCTCCGCCCGTTCCGTAGGGGCGAGGCGCTCCCGCAGGGCGGGGAGCGGATGGGGGTGAGGGGACCGCGGGGGGCGGCGATGGATCTCCCGTCCCCGCACCCACCCCGCAGCTCTGCGGGGCCGCGTCGGGCGCAGCCCCCGCTCCGCACCCCGCGCCCCCCAACTTTCCGCGCTTACCGGGGGGCTCTGCGGCGCGGGGCTCCTGAGGAGCGGCCAACTCCGGGGCCGGGCCCCAAGGGCGGGCGGCCGGGAGCTCGGTGCGGTGCCCGGCTCCCCTCGCAAGTTAATGCCGAGGCTGAAATCCCGTTTGCTATCACTTTCAATCACAATCGGAGCTTTTATCTCCGTGCCTGATCCGGGCTGCGTAACTTCCTCTGTGCAGCTTTAGCACACACCATCCCACCGGCGAGCAATGTGCTTCTTAAAGGTGCAGGGAGGAAATGCGGGCGGGGAGGGGAGGGAGGAGGGAGAAAAGCACCCGGGAAAGGGGAGGCTGTAAGTGGGGGGGGCCCGGAGGGGCTGCGGGATCCGCGCGATGCGGGGCTGGAGAGCGGCGGGTGGGGAACGGATAAACCGAGAGATGATGGAAGCGGCTGTGCTGCTTCTTTTCCCCCCACCTTTTCCTTTTTTGTTTTTCCTTCCCCCTTTTTCCCCCCCCCCCCCCTTTCCCTTTCTTTCCCCCTTTTCCTTTCTTACCCCCTTCCTTTCTTTCCCCCACTTTTTCCTTCCCCCCCTTTTCCTTTCTTTCCTCCCCTTCCACCCCACCCCCTTTCCTTTTCTTTTTACGAAATAATAATCACGAGATCATGTTTTCTCGAGGAATAAGCTCCAGTCACGAGGGTTTTCCCCACACGTGTGAGCTATCTGTGCTGCGTCCCGAATATTTTGGGGAGGTTCTGCTGGCGGAGAAGCTGTAAGCGAGGCTGAGTGTGCTGGGAAAGAGGGGGTGGTTGGAATTAATAGGATAAACAAAGCAGGGACTCGGGGATGGGGAAATCAGATGGTTGGGAAATGCTTTGGTGGTGATGCACTCTGGGATTTAACCAAGCTGAGTTTCCTTTGGTAAACGTGCAGGTCTGTGAGGTTTGGCAGTTCCTCCCAAAACAGGGCATGACTGCTGTGGGTGCTGCTCAGGACAAGCAGTGGCAGGTGGAGATCTCAGTCCAGCCATGCCAGGTTCTGCCGTGTGAACCCCATTCCAGCCAGGCAGATGCTGCAGGGGGGGTCATTCCTACAGGTTTTTGACATACAGATGGATAAATGGCAAACTATTTCTGGGGAGGAAAACCAAAGAACCCCGCTGTCCCCTATGTACATGACCACCAAAAAATGAAGGTTCTTTCCCAACCTTCCCAACCTTTCCCAAATGATAATTCAATCATTTCTAAGCCAGAAAGTGCACTGTCCAACTTGCATGTGGTTTGCAATCTCATTGACTCAGTGTTTCATTACGTGATTTACTTTGGCCCGCTGCTCTGAGGTCTTTCTATGGCTTTTCCTGTTGAAGACCCCCTGAAAAACACACAGACCCCCCTGGGAAATATTTCCCAAATACTGGAGCAGAAGCAAGAGGTAGGGAACCATGGAGCACACCCTGACTGCAGCTCAGCCTCACTGCTGAAGTATGGGACAGCCTTTACCTGAAGGACTGTGATTCTGGGTCCGTCTCCACTCCGGCCATGACACAGACACTTTTCACGTGTTATTTCTTTATTTTTTTCTGTAAACACTGCATGGCAGTGAGAAACATTAGCTGGGAATTCAGGGCTAGCGAATATTCCCGGATTTCACTTTGTGCCTGTAGGTCTGCTCTGTAGTAACGACACCCCTGGAAATTCCCCACGTCTCACTTATTACTCCTTTATTAGTTATTATGGTACAGTAACAGGATAAAAAGGAGTTGGTATTTCATTTTCATTCCCTCTAATAGCCATGGCAAAGACCAAGTGGTGTGCTGATTATTGACATCAGAGTTAAGTGATATGCACGCATCATTAGGTTTCAATTGGAAAGAATAACAGCACAGTGTGAGTCGTCACACTTCTAAACTACTTGGCATTTAAAGCAAAACTGAAGTCGTTTTTCTCAGCCCTGCGAGCTCAGATGACGACTGGCAACGATACTCACAACCATGCAGGTGAGGGCTCCAGGCGCATCCCGAGGAGGAACGATGACCCAAACGCCCTGCAGGGTGGGAGCAGCTGCTCCAGGGGTGCGTGTGCTGCAGAGTGGGTCACCCATCCAGCATTGCAGGAAGGAATGGGGAACGGTTGCAGCAAATGTTCAATTTGAGACCATTTAACCTTCTTTTGCCCAAGATTTTGGCATATATTTCCTGCTCAGCGTCATTTCTTTCTTGGGGAATTTTCCTATGGGGAGTAACGTGGCTGTGCTGCTCCTGGAGGGCTGCTCTGCCCCTCCCTCATGCTGAGCACTGCCTTCTCACACAAGGTTGAAAATCAATGGGTCTGTGCTGAGATTTAATTACCACAGCGTAGGCAAGGGTGAAGAACAAGGCCCTTAATTTTTAATACAGCTTCAGCTCCCAAAGGGATCCCCAGGGCTCAAGGGCCAAATGCAAACCCATTACACGCAGGTGTAATTCTATTGACATATGCAGCCTGGCACCTGTTTGTACGAAGGCAATATTTGGCTCCCTCCATCGAAATGGCAAGCAGTGATTTTGACACGCGTGGGGGAAGAGGGAAGCGCTTTCCCAGCTTGGGATGACTGAGGATGAACTGAAACAACAGAAGGCAAACGTGACACCTCGCAGCGCTGCTCCTCGGCGGCGATGTGCTTACGAACACTCGGGCTGAGTCGGGTCCGTGGAGAGAGCTCTGAGATTAGTGCCAGAATAATAACCAGCCTCACAAAGGATCTTTCATTCGAGGATACATCTTGCTGTATCACCTATAATAGCGATACGTTCTTTTTATAGTCCTTATCTAGCGATGCGCGGCCAGGGATGTCAAAGCGCCTGCCGAA
Source organism: Pavo muticus (assembly GCA_016647715.1). Taxonomy (NCBI): domain Eukaryota; kingdom Metazoa; phylum Chordata; class Aves; order Galliformes; family Phasianidae; genus Pavo; species Pavo muticus. The sequence goes on from JACDJE010000064.1 coordinate 4,128,245, forward strand.
AGTGAGTAAGCATTTTATTAGGTGGGAACACAAGGCTCGTAGATGTGCTCCAGCCCAGGAGCAGGAGAGGGACCCCTGAGCAGGAGAAGCTCACACAGTGTCTGCAGAGCCCAGCGCAGCCTGACCTGTTGTTCCAGCTGTGCCAGGACCTCTGGGGAGAAGTGTGCAGGGGGGGAAGGAAATGAGTAACAGCGCTCTGAAGGGGGGCATTAGGGGTGATGGAGGGAAGGGCTGTTGTGCCATGGGGTTGAACCTTGTCCTGCTGGGAGGTTTGTGTCAGCTCACCCCCCTCCATCCCATCCCTTGTGCTGTCCTTTTGTTCTGGGTGAGGTGGACGTGAAGAGATCTCCCAGAGTGATGGAAATGGGGAGGTTTGTGCTTCCCGCTGCCTTGTGCTTTGTGCCAGGGTAAGATCACCATGCTGGAAAAAGAAGAGGGACATCGTATTTTGTAGTTCTGAGAAACACCAGAAAACCCACACAAAGGCCAAGAAACTGAGCAGCAGAGAGCTGTGATGTGCAGTGCAGGAAGGTGGGGGGGTTATTGTCTTGTTCTTCCTGCACCAACCTCAGGGTGTACATACCAGGGCCCACTCCCCAGCACACACAGACCCAGCAGAGGGAACAGCCCGGTGCCTCCATCCCTGGAGTGCTCTAAATCTTCTCCTTGGCTGGGAAGATGGCAGAGAGCATCTGCTCCAGGAGGGGAGGCAGCTCCCTGCCTCGTGCACAAGACCTCAGATGCAATCCCTGCATTTTGCAGGGCCCCGGGTGAGTTTTGCCCTCCCTGATTAGATAACCAAAGGAGCAGTGACTGCACTCTCCAGAGAGGAGCCGCTGTCTCTTTCCTGCCAGAAGGACAGCTGGAGGGAGGGTGGGATTTTCAGCATGCGAGCACTTAGCCAGATCAAGGAAATGGGATGCAAAGCATTTTAGGCTAAGAAAGGTTGTTGTGCAGGGAAACATGAGGCTGCTGTTCTGCTGGGGAGAGAACGCTTCTCCAAAAGCTCCTGCGTGCCAAACTGCAAGGCTGAGCCGCGGCAGGTCACTGCCTCCTGGAGGAAAACAAGCATGACAAGTCAGAAAAAAGCCCATCGCCGTCTCTGCTGAAAAACTTTGATCATTTAAATGTTATTGATGTGCATTTACTCCAGGGGAGATGGGCTGGGTGATGGGAAGCGCTTCACCTTGACACGGGGAAAATATGTTGTTTTGTGCGCCTTGTCTCTTGCCTTGTCTTTTGTTTCATATATCAAATCAGAGCTTAGCCAAGTGAATCAGCTCAGGAAGCATTGAAGATTTATTTGATTTTGGGGAAGGTAGAGCTTCCCTTGTCTTTCCCATCTGTGGGGGAGTAAGCACGGATAAAAACAGGAGGAGCTTCTGAAGGAGGGATCTATAATTAACAACCCCTCCGAAAGGGGAACTTTCCTTTCGACTTACTATTCAAATGGAAGCGTTTGAGAGTATGCATTTTTGGCTCTGGGGATCTCACTTGTATCCTTGCCAGAGCCCTGCAGATCCCCTCATCCCCTCCTCAGAGTGTCTGTGTGCTTTCAAACAGCCCCATGTCGGGCTGGGAGCAGCAGAGGGTTCCCAGGGACGGCCCCAGCCCCCTCTGCATGGTATGGGGAAATGGGAAGCAGCTCCCAGCCCGTAGCCTGGCGCTGGGAGGAGACACCTTCCAATTCTTTTTAACCCGAGGAAGGGATGTGTCACTTCCAATGGAGCTGACAGCAGCAGGGAGGGTTTTTAGGTTAGTGGTTGAAGAACAAACTTGTAATGAGTGAAGTAATTGAATAAATGCTGACAATTTGATGTGGAAAATGCATAATCAGCTAGCTCGGGAAGGTTGACTTGTTCTTTTTTCTCTCTTCTTTAGCACTGGAATAAACATATTTCTTCTCTTCCAAGCAGGTGATGTGTTCAGCAGCACAAAAACAGCAGATTTCTGCACATGCTTCCCTCCCAGGCACGCATGTGCTGATTGCCAAATAATTGACCCAGTTATGCTAATATGCTGTTTGCCTCGCTGGAACTTAATAAATACAAATATAATCAATCTTAACACTTTTTCTTGAGCCACGCACCCGTTCGATCAGCTGCTGCTTCAGTAGTTTCGCTGGCTCCATCCCAAGGAGCAGAGCCATACCTGTGCTGGAGGGAAGAGGGGGCAATCCCCTGGATAGGTGCAAATGAGGCCACGCCAAGGAGCTCTGAGAGCTGATCTTGCAGGAATAACTGGGAGCAAAACTGGCTTTGCAGATCCCAAACACAGCCTGTGAGCTGTGGACGTGGTTGGTGGAGCTGACGTATGTAAGTGCGGTGACTTTCCCTACCCAGCCATCATCCCAGCCTTGTGCAGATGGAAACTCAGAGAGTTTCTTGTCATCAAGCCCCCGGTTTCAGTCTGACAATGGGAACAGCATCATCTGTGTCATGTATGTTGGAAGCAATGAATAGAGAGCTGAGCTCACTCATCTATTTGCATGCTGAAGATATGCAGAAAAACTGTCTTCTTGCTTACTCTCCTGCCTACTCAATATCTGTGAAACAAGGAGGAGAATATGGGCTGCCTTGTACTTCTGATCTCAGTGCCCTTGAATAAAGGAGCAATTGCTCAGCGCAGTCTTCTGGGATGAGTGTGAGCATCAGAACTATAACAGCAACACAAGCTCTCCATCAGTGCAGGCTGGTGGGCAAAAGGCAGCTCCTGGATGAGGAGTGCTCATCATCATGGACACCTTGACTCGATGTCATCAGGGCAACTTCTCCTCCCCACCTCAGAATCAGCACTTGCATCTCTAGGGCACGTAGGTCTGACCTGCCAACTGTTAAACGAATTACAGCGCGCTCCCCCCAAACTATTAGCATGGAACAGCACACGTCCATGGGAGAGACAGGCTGAGGACACAGCAGTTCTGAGAGCAGCGAGCTGTAGGAGACTTTCCTTTTGGATGGAGTTGAATGAATTGGCATTGGGCTGCGACTCCACGCTCAGGGTTTGCCTCATTACTCAGCAGCTCATGGATTATCTTCCCTTTAATATGAACAGCTACTTCTCCTCCAGGTTATAGCTGAAGCAGCAGAAGCGTGATCCAGGCCGGGCTTTAAGGGCTGGAATTTAGGTGCTTTTTTCTTATGCTTTCTGGTATTAATTTCATATGCAGTGGGAAAGTAATATCCTGTCTGTCACTGCAGAGGAAGGGCTGTGCATGCGTCTATGCACAGTCACTGCTAACTGTTGAGCTCTTTCACTCAAAGTTCGTTTTTGTGAAGATTTCTAAATTAAAGCAAAAATCAGCTGCAGAAATGATGAATGTGAGCTACCAGCAAGGCAAAATCAGGAGATGTTTTCTCTTGTTTTCGTAACTCGTGGTCTCTGTGTGTAAGAGTGGATTGCATGGCAACTGCATTCACACTTCTCTTTAATAAAAGATCCTAGCAGATGGACCCACTATTAACGTGTATCCCCCAGATTTGCATATTTCATACTCCTGCCAAGATGGCACTGAGCACACAGGGGATGAACGAGGCTGATACCAACACAACCGCACCAGATTAATGCGGCGATCAAAGGGTGCTGTCCCAGCCCCTGTTAGGAATCCAGTTTGGTATTAGTTATTAATTTTGTTCAGCTCCTACTGGAGTCAAATTAAGGTCTTCCAAACACAATTGGACAGGGCTCTTAGGTACTACAAGTTGATGAATATGTTATAAATCCCGAGAGAGGGCTAAGAAACAGCATTTGCATCTAAGCTGAAGGATCCTGTGCTGGAAGTGTGCAGGGCTCCAGGTTTGGTGCAGCATGTCGGCTAATTAGGGCTCACTTGAAATTCAGCTCTTATCCAAGATCAGGATCTGAGTTACTCAAAATTCCAGTGCAATCAAATCTAGTTGGAAGACAAGCCTATCTGTAATATCTCATCAGATATTAGGCATTACAACGTGGTATTCCGGAGCCCAAAATATATTTGATCCTATTGTTCCAGACCATTAATCCAACACGGTGCTGCACATACTAATGGGATCAAACATTAGGAAATATTTATGAATGAGCATTGTTTTGACTGCAAAGATTGAACACAGCAGGCTTTAAATACACGAGATCCCGAAAAGGGAAACTTTATTATCTCCCATACATCTGGTGCCAAATTCAGAGAGAATTTTAAATGCATCTTAGGTAGTTGGTGCTTGAGTAATTTACACCTTCTTCCAACTCCCTTCAGCGTGTAAATTACACCTGCTCCCACCTATATTGGGTCTGACCCATTGCACCAAGGATAGTAATGAAATCGTGTAGCACCAGATAATGCACTTTCTGTCGTGGCAGGAGGGAGGCAGAGGGACTGTGTGCAAGCAGAGCAGTGGTGCTAGGGGTTAACAGAGCTTGAAAGTACGGTGGCTTCTATGAGGTGCTGTGCTCTGTGAGTGCAGTCCTGGGTGGAAATAAACCACTGCTCAACCACATGGGCTCCTGTGCTGTGCTATTTCTACTACTGCTGCATGCTGCATGGATTTCGGATGCGGTGAAGTCATTTCTGGATGCTGGCAGCTTCATCCCTTCCTTCAAGGGACGTGGCTCAGTGGGCATGGGGCTGATGGGCTGGACTTGATGATGACCTTTTCCAACCTTCACAATTCTATGATTCAGCAGGGACAGAATTTTGTTTGCTAGCTCCAATGGCAGGGCATTAAGGTATATGGTAGTCCCGCAAGCTGTGGTTTTGTGGAGAATAAATCATGTTGAACCAATCTCCTTTTCCTGTGACGGGGCAGCAGGTCTCAGAGAGGGGAGTAGCTGGGGCTGGGATAGATCTTGACTGCAGTCAGGCTGTCAGTACCCTGTTGTATGGCATTCCCATGAGAAAAGTAGGGAGGTACGGGCCAGGAGAAATGCTTTAAGGTCTATATAGTCCATCTCCTACCCTGGGGGAAGGAGATGGAGTAGGTAATCTCCCAAGATCCCTTTTTCTCTTATTCCCTGTGGCTCTATGCATATTTTGTACGGAGGTGATATTTATATATATATTTATATATATATTTGTACACTTTTATCAGCTGCTTTTTGATGAAGTGGAAGGATGGCTTGAGCAGGATGCTGCAGGCTCTGCCATTACCCAGCAGTCTCCTTAGTGAGCTGGGCAATGGAACGCAGAGCAGACTCATTGCATCTGCTGGCAGCGCCAGGCTGAGAGGGGCTGCAAGAGCTCTCAGGGAACGGGAGAAAGATGCAAAATCTTGACAAACTGAAGAAGCAGTCTGGAAAGAGTAGATTGACATTCAAAAAGGACAAGAGCAAAACAGAATGTACTGGAACTATCGAAACGTATGTCAGGAAATGGCTGCGTAGGCAGCATTTCTATGGAGTGGGGGTAATGTTGTGGGCAACAAATTAACCCTGAGCCAACTGTGGTGCCCCAGAGTGAGAAAAGCAGTGCTGACATAAGGATGCGTAAACAGAGAGCGGTATGCTGCTCTGCTTCCATCCTTGCAGAGCGTTTAGGAGGAGCTGTTTTGGTCACCAGACTTCCAGAAAAATCTGGAAAATGAGAAGAAAGATCAGAGTTCTGGCAAACAAAACTGCTGAGAAAGGGAGAAGGAGTTGTAGTCAACTGCTTACGGCTGAGCAAAGGTACAGTAATGATCCTGCAAAGTGTAAAAATGCTGCAGGAGTAATAAACTGCTGTCCACGTCCACCGGGGTAGAGCAGAAGTAGTAGGCTTGAGCAGCAGCAAATAGAATTTGGGTTAGATTTTAGGGGAAAATGTTCCATCTACAGGAATAGCTGACAACCAGGACAGATCAGACTCTCTTTAAAAGCCTCCAGTGAGGAACAGGTTAGACAAACACCTGTCAAGAACAATTTAGGCAGGGTTGGTCCTACCCTGGGGGAAGGAGATGGACGAGGTGACCTCTCGAGATCCCTTTCCCTCTCATTCCCTGCGGCTCCGTGCATATTTTGTACGGAGAAGGCGCTGTGAGCGGAGAGCTCGGTTCTACATCAGTGTTTGACACTGCAATTGAGAAGTTGTGTTTCCTTGTCAGTCTGTTGCTGTTTCAGCTCAAGTCTGACTAATTTCAGTTGAATACCGAATTATAAATCGCAGTGATGGGCGTATGGGGGATATCTGGGGAGGCAGATGCTGAAATCCATTCAGCTATCGATCGCATTGATGGGAGCGTTTCATTTAGAACAGCATATACTTATTTTTAAATAAGTTTAGAAAGACTCTTAAAGCACCTTTGTTATATCACAGCGCAGGACTCCTCCCGCTCACGGATTGGTGCACATCCTTAAGCAGGCATAGAAAAAAACCTGCTGTTGGCATTCAGGAAAGGCACGGGGTGGAACCTCACGCTACCGCAATGGAAGGAAACCATTGCCTTTTAAACGAAGTCAGGCCGTGGTCTGGCTGCCAATTAATGAACGCATTACTGTTAAGTGATAGCTTTGGAAAAAAACAAAAGACGTTCCCGAGCTCTCCTAATGGCTCTCACTGCCCTCTCCTCCAAGCATTACGCATATGGGAAGCAGAGCCCCGTAGCAGTGGTGCGAAGGCCTGGCAGCGAACGGGGATCCTGTTCTGTAAGTGCAAGAGGGGGACCTCAGGCAGCGAAATGCAATTCCACAAATTAATTTGCTCCCGACCCAAGGGTTAGCACTAATTTTGCACTAAGTACCAGGAGAGCTTTAACGACCGCAAATAGCAAACACTTGCGTTTTCACTCCGTCCCACTCCGAAGCCCAAACTGCCAGGTTTACAGTGCCCTCTAGTATCGCTCTGGAGCATTAGCTTTCCTGTGCCACCTCCTGAGCTGCCACGCCGTGCAATCGCTGCTCACCACGGCGGATTTTCCATCGGCGCTTTGGTTCCTTGGCACCCGGCTGCACCGCTGCCTCTCAGGCGGGAGGAGGGACGCCTTGGCTTTCATCCCGCTGCAGCAGTCCCACTGTTTTGTGCTAAGAGTGCTCTGCTTAGAGGGCTGTGTGTGGTTAGTGACAGTTTGTCAAAGAGATATTAATGATAACTGGCCTTAAAATGGGCACGGTACCCACAGCTGTGCTGCATCACAGCGAACCGGCAGAACACGCCCTTAGAGAAGGAGAGGGAAGGACAAAGTGGAAAAACCTGAGTCATATGAAAGCCATCCAACGTTACCCGGGACCACATCCCAGCCAGCTGAGGTTTCTTCTTGCAAGGACTTCTCCAAGCTGCGACCTTCAGCCCTGCTTGGATGGCTCAGTGGAGCAGATGCAGGACAATTCCCCAGTGGGTCGCAACGTGGCACCTGCTGTAGGAGGGGGCGGTTTGTAAAGCAGCTCTGAAGCTTCCAGCTGCTGCAGGAGCCTGCAGAGGCTGCCGGGCTGGGATGGGGATAAGGCTGGGCAGGGCCGCTCACATCGTGCCCTCCTCATCAACAGAGATTTCTCTGGTGGGCAGAACCAGGCAGCTGGTGAGCTCTTGCAGGCACAGTCAAGGTGCTGGCACGTGGAATTTATAAAACTACATTAACCAAGCAGATTAAACAAGGCACTGCTAGCATCCATGTTCAGATTTTTCCCATCGCTTTATATGGCTGCCAGCAAGAAGCTGTTACCAACAAAAGCTGGCATTAAAATGTACCTCTTCTAGCACACATCATAATGGACATATGCACTTCACATCTCAGTGGTGTTCCTTCCCTTGAAATAAGTGACCAGAGGAGAAAGCTTCCTGCTGCACGGGCCTCTGCTCCTCGTGGCTCTGTTTGCTGGGCTGTGGGCTGCAGAAGGCACTCGAGCTGCCCTTCCTTGGCCACATAGCAGAGAGCAAAGCCTGGCTGAGAGCAGCCCGTGCTCGTCTTTGAGGAGATAAACAGTTCTTCCTGCTTTTAAACCATTTGAGGGGATAACACATTTATAGGTGGAAACATGTGGAGTGGTAACCAGTGTATCAGAAGGAGAGCAACAGGTTAGAAAAATGCAAGTTAAGAAGTACAGAAATAAGGAGGAGCCCTAAGATGAAGCCGCTGGTACATGACTGAGGGCTGAACCGAGTCTTCTCTCTCTTACTGACTTTCAGAAACTGCCCATGTGAGACGGTTTTCTATCTGTTGTATGGTAGTTACGTGTGATACATACAAATGTATTTCTTTTCTGAAGTGTTGCTGCAGGGCAGAGGGACAAAGAAGGAAGAACTTAATGGAATAACCTGAAAAAAGTCTCATCCTCCCCCTCCCTGCTCTCAGCATGCAAACAGCTTCTGGAGCACAGGATGGAAGCACTGTTGTATCAAGTCAGATTCCTCTTCCTCGGAACACTTTCTTGCCCTCTCATGTACTGTGCGCTCAATGTAAATACTGAACTTTCATCGTTGCCAGTGTGATTCCTGCACAAGGAGCCACAGGAGTCTGAAAGAAGAGGTCTATAGCCCTTCTGCTTTACATTCTAACTCCTGCTACTGGTGCACTAGAAATGGAGAGCTACCTCATTCTGTATGCAATATGTAAGTAGTTTGACAGGGGTGTCTCTTTACAGCTAAAGTGTCAGCTCTGCCTAGATGGGCTGGGGGTCTTGAAAGACTCCACACAGCTCTGCATCATCGTCTGTAAAAACTTCACCAAGTATCTTAAATTCCTTGCACAGCAATACAAGCAACTGCCTCGGCTTCTCAAGGGCACTATACCTTTGATAATGAATATATTTAAACAAAAGGCATGGGGGGGGGGGGAATCTTTGCTGAATATAATAGAATGAAGCTTTCTACTTTCATATTTCACGGGACGTGAAGGTTCATCATTTATTGAAAGTAAGCTGTGGACCATTGGAAGCATGCTGTCTGGATCTTATTTTCAGAGTGCAATGCCTTTGCAGCAGAATTACGAGGGAGTGCTTTCCTCAGACACAGCCCTGCGTCCTGTATTCTCCAGGCTCTTCCCTCACTTTTGCCCTGCTCTGTTACAGCTTGTTTTGTCAGCTGAGGAACTTCTTCTGCAAATCTGCTTTCTCCTTTCTATTTGAAAATTATATCTTACGTAGGGGCGAATTTCCATAAGCCTTCAGGACTCGAGATTTATTGTTATTCCTCAGTGGCCAACAGCCAAATTAATTTGATTAGAGCGCAGCTCTCGAGAGGCAGATTTGAGGGAAGCGGAGTCCAATCACGAAATGTCTGGGATCAGCAAACGAGCGAAACCCCCCCCGGCAGCATTCACTGCCTCCTTCACGAGCTGAACTCACCGTGCATCAGCGGCATCTCCAGCTATTGCCTCACCTGTCACAAGACATCTTCATTGCAATGGAAGGACCAAAGCGTGTGCTGCCGGGGAGCTCACGGCCCACAGTAATAGGCGCTGCTAAACAAACCCCGCAGGGGGTATCAGTGAGCTGAAGGGAATGAGGCAACTGAATGTCAAACCCCAGGCGCAAGCACCCGACAAAGGGGACTGAAAGCGGCAGCTGGTCCCTGCTCCGTGGTTACCAACTGATGCCGAACAATAGTGCGGATGGGGGGCTTTGAATGAGGCATGGAAATAGCAAACAGCGTTTTGCAGCGATAGAACAGCCAGGAGAATCATCTGCTTGTGGGACAGCTCTTCTGTCTGCAGCTGTTCTCTGAGACCCGTGCTAACTGGTGCCCTGGGCACGTTCCCAGAGGCTGAGGCCATCAGATCAATGGGCCGCACTCCCATCACCTTGCAATGCGATATTTGCGGCTCTCACAAACTGCTGGGGCTGCTGGGTCAGTGTCCTGAGGACAGACCTCAATGGAAACCTTCCGTGCTGCAAACATCGCTCGGGCAGTTCAGGAGCTCTGTTTCCCCAGAATCAATACTGGATGAATGCAGCAGCGTTGTACCGGAGGCTCTGGAAGAAGCCAGCTGTAAGATGAGATATGGAACTGAAGTGTACTTGTAATACCTCCTTGTAATACCTTAACAATTCAGCCACAGCTTTGTAAGGCAGATGATGAGCTGTGCTGCATAAAGCAATGCTAGCCGGAGTAACCGAGTCCTCTCATTCTGAACCTTGCCCCTCTATTTTTATTTCTGTATAATATTCCTGACTTGAGTTCTTGCATGGTATTGCAATGCATAATTGAACTCCTACTACTTTCCACTGCAGGAGTGGCTGCATTCAGTTTTGGGTGGAAATGCTCTGGGGAGTTTAATCTGCAAAAATACTGTGTAAGTGCAGACTATTAATTGCTACTTCTCTATTTTTAAGCTGAGAACCAATGGCTGCAGGGATGAAGTTGGCACGTTGGCTCTCTGAGTTTTTAAACACACTCACCCCGTTGAAGAGCAATTTGCTCTCCTCCTTCCAGCTTCTGCTTTTGGTTTATTTATTTATGCAGAAGAGCGCAGCGATCAGATTCTTTATCTTCTTTTCTTTCACATTGTGAATGGTTTCCTGAGCACCAAAAGATTATTTAGGGTCTTTGTTCCAAACATCAGCATCCCTTCTCAGTGCTGGTCCCCAACCGTACTCACATCTGTGAATCCATACAAAGAGCCCTGAAGAGTAATATATAACCCAACGGTGCAACAGGCCAGGAGACAAAAAATAGCCCATTAAGAGGACAAAGCTAATCAATACAAGTAGCAAAGATGAAGATTTTAAAAGCATCTCAATGAAGTCAGGCACAATCTTAGCAGTCAGTCAATGAAAACTGAAGTGTGCTGGGGAGGAGACTGGGGGGCAAGTCAAATGGGCAGAGAGGAGAGGTCCCTTCTTAGCAGACTCAGACAGGTTACCTCCCCAGGGTGCAGGGCACATCATGGCTGCAGCTCAGTGAGGTGGAAGGAAGAGCAGCACTTGAAGAGGTGGAATGCTGACAGCACACAGGAGAGGTCAGTTCGGGCTCCTTCCTGCCTCTGCTGTTCCTTAGCTCTTCCAAGCACACTCAGGACGTGAGCAGCAGGGTTACAGATTACCCTGTGTCAAAGCACCCGTGCTCAGTCTTCCTCTTCTGTTTCCAGACTAACCCATTTTTCAGGACAGAAGGCATTGTGGTTTCCCTACCCAGCAATAACTAATGTACTAATAACTAAACAGGATATGGCATACTAAAGTGGTTCTGTCTCTCTTTTCATCCCCACAAGTAAGGTTCTGGATTTGGTACCAGGGTAGCAGTTTGCACGTACTGCATGAGCAAGTCCTTAACACTCAGAAGGAAAATCTGGGAGGACTGAGCATCTCTTCACCCTGTGTAGCACAGAGCCCAGCCACAAAGGCATCAGCACTGTGGAATTAGTATCAATAAGGCAAAATGGCAGTCCAAGTTTTCCACCCTGTGCAGCAGAACTGGCAGAGGAGGCAGGATGCTTGGCTGCTGTAGCTCTGCCAGTCCTTGGCCTCTGTTGAAATTGCTACAAAGGCAGAAAATCACTTCAGCTAGCACTGAAGGAAGCAGCAGCACTATGGAGCTGCACTGGGATCGTTAGAGCGGTTAATATTCAGCAGGCATATTGCTAAAAAGACAGTGCATGCTAAGGAAAAAAAAAAGGAAAAGCAACAGAGATATAAACAGTGACAGTGGGATTTTTGTAAGGCAGAGAGCAAGTATCCATTACGAGTGGAACCAATGCCACAGCACATTGCTGTGAGGTCGTTGTGGAGTGGTTGTGAGACCAGTCCTGGGCAATGTGGGCCATATTTAAGACCATGAATTAGAGATTAAGTGCTTTTTATTGCTTTACTGGTCCTCCAAGGATGGCTCCTCTACTTTGGCACACAATATTCCTGCCAAGCCGGCACCGAGGTGAGGCTTTGATTGGGGGTCCAAAAGAAACAGTGCTTGTGCCCGCACGTACAAACAGATATTTTGCAATTAACCTCATTTAGTTCATTTAAAAAAATCAGAACTGAAGGAACTCTTGGGTTAGGCCCTCAGCTGGAGATACTGGCTGTCGTCATCAGTGCAATGCAGCTGTAAAAGGAGTTCTCAATGTATACACAGAACGTAGTCCAAAATGTGCTATCAGGCAGAAAAAGCAGATCCCTGTGAAGGGCCACTTCTTGCTACAATGCAGGTCTTTCCTATAATAGAGTCAGCTCTGATATAGGGCTATTGCTGCACTGCGAGCTCTAATAAATATTAATGTGTCAAACTGTATGCCACCTCTATTTTGGGATGGAGGCAAAAGGCAGCCTTTCAGAGGATGAGTCGCAGCCCTGCTAGGGAGATAATGCATTCCCAGGGCTTCTCTTAGGGAATGTTTACCTTTGCAATGATTGTGCCCTGCATTTCTCCAAAGAATCAGCCCCGATTCCATTTCATTCTGTGGAAGAGGCACGAGGTCTGCCTGTGCTCATGGCTTTCTGGGGGTGATGTCTGCACATCTGCCCCAATGCCCACCCAGCATTTTGTCATGCTGCCCCTCAAGGTCATTCCCTACCAATCAAAAGGCATGTGTTCAAAGCCAACCAACCCACCTTACAAACAGACGCTGATATTTACACGGTATTTACTTCTCATGGTGTAATTGCTCTACAAAGAAAACGAAACATGAATATATATGTGTGTGTCTTATTAGGTAATCCTTTCATTTTCCTGCTTGCACCGTGACTCTGTATTTAATGACTCACCTAAGCACATCTGTTAGTATTACTAGACCAAACATCTGAATGCACACTTGCCTTTAGACATACCATTATTCTAAACGTAGGATATGAATGTAAATAAATATTACACTAAATATTTATGTTTAGTATCCCATGTAACAACAGTTTATCAAATATTTACCAGCCTCCTTACCTGCACTCTTGTGGGCATAGCTGCATTGCTGCTAATGCTACGGAGTGCTCTTGTGGTTGAGGGAAGCTGGCTGTTACAGATTCTGCAGCAGCCTTTCCACGAGGCTCTCATTACAGAATCACAGAATCACATCATTAACGTCAAGCTAGGTGTCTGTGGAGCAGCAGGGTGTTTCTGAAGTGCTGGGATGCCATGCACAGTGTTACGCTGGAAAAAAAAAAGGAAGAGAAAGCAAAAGCAGCCTCTGTTTGTTATGAGCCCTGATCATCGGCTTCTGCTCACAATATGTTGGTGAAAAAGAACTGTATGTGCAGAGAGTGGTTTTGTTAGGGAATGAACCTCTCAGGTTAGGAGGCAGGAGGGGGTCAGGAGAGCACTGTGATGTTTCCTTCAGCAGAAATTCAGTGGGGCTGAGAGGTGGATGAAGGTCTCACTCCCTGTGAGTACAGACTGAGGAGGAAAGGGGAGTACGTGCTGCTACCAGGAGGATCCGGGCAGATTTAGGGCTAATTCCAGCTTCGTTACACTTACTGCCCTTACGGCAAACGCTGCTGCTGTTGTTCACTCAATACAAATTCCAGCAGAAATAGTTTTCCTGCAATTAGTCGGCAATGTAACTCAGTATTCAGGCAATCTTTGGTGGCAGCAGACACAGTTCTGACTCCCTCGGGTCCGTCTCTAAGCAAAGTTTTGTATTCTCATGAAACAGAAGGGCTGCATTTCCCAAGAGCAGACAACAAGCTTTGGAAAAAGTCATCCTAGAAGAATCCCAGCAGAAATTATGCTTTGATTTGATTATAATGGCAAAAATGTACCTAAAAGCCTGTTCATTAAGCTCACTGCTAGCTAAGTTATTAACAGAAACAAGGCAGGAATGAGGAAGAAGCACAACTTCTTGCTTTTTTGTGGTGGATTTTAAGCAAATAATCTTAGCTGCAACAGGGTGATGTGGTTGCAACTTCATTTATTTCAAAGAAATTGGCTTTTCTGGGTCAAACGTTGACACTGGAGAAGATCCGGCCTCCCACTGCACAGCAGTGTGGTGTCAGCCAGCAGGGCTGGGGCTGAACTTGGTCAGGAAAAGGAGACTGCAATGGAAATGGAAGAAAAAAAAACCTCAAAAGAAAGCCATTAAGTGCTTTTTCATCCTAACTAAGTTCATCGCAAAGGGTGGTTGGGAAAAGGGGTAATATGAGACTTTCTTATTGAAAAAAGTATCGATTGTTAGGAATCAATAGCATTAAAAAGCTGTGGCTTAAGCAGCAAGCTTTGAAGGACTCCACGAGCTGTTCCACTCCCTGCCTGTTCTCCTGCCAGAACTCGGATAGCTTTTGCCTGCAATCCAGCAGCTGCGGTGATGTGATGGTGGCCAAAACATATTAAAAAAATTAAGGTGTCAAGTGTGAATTTTATTACCTCTGCAATCAGATGCACTTCCTTCACTCAGCTCATTTGCAATTAAGTCCAGCTGTTCTCAGTAGAAAGGACCCTTCCAAGGAAATTGCTGTAAAAAGTAATGGGAGGATTTTCCTTGGTGCTTTGTTGCAAATATTGTTTTCCTAATAGGCTTGCAAAGCGCTTTGCCTTTTTATTCAGTGGGCAAGCGGATATCTGTCATTTTTTCAGGCATTAGAAAATGAATAGGTCAGTGCTAGGGCCCATAACATTTATAAGGTACTTTCACTGTATAGCAGTAGAGAGCTTTAAACTTGAAGGAAGGTGTCCCTGCCAACAGGGTTGGAACTGGATGATCTTAAAGGCCCCTTCCAACCCAAACCATTCAATGATTTTAGGATTCTATGAAGGAAAGTTTTTGAAGTCTTACTTGTTTGGTCTGCAGAGGTTTTGGTTTACGTACATAGGGCTGTTTGTTAACTGACAAATCAGACAGAACCGGATCAATGATCCGTACTGGGTTTCTCCTGTCTAAAATTGGGTATGACAACCAGAGAGGGGCACCAGACTGCAGACTTCAGAGCATGACCCTTCATGTCAATGTCATAATGCAACATCCCACAGCAAGGGCCAAAATACTGCACCATGAGCTCACAAAACTGCAGTGCTTGAACTACTACGAGAGAATCTTGTTTGGCTTTCAGGCCAATGATGAGAATAACACACTTTTGTACCTTCTTGCTGTTGTGTCTGAAAGAATCTTTTCCCTTTTCGTCACTCAGGAACAGCTTAGATGTGTTTTTTCAAATCTTCCAGCAATCCTTTTAGCAGCGTTCCCAATCTGGGTGCTGCTGTCACTCCTGAGCAGCGCCTGAAATAAAGCAGTGAGATTTGTAATTATTGACATTATTTTAAGATGGAATGCTGAGGCATTAAATACGACAAAATGAAAGGGAAACACTGAGACACGAAGCATAGGAGATACCGCTATTGCGGATTTCTTTTCACCCAAGCAGAAATAAGACTCCTTCTCTAATGGTGAAACATGACCCAGCTCTTGCAGAGGGAGTAATTTGCTAATTTGTTTAATGTTGTTATCTGTGCAGGAAAGCCTCGCAAGAAAAAGAATAGAGAACGGATCAAAAGTGCAGGTTATTTTTGTAGGCAGAGTTGAGCCACTCTTTATTCTTGACGGCGGTGACCGCATTCCTGTTCTGGCAGCTGTGAATACCGAGGAGAAAACAACGACTCCTGGTTGTAGGTTGTGTTATCGTTGCTATATTGGCTTGCATTGCAAAGAGTGAAAGTAATGTCCTATCAACGAAACCCTTCTGCTGATGCATTGGAAGTCCTTCTGCTAGTACAGTATATTCGAAGGACCAGAATGAGCTGCAGGAGAAGAAATATCCTGTTGCTAGTATACTCATATAGCTACCTTGGCAAACCTTCACGCTGTAGAATCCCACCTCCCATGTCTGCAAATAGCAGGAGTTAGCTGGCACGATTTGAAACAGTTCTCCAAAATAGTGTAGCAGATCAAGTTATAGAAGAAATCTCAGCTGAACATGTATGCTCCTGTGTACGGGCTTGAGAACAGATTGATAAATCTGTTAGGAGATGATTAATCAAAAGGTTTGGGATCAGTCAGAGCTTGCTGCAGAGGAATGTAAAAAGATGAGGTCTCTGTGAGAAGACTGGCTTTTACAGAAATGATTAGAAAATGAACCTCAGTAGCACATGATTAACAGGGAAGGAGAGAATGGAGAGCACAACTCGAAGTTCATGCTTGAGGTGAACTGCTACACATGTTTTACTTGTTCAGCTTGCTTGGTTTTGGTTAAGTCGCTGTCTCTAGGATAAGGGATGCACTTTCCAGTTGGAGGTATTTCCTGCAGACAAGTCTTAATGTTTGCTGTGCTATGAATTCATCAGCTGGGTCTCCCCAGCAGGAGTGGGAGGAAAAGCAGGGAGCGCAAGGAATTAAATAGGTTTGCTTTTTTGAAGAAAAGCCTAGAGCTTGCCTCTCCTCCTCCTGATCCATAGGCTTTTATAGGCAGCACTCAGAGAGGGAGTGCCCAAAGCCACCACAGGGATTGTGGATAAATGATAGTGACATGAAGGTCCGACGCAACCCTAGAATGAGTAGTATTGACCTGAATGACATCATGTCCCACTGCTCTGGTGCTGGGTTGTGTTCCTTTATTGGATACGTGGTTGTTAACGCCGTGCCATGGAGGGGTACATCCAGATGAAACTCTGAGAAGGTCCTTTCCTCCTACAGTTTGGTTAAGCTCTTCTTTGCTCCAGCTTTTGCTACATTTAGCATGGTAGTTAACAAAGGTTTCAAGAAAAAGCATCCAATCACAAAGGAATAAAAGATGAAACAGGATTTCTGTGCTTCTCCCACCAGCTAGCAGGATTCCAGGGAGAACACAAAGCACTGCCTCCCTGCTCATTGGCACCGCTTGGATGAGGAAGCTGCATGCAGAGCTGAGGCTGCACGGTCTGCTCATTCATTGCAGTCCTTTGCATGCTTCTTTTCCTGCCTTCATACTTAAGGCAGATGCACAAATGCTTTAAAGGTGTCTGGGTCACATTTCAGCTGGTTTCTGGTAAGACAAACAGCACAAATGTACATTTTCACTCCGTAACAGAGCAATTGCTGTAGGAAGCTGGAGACCTGGTCTTGACTGCTCCCCACATTAAGTGCATTTATGGTTTGTGAGCTGTGATCCATCAGGGAGGTGCATGACAGCTTCTGGAGAAAGCTTTCTGGGTCTCTTAAGGATTCCCGCAAGCATTATTCAGTCATCACATTCACAGCCTCTGTATCAGCATTTACTGCTGGGTTTGGCTTTAGTGAAGAAGGGCATCTATAGAAATCTGGCTCTGTTTAAAATAGCAGATGTGCTTGAGACAGGAGCCTGGGTTCCAATACAGCGCTGTTTGTGGATAAGCAGGTCCCACCTCCCGTCTCAGTGTTGTGTGGTTTGGGATTTTTTTTAATTTTAGTTTTTTCCAGCTTCACTCTAAACTCAGAAGGTGACCAGAATTAATCCTTCTTTCATACATATAAAAATCGTGCGTGGAGTTTTGGAATTGAAGCGTCCAAACCCTCCTGATAATACTTTCAATTCTCAGACATTCGCCTTCTGACATTCAGAAGGCAAAGGGAATCTTTCCATGATGTCATGAGCATCCTTATGAGAGCACACAAGAGCAGCTTATGGGAACTATGAGACTTGAGTGGCACTGTATGGAAACTGTTGAGCCATAGCCTGAACCACTGATTGAGCACCTGGGGAAAGGACCCGGTCAGCCCTGGGAGCACAGGTGAAGGCAATTCATGTGTGTAACCAGAAGGGGTGGTGCCTGGCTGCACCTCTCTTAGACCTCATTTCAGGGCTGATTGCCCCTGGGGAAGGCTCTATTTCTGGAGATCTCTCCTTGGTGAAGCTTTCCACTGTGAACTGGGAATCTTCTGATGTGGGTGAGCAGTCTTCTTCCCTTCTTTTGTAGCATATTTTTATCTTGCAGGTCCTTCCATCGTTGCACCTCTGGTGTAATGCCTTTCCCAGCATATTAATCTGTCCAATTGCTGTGCTATCATATTGATTTGTCCAATTGCTACAGGCACCTTGTGCAAAAGATTTGTCCCTTTGATACCTGAGGTTTTCATTGATATCTGGTGCCTTGAAACCAGTTCCCATTATACTTTGTAGACTGAGCTACACAGGGAAACTGTGTTGTCCTCCTACTCCTTCTTCCTGGCAGGAAATGCCTGGTGTCCATAAGCAAATTACCTTCTAGCAGTTTATCTCATCACTTTAAAGGAAATAATTAAGCAATTTAGAATGAAAATAAGATTGCTTGGCACAACTCTTGCCTTCTCCTTTTGCATTTCTTGCAGCAGTTTGGCACAGGCAGAGCCAGGTGCCTGCGCACAGCTAAGCCCCACACCCAATCAATATCAGAAGAGATAAATCAGCTGCAATTGACTGCAGGCTGCACTGTCACTAAGTGACGATGAAAAACGATCACTACTTGAATACACTGCATTTTTATCTTTAAATCTTTCAATAGAGGCCGTGTCAATAACAGAGCACTAAATAATCTCCAGATAGAAGCAGAATCTTTTCATTCAGTCTTTATTTCTTTCTTTTTTTTAGGAGGGAAGATGGATCTCACTTTTACTTATTTATTTTGAGACCTTAAATATTGAAGTATGGAATCAGACCTGCAAATTTCAGGGGGTGATTTCCTGTTTAGACAACGTCTGTCTCATTTTAGGAAGGTCTGACTGCTTTCTGCTTGGAAACATAGCTCAGTTCCACAGAAGGAATGCAGCAAGGTAGCTGTGAGAGGAATATGCAGAAATAAAGCAAATAAGGATTTTTCTTCTCTTGTTCCTCTGGGGATAATATATCACTCTGAATTGGATTCAGCTGACAGAGATGGCCTTTCTTTACTTTAAAATGCCTCTGACCTTTTCCTCAGCTAACTGGACACCATTTACCATATTGGCCTGAGAAAAAAGCAAAGTCTTTTTTGGATAGCAGTGTCAGGAAAAAAAATCCAGCCTATGCTGGATCTGCTGATCACGTGTGGCTCTGCTCCTTCCCTGCCCGTGAGACACAAGCAGTGTGACCGCAGTGTGCGTGTAGCTCACGTTGCCAAAAGGAAGGGAGTGTTCAGTTTTAAACATACTTGACTAAAGTTATCCTTGTTGGCTTCTCTCTCATACAGCTGGAGAAGAAATTAAAGGAGGAATGTAACTAAAGCTGAAGAGTAGAGAACAAGACTTTGTTGCAGGATAGCTGATGCTTTCAAGGCAGTTCAGCCCAGATTCATCTGTTAAAAATCCTGCTGGGATTGATTGGTTGATGGAGAGGTGTTTATGAAAGCCAGCAAGTAGCTTAATTAGGATGAAGAGTTAGGAGAAATATCTTGGCTTTTCTGAGAAGTACTGGAACAAATGGCTCTTGGCAAGTGGCTGGTGGAATGGAAAAAGCTAAGCTCGGAGCTGGGCAGGATGGTTGCTTGGCATGCTGCATTCATATTTAGAAGAAATAAAGCTGATGATTGCAAAAACTGTGCTTGAATCTGATTCATATCATGTCTCATTGCCCTAGCAAGGCTCCTCCCAAATAATATTTACTGATTGGGAACTTTAGTACACTTTGAATGTGATTGTACCATGTTGGTTTTTATCAAGAGACCGGGGAAAAGCAACCTCTGCTCGTCTCAGTTGTATGTTAGAGTTTGGTCCTGCCAAGAACAACCTTATGTTGTGTGATGGATTCCATCATATGTGCCATCATGGGAGCAGATACGTGGCTGCACCTCTTCAAAGACATGCAATATCTAGTGAATGTGCCCAACCGAGGACGGAATAACCATCATGTTTCAAGCTGCTTCTTGCCTGCTGTAAAACCCTATCTCTGCAAGGAACTCGTAAGGGCAGAATTCAAGCATCATACCCAAATTCTGCTGGTCCTTGCTAGGCAATGAAGCTAGAATGACTGCCAAATAGTGGCCCTCTGTGATAAGGGAAGCAGAGTGAACCAGTGTCAGACAGAAATCCCGAGGGATAAGATAGAACGTTCAAAAATCCAGCCCAGCAATAATAATTAAAGAAAATAAAATGCAAATGGGATTAAGCCAGACAATTTACAGAATTAAGGACTATCCCAGAATGATGCGAAAGCCTCATCCTGCAGTTCTCAGGTAGAGAAAACAAGTTCAACTGACTCTGATACTGCAGAATCATCAATGGAAGCAAGAAGCAGCAACTGGGTCATTGTGTCTCAGACACTTGCATAATGCAGAGCTACGTGGCTGTTTTTGCTGCTCTTTTGTCCCTGCTGATGTCTTATTTAACCTGCTCTTGGATAGATGTCGTTTTGAAATTGTGCAAAATAGATTAAATTTTAACTGCATCATTTAAAAATACATGTGCAGATTTCTGAAGTGACTGGGATCCAAATGTATAGGGCCACAGAACATGACTCAAGGCCCAATTTAAAGACAGAAGTATGTTTTGAGCAAGCATGAATAGTTAGACTGAACAGCAAGGCAAAAGCATGGGGTTTTTTTTAGATGTTGAGTGGACTAAATGCAATGTGAATTTATCTGCAAACCATCTGTGATTTCTGGTATTTTTTGATGCCTTCACAGCTCTAATTTTAAGCAGTTACGTAGCCTTTAAATAATGATGGTTTCTTCCCATTCGGTTTTACATCAGATTCCACACTTGATCACTGAATGTTTGAAGAAGTGGCTGAGTATATTCCTCTGCAGAAAAAAACAGCAGCTTTTTATTTTTGCAAGTAAAATGTGACATATTTTGGGACAGATTTTCTACATGCATAAAATACATCATGAGTTCTGCTGGGTACGGTTTACTTTTTGTGTTTAGCTTTACACTCCTCATGCAAATTCAGTGCTGGGATAAGGTGCTGGGCTGACTTCCCTGGGGGCTGAAACTCCAGACACAGCACAGAAGAGCAGCAAATCTCTCTGAATCATCTTAAAACTGATATCAAGGGTGCTGGTTTCATCAGACACAAGGGGATTTGAGAGTCATCATCCATCCTGTCCTTAGCAGCTCTGCTGACAAATCTGCTATGTGCTGTTGTGTGTGTATGTGTGATGCAGGCACTCTATAACCACAAACTGAAAGAAGACACTGGACAAGGAGCTGACCAGCCATCCCAAAAGTGCAATTCCTATACTTGCAGTGACTCCTAAGGAGACTGAAGGCCTCCAGGTGTGCTTTTCACACACTGTGTTGGGAGGGAAGATCATTTCTAATAGGAGCTATGTCTCCTGAGAGCCTGAAACAGTTCTGAGCTAACTCTGATCACCCCACAGGAAAAGTGATGATAACCACTATTTGTTATTGTCGGCTCTGTTTGCCTTTTCACTCTTCTGGCAGAAGGTTTTCGCTCACTGCTGTTGGTTATAGTGGGAGATTCTGATTCAGGGGGCAATAAGAAATGGCACTGAGGATGAAGGCTCCTCCACATCTGGAAGTATCTTTGCCATTCCCACGCTGTCTAATAACAGGCAGGATGCATTCTTTTCTCCAGGAAGAAGCCTCAGACATGAGCTAATAACCCCTCAGCTTCTCTGCTTCGAGATAGCATTATGTAGTACACTCTGTGGCAAACTGAAGACTGAAACCCTGAAAGAAATGGATGGAAAAAATGAAAGAATATTTGACTAACAGTGTTATTGAGCCTTGCAATTATTTGAACAAAAAACCCATATCCGTTTATTACATTTATCTGAACTGCTGTCAAGATTGTAGCGATGAAGCATGAAGAAATGAAGGGGCCCTGCTGGTGAGTATCAGTCCAGATTGCCACGGAACGAAGATCAGCATTTATCTATTTCAGAGGAAGATGAGGATCATTTCTTACAATGTCATTTATTGCAAATATTGCAGTATTTATTGCAGTGTTTATTTGTCTTGTCCGGGCGTTTAACGGGAGGCTACCTGCACTTGCTATGAAACTCAGTAGTGGTCATTCGTTTTCTCTCCTGGCAACTAAATTATTCCTCTTTAAATGCAAATGCTTTTTTAGTTCGGCACTTTCTTCTCTAACAAATGGTTTACAGTGCTTCTGCAAGGATTTAGAAAGCATCCTATTTCTTTGGTGTTGCTGATTAATTACAGCCCACTTCATTCCTAGTAGCTGCCATTTGAGTACCATAATGTGCTTTGGTGTAAAAGGTTCATCTTAATTATGTCTTCCCCAGACAAGTTTTTGCTTCTTGAGAGAACTGTGCTTTACTTGTCAAGCTGCATGCAGTGCTGCTGTGGATTGTTACCTCTTTTCCTCTGCCACCTCACACCTCTCCACGTGAGTTCAGAGTTTACAAACGTTACCAGACAGGCAGCACCCAGAACTCAGTTCTGTCTCTAGCCACAAAACACATCCAGAACTGGCAGCTCAGTGCAGTCCCCTGCATCCTATCTCTTAGTGTGTCCACATGGCACGGAGCAAAAGTGTGTGGAGATAACTGGGCTAGCTGCAGTGTAATTGCGTTGGCATAGCAGTCTGCCAAAGCTGATTAGCAGTGCCGAGAAGCAGCGTGCATTAGGCTGGTCAGAGTGCTGAACTAACAGAGCAGGCTGCTCCAGGCCTGCAGCTGCTGGTTACATCTCTACACGACGCTGTGTTGCCCAGTGTGGATTTAAGCCATATGCTTTTTTGGTTTTTGTCCTGGAACTTCTGCTGGAGGCTTTAAAGAGTGTCAGTTCTGACGCTTGTTCAGATGTGGGTATGTGTCCAGGCTAGGCCACCCACATCATCTTGCAGGTGCCCACTCAACAGCTGTCAGGTAGAAAGGAGCAGTGCACTTTTTGAACACCAGCTGGATTTTTGTTTTTATGTGTGACTAGTGATATTAAGGCAAAAGGTTTTCTCAGTACCCTGGCTTTCTGTAATGCCAGCATTAGATATAGCTGTAGTGAAGATGGAATTACAGTACTGCATTGGTACAGGCAAGATGACACATAAGGAGTATTTCTTAGGGGGAAAAAAAAGAAGTGTGCAACTTAGGCAAAGCATGCCCTACAAACAAGCACACCAGTCTACACAGACTTCTGCTTCTGTTGGTGGACAGCAGGGAGGAGAAATAAGAGGAAAAGGGAGTTCTGACAGGAGAACTTGACTCTTCATTTCTGAAAGGAGAGACAGACTCAGTCCGCTGCTGATTCTCTGCAGTACAGCAGTATACATTTCACTGCTTATGTGGGCTGAGCTGTATTGCTTCAGACCATATTGCTTCCAGTTCTGCTTTACCTCTGTGCTGAGATAGGAGAGCATTATTAAGATCAGAGCAGAAGCAGCATACCCATTTCATTTTCCCGATTTTTATGCAAAGTAATAGGGTTTCACTGGTCAATACCTTGCATGTAGTCTGGGAACATTTAATTGATCAGATGCGATTTTCAGAATCCATGGGATGATAGACAGGAAAGTGTCACTGAGCGGAGAGCAAAGCCTCGCTTCACTTGGCCACTGACACCTCTGCTGTTCCTTGTCAGACTCATTTCCATTTTACATATTTAAAAAAACGCGAAATATCCCCGAGTGAAGAGTCTGTGCGAATTGTGCTTGCTGAATTTAATTAATACCTGTATGGGAGAGGTTATTATTTATTCTAGAAACAGAGAAAACACTAATCTCAGCCAAGGGCTGGTGCTTGCATCAGGAGCACCAGCAGCTGCCATAAAATCAAACCAGCAGCGCTTATTAGCACAGTGCTCGCACTTCCAAACCCCGCAGTGCTTTTCAAACATCAGATAATTAAGGCTGGGTCCTCACCCTGTTGACTGAAGCACAGCCTGAAGAGCACCTGTTCATGGGTGTAGGGCAGACAGAGGCAGCCCTGCCAGCCCGCAGCTAAGCGCAGCAGGGCCTTCCCTTCCATTTTAAATGCTTTTATTTCTGTCTCTGCACCTGAAGAAATCCATTCAGAATGTCGAAAGGAGGACAATGAGCCCCAGCATCTGAGGTAGCTAGGATGCTGCTAGCGGAGAACTGGGGAAACAGATGAAAAGAGAACAGTTAGGTAGGGAAAATGAGCGTTTTGAGGAAGAAGATGGGTATTTCAGGGATGCATATGCTGGTATTTATGTCTTTTGCCCCTGCCTACTGCCCAGCACCGGGCAGACGTTTCCTCAGCTGCTTGTTTCGAGCAGGAGATACAAAAAGGCTCAGAAAGCGACCACCTGTGGCTGCTGCCTGACTCCCACCGGGGCAGGGAGCGCCGCTCCGCACTACATTTCCCAGAATGCCCCGCGCCGCCGGTGCCGGACTACATTTCCCAGCGTGCCCCGCGCCGCAGCGCTGCTGCCGGCCGCGTAGGGGGGGAGCCTGCCGGGCTAAGATGGCGGACGGCGTGCTGAGCCCCGGGGTGAACCTGGAGGCCTTCTCCCAGGCCATCGCCGCCATACAGGCGCTGCGTTCCAGCGTGACGCGGGTCTTCGACTGCCTGAAGGATGGGATGCGGAACAAGGAGACCCTGGAAGGCCGCGAGAAGGGCTTCGTGGCCGCCTTCCAGGAAAGCCTGCACTCCGTCAGCCGCGACTTGGGGTGAGCAGCGGCCGTGGGGGCACGGCTGGGCCGGGCGGGGGCAGCGGGCAGCGCCTCCGGCGGGACATGTCTGCAGCCAGGGCAAGTTTTAGGCCATTCGCAAAGAAAAACTGTGTGTGTCGATCTTCCCAGCACCGCGTGCGGTGCCTGTTCTGGGTGTTTGGCTCGGAGGGGATGAGTGCTGCTCCTGGTGCTCGCCTCTGTGTTGTTTTGTTGAAAGCAGCGAGCTGGCTGCGAGACGCCGTGCCCAGGTGTGTGGTTTTGAGGGCGGGAGGATTTTCCTCTGTTTTTCTGAAGTTTTTGTTAAAACGAGAAGCAGGCACTTCTTTGGCACTGAATAACCATTAGCATCCAGGTGACGCAAAGCTATACCAAAACCTGGGAGGCTGGGAAGTTAACATGCAGAACCGTGGCTGTTTAGTGCAGGCCGGTACGTTTCAGAAGCACTGACGTGGGGAACGCCCGGGCCGTGCTGCACCGCCCCGAAGGGCTCAGGGGCCGCAGTGTCCCAGCAGGAGCTGCAGCTGTGGGGCTGTGGCTGAGCACAGGGCGTCCTCTGCCTCTGCAGGCGTTGGGTTCGGGGCCTTCTGAACCAGAAGAGCTGGCTGGTAGGCCCTGCTGCTTTGTAACTTGTAATGCTTGATGAATGTAACCTGTTATCTACTTGTTCCCTTTGATTAGGAAAGATGGTGATTAATCATTTTTATGAATGATGTTGCTTAAAGCTCCTGTTGTATCCATTGGTTTTCATCATTTTCTAGTTGAAGAGGCCTCATCGTTCCCAGCATGGAAGCTGTGCCCTCTCTTTGGTCATCCTTCATGTCTTTATCAGTAGCTTTTTGAAGAGCTGACTAGTCTAACCCCAACATCTTGCTTCCAAACAATAATGGATAGCAACAGGCTCTGACCTGTATTTTCACACGTGCTCTGTTACACTTCTTTACATTTCAGTGTCTCATCCAGTGTTTCAGTGCTGTGCAGTTCTTCAGCATCTCTTTGCAGTTAGTCCTTGTCCTAACACCTGATATGAGAGTAGCTTCATCGTGAAGTTCCTTTTTCATCCCTCTTTTCCACAGCATTAATGGATTTATTGATCAGTGGATGCCCCATCCCTGGAGGCATTCAAGGCCAGGCTGGATGTGGCTCTGGGCAGCCTGGTCTGGTGGTTGACGACGTGCACACAGCAGGGAGTTGAAACTGGATGATCACTGTGGTCCTTTTCAACCCAGGCCATTCTATAATTATTTTGTTTATTCATGTTTACTTTATTGTATACCTGTGTCAAGAAATATTAAGCATATATGTTAGTGTTCCCAACACAAGAGACTTAGAAAGAATATAGGCCATGAATACTTGAGGAAACAATGATTAATTAAGAAGAATTTAGGGAAGTGTAGTTAGTTCCCAGTCACTGGTGTTTATTTTTTATTAACTTCATTAAATGCAAACTGAGATATTTGGGGCTTTTGTTCACCGAGATGTTCATAACTCACCCTTTTGTGAGGAGCTGAGTCCTGCTCTTCATTTAGTGGAAGTTCTGGAGTTCAGAAGTAGTTCAGAGTAGGATTTAAGTCCACAAGTCAAGGGGAAAGGCACTTGATCAGATGTCTCTGGTAGAACTGCGCTTGTATCTGGGCAAAGCAGCCAGTCTTTCTTCTACAGCTGATTAATGCAAGCTTTAGAAGATGCTTAACTCCTGTTATTATTAAATGTAGTGTTTGACAAATGAGGTATGAAGTAATAATAGATCATTTTCACAGTGAGCTTTTTTTTCCCATGGAAAAATGGTACTTATTATGCTGTAGCTGAGTGTTTTATAGTGTTTTATACACTTCTACAGGTGTACTGGTTGCTCATGAGAAACAGAAGATGCTTCCTTGCCTTGACAGCTTGGAATGCATCTGTGTGGTTAGAGAAGCCACAGACTTTGCAGGACCATCTCCAGGGTTAGGACCAATGCCAGTTCTTTTGCATGTTTACATGAGGACAGTATTAATTTCCAGCCCTTTATTGAAATAATAGGGCATCTGCCTGCTTGCTAATTCTATGATAGCCCATAGTATTGCAGCCAGTGCTTCAGGTCACAATTCTGTAGCTTCTAAGGGTGCTTTGCTCAGAAAAAGGCATGGGTGGTGGAAGTGTTTACAGGCAGGTCGTGCCATGGTTTGGCTCTCTGCAGGCTGCTTACAGACTCTTGGTCTGTACTTTCTCTACTTAGGAGCTGTGTGCTTTATGACTAACAGACTGCTCTAAACTGTTTGGGTAATGGCAGGGATTATTAATGGCAGGATTTCTTTAATCAAACTGGGCAAGTATTTAAAACACTCTTGGGTATTAAAATAGAGTTTAAACGGGGTTGCTGTCTCTGTAGGAGGACTGCACAACTCAGCTGTGTGTATCTCCAGATCTGACTTCAAAACGCCTGTGTGTTTCAGGGAGCTGGAGCGCCTGAGCAATCTGGTTGGTAAACCATCTGAGAACCATCCCTTGCACAACAGCGGGCTGCTCAGCCTGGATCCTGTTCAGGACAAAACGCCTCTTTACAGCCAACTTCTTCAAGCCTACAAATGGTCGAATAAGGTAATGGAATACATCAGTGTAGTTTGGTTGTGTGTTCTTCTGGAATGACTGCTCTGTGATGCAGTGGACCTCTCAGTATCTAAGAGCCAGCACAATGTTTGCCCAGGTGTACTTTCAAGGGTAAAAACTGTGTTGCAATTAAGGAGACTTGTCTACAACATCGAGGTTGGGCCCATGTTTTTCTAAGAGGTGTGTTAATTCCCAAGCTGAAAAGTAGTTTCCAAGTTAGCTGGTTAGCATTGTCCTAAGTAGATTTATCTGTCAGTAAATGTAGCAGGAATCAGGGGGATGTTAGGGCAGAGAATGTTGAGTTTGTCCCCTACCAAACTTACTTCTAGAAAGGAAACCGAGAGGGAAGTTGTCATCATCGGAAGGACTGATGGCTTTCTATACTGTTTGCTGTCATTAACACTATTTACACTTGACTTTGTAAGAAACTCTGGATTTGAGTGTATTTTTAAGTAATGTAAAAAGAAAATGCAGGTAATGATAATGTACTTCGTTGTGCTTTTCAGAATGAATTGTTGAAAGAAACTTTCTTCTGGTGAGAGTAATTCAATAATGCTGTTTGCTGAATATGTCCAGGGGCAGAAACTGGGTAGATATATTTGTTCTGAACATACTGTTCTCATGGTGGGTCAGAAATATCCCTTTTCTCACATCTGATTTTGTTGAATAAGTAAACATTGCATTATTGCAGTAATATTAATCCCTGTCTGAGCATCATTACATGTCAGGTGGCCTGTTCCCATCCTCATTTTTTTCAATGTGTGTATTACTTTTTATAGGAGCAATGAAACTAATTAGTATTTAAGATTCTCCTTAAAAATCATTTTGAAGTATTATCGATCTGCTGCAAAACGTAAGAGATGGATTCATTCCTATCAGCTGTTACTGGTGAGAGATTCCAGAGCTGCAGCTCTTAACAACTGCGTACCAGACAGCAGAAGGAAGCAAGAATAATACATCTGAAAATAGCAGGGGCATTAAAAGAAACTACTCTAAATTATTTATTGCAGCACACGAGCAAGGAAGACTTTCTGACTATGTGAAACTTGGTAGGCAAATCCGTGTTATCACCTCAGCCAGCTGATTTAGTGTCAGCCAGGTTTGAAACGCAGCGCTGCAGTCGTGTCTGTATGAATAGCACAATGTATCTGTATGGTCGCCCTTCAGAGTGCGGATGTGTGCTGATGTCTGCTACCATCAGTGCAGTTCAGCATCTGAAGGAATTTGGCTTGGTTGGCAAATAGGGGACAGGGAAGTGGAGTTTTAATGGTTGGGAAATGTATCTTGTTTGCTTAGTTTTCTTGCTGTTACTCAAACCAATTATTGGCACGGAAGATGAAAGAATTAGTTTGCTACCTTCAGACAAAACCACTTCACATTTATGCTTGAAAACTTATAATGCAGTGAAGTTACTTCTTCAGGATATCATCAGAGTTTTGGTAGAGTTATTCTGACAGTCTTTATTAGGAGTGTTACAGAGATTTGAAAAGTAATCTGTTTTATAATGCTGGCTTCTGATTTCAGAGAGCAAAAGGTGTTAGCATCCTGTGCACTCACAGGTACATGTAAATGTTCCAGGAGAAAACCAGTGTCTTTTAGAATCATAGAATGGCCTGGGTTGAAAAGGACCACAATGACCATCCAGTTCCAACACCCTGCTGTGTGCAGGGTCACCAACCAGCAGACCAGGCTGCCCAGAGCCACATCCAGCCTGGCCTTGAATGCCTGGAGGGCTGGGGCATCCACAGCCTCCTTGGGAGGTTGATTCTACCTTTTCATTTATCTTTTACTTTAGTTCTATAACAGAAATAAAACAGACTCCTTAAGTTGTATTTCAGTACTTTGGACCTAATAGTTACTCTGAATTTTACCAGCTTCATTTCTGAGGTTTGTAGTAACCAGCAGACAGGAGATGGTTGCCTTTGTTGCTGGCAGCAGATGTGTTACCTGTGTTGGAGGTATGAACAGCTTCGTACTGCCATTAGCATTGAGGGCTGTCGTGGTGCTTGTATAGGTTGCTGCTTAATTTTTAATTGTTAAAACACTTCTTGAATAAGTGATATTTCATTACCTCTTTTGACCACCTTCTGTTGTTATTACTTGTGCCTGATGTTTTCTGTTGCTTGGCAGGGAGAATTTAGATGCGGTATTGTGTCAATACACATTTAATTTTTAATTTGTGACCCCTTTGTGGCTTGCTTGCTTGTATTTTTGATGAGCTGAGATAGGGGCATTTTCCTCTCTCTCTGATTGTTCATGCATTGCTGATGACAGGAGTAGCTGCACAGCTGCCAGGGGAGGATGGATGGGGGAGAGTTTTGGGGCTATGGTGCAATTCCTAAAAGACATCCATGAAACAAAGGGGAAATGAACTCATGCACACTTTCTGCTGTGTGTTTCAGTGCATCTTGTTTATTCTTAAAGCGTGGGAGTGTGGCAGTAAAGCAGCTTGTAATAAGTAAGGTCAGTAGAAATAGCTGGGCTATCTCATGAGAAGTGAAGTGTTGTTTGGTATATAGAAGTACTGTATGCTTTTGGGGGAAAAAATAGCTTTGCTGCATTCTTTTTAATTATTTACTTTATTGAAAGCTGAGAGAACAATCAGAGACCTGAAACAGGGAGCATTGCAAAAAGGAAGTAAAGCAGCTTTTCCAGAGTTATCCTGTATCACAGCCTGGTTAAAAGCTGAGCTGTTTTGTTGTGTCCGTTTGTATCGGTGTACCTGCTTTGGAGGATGCAGCGTTGGCCAGTTCTTGGTTGTTGTATTAACAGCAGCCTTCCAAATACTGTGAGCCACACAAAGCTCTTTAACAGCACTGCCAAACTGTTGCAGTATTTATTTCTTGAGATGAACTTTGTTGTGATGTTGGGTCAAATGAGTACCTGCAGTTGGTTGGGTGTGGGGTGCATGGCCAAGCTTTTAGATTTCAGTAGCCGTGGTGGGAAGTGTAGTGAAAATGATGTTCACAGACTTCTTCCTTACAGAACTGTGTTGTCCTGGCAGCTCTCGTTATTTATTAGCACCTGCTATCCTGATATTTACTTACTGTAGTTTATCCAATAGTTTTGCAGATGGTGAAGTCATTCGTGTAATAGAAGCAGCTGTTTGGGAACTCAACAGCTTGTGAAGTGCATTAAGTACACATACAAACAGCTGTACAACTTTCCTTCTCCAGGTGTTTAACAGAGCTTAAAAACCAGTGCTGACATAAACATGGAAAGTTTAAAGTGATCTTAGTGCAAGAGCTCGGTGGTTTTGTCTTTGCTTCTGTAGGAGTCATGCAGGTAGGTTAGTGTGGCTGTGGGTGTGCAGAAGCACATAGTGACCTTGGAACAGTACTCAGGTCTTCATAGATCTATTTCTTTTCTCCTCTAGAGTTTTATTTAAGAAAGGACATTTTCTTCATCACGATTGAAGTACTGTTACTCAGAAGGATCTTTATGTGCCCTCTAATGTAATGCTGAAGATACAGTGTGAGATGAGACAAAACGGAGCCGTTGTTCTGATGGGTAACGCAATGGAGGTGTTCTGTGGTATGAGTTGCTATGTCTGAGTTACAGTGGGGGGGATCCTGGCTGTGTGTGAGCCCTGGTCCTGCTTAACTCTACTGCCCTGCGTGGTGATGCTGACTTCTGTTGCCAGCTGCTTCCTTCTGCCATCCTGACTGAAGTCAAAGAAAGCTATAAGGGAAACAAAGGGTTTTCTGGGCAGGAGTGTGATTATTGATGATGGGAGTAAAGCAATATAATGTACGTAGCCCAGATACAAAACATTTAATGAGCTCGTGCTGCTGTGGCTGTCTGATCCAGCTGCAGTAATGCTAGCAGTTAGGGTAGATGCAGGCTTTTGGAATCCAAGAGTTTGAACTCGTGCTTTCAGTAAGGGAAGAGCTTTGTCTGCTGCTTTAACGAGGTTATTTATTGCCTGCAGTGTATATTTGTTCACCCTCTTTGCCCTTGGCAGAGCATTTGTATCCCCTCGCCCTGTGCATGCCCGAGGCGGTGTCTGTTAAGGTGCTCATTCCCTTTGACTGCAGTGGAACAGCACATGTGCAGCATGCCCTGTGCTCACCCGGCTGGGCAGGTGTTCTGTAGGGCTGGTTCCCTCTCTCTTAGGGGTGCTGCCAAGTAGCTGATGCTCAGCATTTGAGCTGTAATCACCAGTATAGATTGGTTGCTTCTTTGTTGTTTTTTTAATTCGAAGTGAATACTCAAAATGAATCAACTGCCCAACTCCCCCATTGGGAGGGCCAGTTCTGCCCTTTCTACCAGCATTACGAAACACCGAGCTTGTTGGGCAGCAGCAAACCAAGCCTGCCCTGAGCTGCTGAGTAATTGCAGTGTCCTGACCCACCGCTGAAGATTTCTGCATCTTCTCTTTTCTTGGTGGGATGTGGTTTCTTTTCAGGCTCCCAAGGCGTATTATTAACAGTAGCACAGCTAAGGGAAATGGTAGAGCAGCGGTCATCTTTACAGATCACGTTACGTGAAGATTTGTCCTTGACTCTAACTTCATTGAAGTACATTGTTGGCTGCACCACTGAGCTGGGCAAACGTATGCTGCATCTTCCTATTTGCTCTTCTGAAGTGCTGGAATGGAAGGAATTTACATCTGTGGACATTGGTGCATTTGAACAGAGGGTTTGGTATTGGATGTTACCATCATGAGATGGTGTGGAAACTTCCACAGCCTTATCAGAGATGCTGCAAATGCTGCGAGAGAGCAGCAGCGAGCAGCTGTTATGAGTTCATTTGGAAGCTGTGCCCTGGTAAATACAAACCTAAAGAAAGACATTGCTGGTTATGTGCATCTTAAATACATTTTGAAAGTATTTGGATCTCAGTTTGTTACTTTGTAGCTTCCTGTTGTGTCTTACATGAATTTAAAATTGAACTGCTGAGATAATTACTGTTAATGAGTTAAAATGATTTTCACTCACATGACAAAAGAAAAAAGGAACATACAGTTTCTGTTCATTCAATTATCTGGGTATGTTCTCTGATAGATTATTGGTATAAATCGTGTTTGCTGTAGGCCTCAAAAGAAAGAAGAAATCAATAGAGCCTGTAGAGAAAGTCCAGACTTGCTGGGCTGCACTTGGTAGCTTAGTATTGATTAGACACAAATATTGAGCTTAATGACAATAAATGCCATTAAATGCTAACCATGATACTAAAGGAGCACCGTTGGAGCAGTATCTTTTTTTGTTCTTCCTGATTGTAAAATGAAGTGCTGGTTCCAAGGAGCATCAATTTTCATTTCTGGATGCACTCGAACATTGTGAATTTAACGTAGTTTTACAGTAGCATGGGCAGCGTAACTGAGTTACTGTGCTGGCAGTGGGTTGGCAGCTCAGGCTGACAGCCAAGGTTTTGTCCTTTCAGGGCTTTATTCTGTAAAACCATGGCGTTGTGATGCTCTGATGTGGTGCTGGATGAAGGTGCAGCTTTTTCTGCTGAGATTTCATCCACCCAAACTGGGAATTGCTTCCAGGTGTGCTGTAATGGCAGTGACAGATGCGTGGTGCTGGCAGAAATGGTGTCACAGTGATGGATCCTCTCCTCACCCACTGCTTCCCGAGGTTACTTCTGAAGAGCCCCTGCCTGCTGGGTGGGAGCAGGACGGTGTGTGCTGCAGCTTCAGCCCTCAGCGGATGGAAGCTGTGGAGTAATGACTTGGGGAAAAGCAGATCCCCTTGGTTTGCTCACAGAGGGACTGAAATGGGAAGAACAAGATTTGAGTTGAAACTGAACAGCTGCTTGTACATTTTCCCGACAACGATGTCAGTGCTGCATGTCTCAGTCTGCTTTGTAGGTGCAAAATCAGTGCATCATAGAGGGACTGGAATGCAGGGGCTCTTCTGGGTTGCCTGTAGCATGGATAAGCCATTGGTGTTTGTATTCCTGGTGCTGGAGAAAGGCACCATGCACGTCCTGGTGACATCCTGGGGTTTCCTTGTACAGGGCACTAAATAGGAGCTGGGCTGCTTGGGTTCCATTCTTGCCTTCCTTATTTATTGTAACCTTGCACGGGATGGGAGATTTTTTCTGTGCCTCATTTTTCTTGTGTTTAGAATTGAATAATAATATTTAACCTACTTCTTGGGAGTTCCTGGTCTAAATGTGTCTCGAGTGCGTTGGGTTCTTTGGGCAGAAATGCATTCATGCATTATAGATGCCAAGTATGATACGGTTAGTGACTAAAGGCTGCCCGTCCCTCTGGAGGAATGCCATTTATGGGCTTTTAATTCCATGCAATTTTAGGCAAATGTTTTGGTGAAATGCCTGTGTTACTGACAGCCACGTGAATGGTGTTTTATTCTTTAGTTTTAAATGACGAGGCAGCAGGTGATTGCCTCTTTGTCTCCAGCTGCCACGGTCATTAATTATTAGTCAGTTGTCTGCATGATTCGTATTAAATTTCATTACTGCAGGGTTGATTTTTAGCGACCAGAGAAGATGAGGGTGGAAAACTCAGGCAGTGTGCAGAGTATCCATGGAAAAAAACACTGGAAAAGGCTATGAGTTTAACAACTGCCTCTGGGTTTGATTGTGCCCAGAAGTGCTTCCCAAGGCTGCATCTTGGAGCGCTGGTGGTGGCTAACACTGTTGCACCCATCTCCTTGTTAGGGGGAGGTTGTTTGGACTTCATGGGCGTTTCAGTAGATTGAGGTTAGTTTTGTTACTTCAGGAGGAGAAGAGTGGCAGTCGCTTATTTGTCACTTCAAAAGCAAGACATGATTGGCCTTTGATTCCGGCTTGTTTTGCTGTATAGTTTTGACAGCTTGTGCCTGTGATCTTCCCAGACTTATAATTGTAGTAATTGATACTAGGGTGCCACTGTGGGATAAGATTTATATGTATGGAATTTGCCTTCCTTAGTACTGCTACAATGCTTTGTTTCACATCTGAAACATCCTGAGAGTATGAGAAGGTGTTTGGATGTTGTGCCTGGTGCTTGTTGTTATTCGATGTATTTTTCAAGGCTCTAATCAAAATAATGCTGTAAGCAGTGCTGGTCTCACTTCTCCTAATTATGGGAAGTGATATATCAATACACACTATTATAAATCACAGACCCCTTGTCAGCTGGTGGGAATTATTTAATGCTTTGCAACACCTTTATTTGCTAATGAGTATTTTTCTCCTGTTTCTTTGCTAAGTATTAATGTTCTAGCTGTTAGCCTGTTTCAGGATGGAAATGATTGATGCTGCTTTATTTTAACCAAAACACTGCTGCCCACTCACAGCCCTTGCTCCCATAACTGCTTTTTCCCCCTGCAGGAGCTCTTCAGCCCATTCCCACTGGGTGACTGAGTTGTGACCAAGATGCCTTAATGTGCAAAGCAGCTTTTCCCTTCTGAGCTCTGTAACGTTGTCGTCAAACCGAACAGGTTAAAACTGCATTTCTAATATTAATAACAGAGTGCCAATAAAACTAAGCCGTGCGCAGGCACAGCAGTGCAGCATACAGGTGAATGTCATGGTACAAACATAAGATTGGAATAAAAGACTTTACACTTAGAAGCTGAGAGATACAACCAAGTATCGCTCGTGATCCATGTTGTGTAAGGGTTAACTGAAGAATGAGTTGGACTGCAGTAGAAGAGGAGCGTTGTGAGCAACCCTTAGAGCCAGCACTGCTCTGAGTTTTGTTTGTGAGCCCCCCCATGGCTCTGACCAACTCGCTGCTGCTGAAAGCTGCCAGCCCTGCTCTGGGTGGCACAGCTTCCAGTGCCTCTAATTGTCCCAGCAAAGAGATTGCACAAAAACTCCCAACAAACAGATTTTATCAGGTGTGAAATGTTGGGGCTTTTTATCCTTTCTCACCCCCCACCTTTTTACATATTTGCTCAAATACTTGATTGGCTTACATTATCTCAGAAAACCATAATGTAATGCTACCTAAAGCAGTAAGATTTGCCAGTGATTTGACTCAGGAGGATTTCTTGAGGTCTGGCCCCGTTACTTGTGGTTCCTCTGAACAAGGGTGCAGGGTTTTATTGTGTGGGAGATCAGGTGGTGGTTCTGGCATGCTCCATCACAGCCCACAGGTAGGAGCCACAGCCGTGTTGGGGTCCTCATCTCCCTAAGGAAGCTGTCCCTCACTTTCTCTTGAGTCAAATTAAAGATGATTATAAAGTGCTTGGGGACCTTCATAGGAAGGGTATTCAAGGGATACGAGCACTAATATAAAATAACTGATAGAGCTGATAAACATCCCGTTGGTGTTCTTTATATGGAAAAGCTCTTTTTATAGCTCCTAAAGGAAATCAAGCAAAACAGGAATTTTAATGATGTCACCCTGTTGCTCTCCACTATTGTTGTTGTCAGATCTTTTGGTGTGTCTGTTATTTATTTTTATGCAGAACTGCCCTCACATCTCTAATCTCTTTTGGATTTCTCTTTCAGAGTTACTAAAATTGGTCCCCTCAGAAAGTTCACAGAGTGACTTAGCTCTTTGAATTCCACACAAGCAATGCTCAGTTCTATCCAGATTATCTTAATCAGGTACTGCAAATGACTGGGCTACAGGACATGGAAGCCACCTGAAAGCGAATAAATGTGAGGCTGGTCTGTGGAAGGAGCTGTGCATAGTCAGTGCAGTTTGGATACACCTCATGGAAGTGTACATTTGGCAAAAATAGGACAGCTATTTTTTTTTCAGGAGTTACTACTTGAAGGGGAGCGTATAAACAGGAGGGGAATGGCTGTTTACAAGGGTAGATAGTAATAGGACAAGGGGGAATGGTTTTAAACTGAGACAGGGGAGGTTTAGGTTGGATATTAGGAGGAAGTTTTTCACCCAGAGGGTGGTGACGCACTGGAACAGGCTGCCCAAGGAGGCTGTGGATGCCCCATTCCTGGAGGCATTGAAGGCCAGGCTGGATGTGGCTCTGGGCAGCCTGGTCTGGTGTCTGGCGACCCTGCACATAGCAGGGGGTTGAAACTGGATGATCAATGTGGTCCTTTTCAACCCAGGCCATTCTGTGTGTAACCCAGGGAGTCCGTGGTGATCCTTGAAAAACAGTTGTCTGCTTTTGCAGGTGAACTTCTTGTTTCAGATCTGGTCAGATACCTGACCCGGCTCTGAGGGATGCTTCAGTTCTGTGCATCAGGCTGCTGTGCTGCTTTGTGGAAGAGCTCTGCTGAGCGACTCCTGCAGAAAATCAAGAGCTGACTTCCCTTCTGTTGTAAAGTGTTGCCTTTTGAGAAATGAGCTCGATTAATTTATTTATTTTTGCTGCTGTGATTATATGCTTCTATTGTCAGTTGGCTCTGAGCAGGAACGTGGAAAAACGATGAATGTGGTGGTTGGCACTGTAGCCTAGGAACTACTGGTCTGTGGTTATGGCAGCATCACTTAACCTTGTAGAACTTTGTGCCGTGCCACAGCAGGGCACTTTGGGGCTGGGAGACGGAGACTAGAAGGTGCGTGAGAATATGGATGTGACACTGAGCTGCTGCTCCTAACTCCTTTTGGATCTGATACCTCTCATTGGCATAAGCTGGCATTTAAATCGGTTAGAGTTGTATAGTCCTGAAGGTAGAGAGGGCTTATCAGTACATGTTATCAGCTTCTGTGTCAGTGTAAGATTAGCCTGAGCATGTAGCAATTTATTTTATCTCTTTTTAAATGTCCTGGCTGTAAGGCTTCCATTTGCACAGGAAACACAACTGAGTAAAATGTTTGAGCCCCTGACACTGGTTCAGTTACAGTATACCTAGAAAAGGATGTCCTCTGGATTAACAAAAGATTCACTGAAAGCTGATTGACTGTACTGGCTGCTCGTCTTTTACCTTGATCTTTTCACGGGAGGATCAAAAGGCTCTGTGTGCTGAGCAGTGTCCCCTTGCTGTGCTCTGTTGCAGGGCTCCTGGCTGAGTGCAGTTCAGCCACGCTCCGGTGCTCCGCTGGATTTGCTGCGGCTCTTAAGTTCTTGAGTTAGGTGCCTAAAGCAAGGCAGGCAGGCAAGCTGAAATGGCTTGTGGCTGTAGCTGTGTGCTCGCCTGGTGTCCTAGCTAAAAATGCATTTCTTGGAGAGCTTTTTTTCTAATACATGCTGATAATTGGCTTGCTCCCAGATAGCTGCTCTTCAAAAGGACGTATACTGACAAGCCGATAGGAATAACTAAAACACTGATTGGGTGGAATTAGTGTACATCCTTGTGCAGAAAGTGATGAGCATGCTGAAATGCTACGAATATTTTCAGTATTACTTGAGTTTTGGTTGGAAAGCCGAGTCCACCAGCTACGTCTTACAGCATGTGATACAGTCGCAGTGGTCTTTGATATTCAGATTTATGCTTCAGAAGGAAGTTGTATTGAAAGCCCCCACCAGGCTTGATTAATTTGCCTGTTGTGTTTGAATTCTCCAAGCTTCTGTAACTGGCAGTGACATAGTGTTATAGGTGCTCTATATGTTTTGTGGGCTATTAGACACAAATTAATTATATCTGGATGTGACATTTTACAGCATATTCTAAAATAGATGTGTTTACTTCTCATTACATGAAACTGCAATTCCTGTGGAAATCGATGTTGAAAATACTCACTGAAAGCCTCCCAGGATCAGCAGGCATGCACGAAAAGAAACTGTGCCCGTGTGCTATTATTCACATGTTGGGTTCAAGTGAATTATGTTAATCTTCTCGTGTCAACAGCAATTCATTCTGTTTTCCTTATTGCAGCATCCTGTTACTGCTACCGAAAGGCACCATGATTGTGGACTAGAGCAGAGAGAGTCCTCCGGTGTCTTCTGAACTGTTTGAAGCTGCCCGTGGTTTGAAGATATTCAGGAATCTGTGATATGAGCTGTTTGACATTTTTCCTATTCCAAATGCTCAAAGGAATAAATCTCCATAAAGAGCAACTCAGATTTAAAAGGAGTGTCTTTGCAACAGCGTTTGCAATCTGAGAGTGTGACTTTACTTCCCTCTTTTGGCTGACCACCACGATAAAACAGCTGAATCAGAGACATTCCTCTATGTAGGAAAATATATTTGTGAGGTCTTGACAGCTTGTTTCCAGTTTTAGTCTAATTCGGTTTGAAACAGCTGTTCCTGATCTCTGCAGAACAGTTTTTTGATGGAAATGATGACATTCTCAGCTATAGCAGCGTTACCGGGCTGGGCCTTAGTTCAGAAGTTGGCTTTTCTTTGTGTTAAAATATTTCTTCATTCAGAGAAAATGCCTTTTTTACATCACGTAATCTGTGTTCGAAGAGTAATAGCTTCCCTCTGCTCCCAGGGTTATCTCTCATTGTGGTTGGATATGTGTTTCTGTCCCTGCATGACTTCTGAGAACAAACATTGCTGTGTGTTTTACCATCGCTGAGGTTTTCATTCTGATGTTCCCTGCCCTACCCATATGCTTTTGGCTGGGTTCTGTTTAGAGTGCTCTCTGCAGCTGTCTGTGCACTCAGCCTTAGTCAGTTCTCTGGCTTCAGTCTTACACTGGAGTCAGATCTTGTATTTTCAGAATCTTCAGTGTCACATTTTTGGTTTGCTCAGTGTCTTTTTATCCTTGTGCCCCCCCACTGGTTGGCTGCATTGTGTGTGTGTGGGGGGGGGGGGGCATCTCCCAGAGCTGAGCATAGAAACTTTGGAGATCTCAGAACTGATGGGTAAGCTGTGTTGTGAGATCCTAACGTGGAGTGTGGAGTGCAGTTAGGAACTTTCTGCATGAAAGAACTTGCTGTGTGGTGGGCAGTGTGAACACGTGTGTTAAGATGGCGTGTGTCATTCCTGATGGTCAGGGTGATGGCTTCAAGAGCAGCAGTGCTGCTAATGGCATGGGAAGGACCGGAGTTGCTCTCTCTTTTCCTTTCTTTGTAGCTTGCAGGATGGATTTCACAGCTCACTTCATTGCGCACGGCTTTGTTTTCCCATCTGTCAGATAATTGTGCTGCAGAATGAGCACTTGGAGTAATCAGACAGTGCTGTGTGAGGAGCGGGGCGCTGCTGGCTGCTATCGCTTCTGAGCCCGCTGTGGACCGATACCTTCCTGAAGCCTCTCTTGGGTTATCTGTTGAGGCACATTTTATCAGCTGAAATAAAACCTGACGTCTAGCATGACACGAAAGCTTTGCTACTTAAAGAGCTGTTAAATATGTTTTCCATTCCAAGTTCAGCCTTTTGCCTGGCAAATACTTTGGAACGTTTATCACTTTCCTTGAATCTTTTTTCCCACAGTCTAAGGAACCTGACTGGGGGTTGGGTTAGGATTAACTGAGATTACTGGCATCTTCTCTCCATCCCTCTTGTGTGCCTTGTATGAATACATCCTAATAACTATTGATATTGCATTCATC
Organism: Pavo muticus; assembly: GCA_016647715.1. Lineage (NCBI taxonomy): Eukaryota > Metazoa > Chordata > Aves > Galliformes > Phasianidae > Pavo > Pavo muticus. The sequence goes on from JACDJE010000064.1 coordinate 4,167,394, forward strand.
CTGTGAGAAGCAAAGACCTTTAGTGTCTGCTGATGCTGCAGCTTCTGATGTTGTGTTTTTCTTGCAAGTAAAATCAATTGAGACAAATCTTAGTAACTTTTCCAGCAAAATAAAATGACTATGCCAGGCAACCACTGAAAGTTCCTTTTTTTAAGTAAAGGGATGCTCTTAGATCGCTTATATGGGGTTGTTCAGCAGAATTGATTGGTTGATCCACTAGATTTAAAGGTCAACTGTAATCACATTTCAGGAAGATTGAAGAAGGTACAAAATTGCTGTTATGCTTTTCTGAGTCCTATACCTGCTTCTGATGCTCTTTGCTTCCCCCCTGTACGCCTTAATTTACTCAACTAGAGCATCAATTCATAAAGGGCACGGGTCAGTGAGCCTGCTTTGTCTCCTCAGTGAGGGAGCTGGTTAGATGCTGTCCTCCAAACGGATCCCTTCCTTCTGGGAGATGGGAAGCAGATGGAAGGACTGCTACACACCATGTAAATGGAAGAAACAAATCCCTTTCTTGTGGAGGAAGGCTGTGAAGAGAACTGCAGCATAGTTGTCGGAGTGGAGGCATCCAGGAGATGGTATTGTCCCTTTAAAATGCACTCAGGTGGAATAGAGAGTGGAGATGTTCAGTTATGAAGAATCAGAAGAACATCCATTTATGTCGCAGCCTGGTATTACATAGTTGTCTGTAGTGGCAAGGCAGCTTTGGAATGCTGGTTGGTAAAGGTGCTGTTTCAAAGCCAGATTTCCATGTAAAAGGCATGGAAGACATATCTGCATAGAGACCTGAATGCATTTCTTGCTCAGTTTTGCAGCATCACGAACAAGGCAGCTGCTTTGCCATAGCAGCCTGCACGGAGTAGAAGCAGGGATGTGGGACATCCAGGGGCTTGGATATAATGCAGAAAGAATCCTGATGTGGAAGAGGAATTGATGGAGAAAAAGGTGGTTTAGTTTGATAAACCAGAACGTGTTTGTGATTCTTAGAGGTTTTCATCCCTCGTGATGATTTATGTTCCTGTACAGATGAGCTTACTCTGCTGTGTGGGTCTTCATAGAGCAGCACAGGAGAAACGGTGTCAAAATGGGACAGATGTGAATGGCAGGGGAACCCTTCCTGGATCAGAGGATACTGCGCTGCTTATCTGATGATGATGTGCCAGTGGTTGTGCCACAGGGAGGGTTTTGTTAGGCTGAAAGGTGACCCTTAGTAAAAACCACTTCTCAAAAGTATCAGATGGGGGGGATATTAACCATTTTGTGGATGCTATTTGTTGTGGAACTCCAAGAGTCTGCATTAGCTCAACAAGTACCGTCCTTAGTGCATTTTCACATGTCCTACCTTGTAATATGTAGTCATTCCTGTATGTATAGGAATCAAGGATCTGTAGCTTTTCTGTAAGCATCCATGACCTGCTTTAAAAATAGGTACTGACATCCAGCAGCAGCTGAAGGGATGTGCTTGGCTGGACTGAGGACTTCAAGGAGGTTGAAAACAGGCATACATCATCTGTTCATGAAGCTCCCAGATTTCGGGGAGTCATCGGGCTATAAGAGAATGCTGCTTTGTGGAAGGAAGCTTGCAAGGCTTAAAGAATAAGACAAAAAGCAGCAAATGATCACGAAGAATACGGCAGTACAGTGCTTATTTATGCTTTTCTCTTGTTTTCCCTTCAAGTCACAGAGTGCTTTCCTGAGTTTGGTAGTCCTGCCAGCAGGATGCTGTCGTGAATGAAAACAAGTTAATATAAGAGCTGTCGTTTGCCAACATAAAATTAGCAAAAGGAAAGAAAAATTGGAGTATTTGAGCAAAATAGGTACTTAATCAAATATAATCGCTTGCTTTCTTGAGAGGAGCAGTGCTGTGGCAGCTGTCATGGTAGGCACAGTGCTGTGACTCTGTGTGCTGGGCACTGCTCTGCAGGTTCTGTTCTAATGCTTGTTGTGCAATCAGCTCCAGAAGAGAAATGTGTTCTGAATTCCTTACGATGAGTTACTTTAAGGAACAATCATTTTGGTTGCTGACTGGGAGCAGTAACAAACTTGTGCCTTCATGCTTCTTCCACAAACTAGACAGAAGTGCTGTCAGCTGTGCTTTAATGCTGACTCCTTTCAGAATGCTGCCCAGCTTATACCTTCCCCTGTGTATTTCAGAAGATGTGAGCTATGGAAAGTTTTGTGATTAATGTATTTTTCTCTTTGTAATCTATTTATCTTTCTCCTCTGATGGAAATTAAACTGGTTGGCTTTCTTGCTGGTCAGTGTCCCGCTGCTGCTGCATTTCTGCCCTCTGACTCCACTGCAGGTTGGCTGGAAGAGCTGCCCATGCTGTAAGTTGATGGGCTCTGAGCATGTCCTCAGGTCTGGAGTGGGACTTCATCCGAAACCAGCTGCTTGCCTGCTCCAGTGTGTGTGGCTGGAAACTTCCCTTGGCAAATGCTGGTTTTGTTCTACCTAGTTAAGTAAGTCTGCCAGAAAGAAGAACAGAAATTGAAAACCCCACGGCTTGGTGATGCTGCCCAGTTGCAGGCTGTACTGGCTCTGTGGTTGTGAGCCTGCATTATGCAGCTCTTGCTCAGTGCACTTTTATTTAAAGCGGAGCTAAAAGTAGAACTGAGTAGCTGACATTCACAGCCATTCCGAGCAGTGTGGGATTATGGGGAGGGGGACAGGAGGAGGAATGCTGCTGGTGCCGGGCAGTTTGTGTGCATATTTTTACACAGAACTATGCAGCTCGGTCCAAGAAAAACGGAACTAAACCATGGTCTTACAAGGAGTACAAGCTTACTGTACTAAGAAATACTTCTTTTCTTTTCTAAATATCCAGAGCAATGCAATTCAGTTTGCAATGACAGTTGCAACAACCAGTGCTGCTACATCACTGCGGTGTCCCCGTGCTGATGGCTCTCGTGGAGCAATCCCCATATTGCAGAGCCATCAGTTTCCTTACTGTCCAAGCATTAAGCTCAATAGTATAAATTACAAACTGCTCCATGGCTTTCGATTGTTCCTGTTTGCTTAGCATGCCAGCAGTGAGCCTTCAGCTCCCAGCACCGTTTATAAGTTTTACTTGCTCTTTTATTTTCCTTAATGACTCGGGCAAATGCTTGCAGTTGAATGAATTGTCAGTTGTTCAATGTTGCTAAACTGTTGACTTGATAAAATAAGCTTTGAAAGGGATGTAGGTAGCATCCTTACTAATTTATTATGCCTTTTTTTATGATGGTCACCTGAAGCAATAGAATAATGTTAGCAATTTTTACTTCATTATTGATGAAGTGTACGTAGCAGTGAGGCTGTTTGGGTGGTGCCTTAACTGGGGCACTGGTGAAATGTTGGGTTTTGACATTGTGAGATTTTCTTAGTAATATTCAGGTTATAGAAATAAGGTATGTCCAGGGCTCGATGCAGAGCTGAAATGTCTGGGCTCCATGGTAGAGAGTTCGGTGTTAATTAGGTTAGTGAGGAGTGCCTGCAAGACTGCTGATCCGTGAAGAGTCAAATGCATGCCAACCTCTTTTGAAGTCCATAAAAATTCATCATTCAGGTTTACCCACTGTTTTAATTCTTTCCCGTGGCAACTTAAAAATGCCTGTCTCAAAGCCCTTCTGGTAACGGCAGTGCAAATCTCTAGCTAAACTAGAAATGGGAGGTGTTTGTTGTTTCCAAAACATAACGTTTCAAATTCTGCTGGGGCAGTTGGTTGTGTGAATGTTGCAGGGCTTGTTGGTGAGGATGTCTGTGCTGAGTACACTGACAGCTGCAAGTCTGCTCTTCAGAAGCTCAGGCTTGGCCCCGAGTATCATCCTCTCTCCTCTCTACTCCTGTTTTTAACCCAGCAAGGAGAAGCATATGTTTTCTTGCATCAGATACATTGGTGTTACCTTGTGAAGCATGACAAGGTCGTGCATTTGTACGGCAAAAGGGAAAACCTCAGATTAGATTTGAGCTATCTTGGGTTTTTTTCAGTGATGTATGACAGATTCCCATGGTATACGTGGTTAAATTTCCGTTCATGTAGGTATGCATGTGCTGATGCTACATTGCTGCTCCTGAAATTGGTACTGTTATATTATTAATATTGCAGATCATGCCAAGGAGGTGTCTCGCATTTAATATAGAACATAAGAAGGCTTTCCTACCCCCTATGAAAATCTCAAATTGGAACTGAAGATGCTATAAAAATTTAAAAGCTACAAGGTCAGCCTGCAAAGCGTGTATTTTAAAAGCAGAAAATCATCTATTTTTAACAGCAAATTTCCTTACCTGTTAGCACCTTTACTAATAACATATTCAGTTATTAAGGCTTGAAAAAGGTTTTAAGCCTTACTTTAATTGCAAAGTTGTTTTGTTACCATTTGTTCAGGAGCCTGTTAAATTTGGGCTTTCTGGTTGGGCGACATGAGGACTGATCAAAAGCAGTTGGATTCCTGCGCTCCCTCCGTATGATCAAACAAGTTGAATTTATATTACTCATAAAAGGTAATGGATGTCTCGCTTGTTTTGTATCAGCATCCTTGCTGCTGGGGGAGAGATAAGAGGGTTCTTCGTTTTAGCAAGGAAAGACCGAAAGAAAAAGAGTAATTAAAAATAGAAGTTCTATTCAAGCTGCAGCTGAGGTGTTTGGTTTAAGCACTTGTGGTGGTAAACATTGGAACGTGGGGGAGGGACAGTATGAGAGTGTGCCTTGGAAGACTTCAGAGGTGAGCGCGTGTATTGTTTTTTTAGCTATGTTGGCTATATTGTCAGACAGAAGTAGTATGAAGCGAGGCTGAGTACTCACGAAGGTTCTGTTAGGTTGACTTGGTGTTTCCTCAAAAGCTTGTGCCGAGAGCTGACTCAGCTGTCCAGGCTCTTAGCCGTAATGTGCCTTTTCTGTTGTCTCTCCTGGGCTCAGTGACTCCTAATCTGAGACTTAAAATGAGCAGGGTCTGTATCAGTGAGAACACGCTGTCCTCCAGAGCACAGAACTCAATGTCAAGGTTTAGAATCTCAGTTTTTAGCTTACTTTCAACACGTAGCTAGTAAGATGTGCTTCAGGGCCGATTAGTGGCTGATCAAGACAGAAAGTAATGGTGATCTGCTCCTTTATTTCAAGTGATAGAAGTGGGGGGTAAAGATTTTAACCTTGCTCACAACCCAACTTAAAGCCTCCTTGGGCAGCTTTGAAGAGCTGCGGCGCATCTGTCAGCTGTTACGGGCTGTAGGAGCTCTGCTTTAGGTGTACAAAGTGGTAAATCGTGCAATGCTCTTAAGGTCTGGGACTGCTCAGATCCACACCCAACACGAGTGGAATAAGAATTGTGAAGGTGAACTTAATCTTTGCAAAGAAGTCAGATACAGCAGGAGAATATCGTAGAAGGCATCTGAGAAGATAAGTGTGGGCATTGTGTGTAATGCTGTAAATACCATTTCTGCATGAAAAGGGGTGCTGGGTAACTGAGTGCACATCATGTGATCCCACCGACAGTGCTGACTGGAGGTCCCTTGGAAAGGAGTGTGCAATCCAAGTCAGTGCAGACCACGAGCAAAGGTGTTGCCTTGTTGAATGCTTTGTTTGTAGCCTTAACAATCTGTAATGCATGAAAAGAACACTCCTCTCTCCTCCTGTACATTAGCCTTTAAATATGAACTGTGTAATTGGTCAGCGCAAAAGCTCAGCTCTCACAATAAAGGGATAAGCTATAGACATCTAGATAAATACAATACTAAGCTGTCCAGAGAGAGCTTCTTCCTTTCAGTGCCAGTGAGAGAGGGGTAAATAATAATTGATGTGCCCCTTTAGCTGTCAACCAAGTTTCATGTGACGTGACTTTCCTTTGGCATGCATATAGCAGCAGCGCATTTTAGCACCTCGCCTACAGCATCCACCTCCTGACAGCAAGGCTTGCCAATAGGAAAGCATTCAGCACTTCATTATTTCTACAACCTGAGTGCATTTGCAAATTAATTGATGTGTGGGAGGGAAGGCATCTGCTATTGTAGAAGTCCCGAACTGTTGCAGAGAAACTAGAAATAAACGGGGTAGCTGCAGTGAGCTGGTGTGCTGGTGCAGGTGTTGGAGCGCCGTCTTGGCCGTTTTTATCGCTGTCTTTGATACATTCTTTCTGTTGAAAAAGAAAAACAAACCATTGGCTGAGCAATAGAAACTGATAGTATGCTGGAGAGATGGGTAATAGCCGACATGTATGGGTAGTTAGCAAGGGGTTTCGTATTTCTTGCTGGCTCAGCACCAGAAGAGAATTTTAATTAGGCTTGTAATGAATGACTAGGAGCATTTTAAAGGCGATTAATCTTGTGGTGTGATTGAGTTAATTACAATATCATTATAAACTCCCATGAAAATAATATGAGGTATATTCCATTTGTTTTAATCCGAAAGATCTTTCTGAGGTCCCACTGGCTTCATCTGAAACACTCCTGGTGGGAACCTTCCCCGTGGGCAGAGAAAGCTGCAGAACTGCTCTGTGGGGCGACCCAGCACCCTTCCCCTCCAGGCCCTGCGGTTCCCCTCCAGGCCCTGCGGTTCCCCTCCAGGCCCCACTCAGGGCTCTGTGAGCTGCTGCCATCCCTAAAACTGCCCTTCATGCAGGGGAGCTCATCTCTTCTAGCTTTCATTGCACGCTGTAGTATTTCCTTGTTCCCTGATCACTTAGCTTACCCGAGTGTGGAAGATGAGGATATGTGGTCTATTTTCAGAAATAAAGATTACAGCAGCTTTTGAACTCTGTGCTGTGGTTTTTTTTTTAAAGCATAGCAGAAGAGGTGTTTTTGCAAAGCATATGGCATTTACACTAGTTCTGACTACAGTAGGTTTTGGATTTGGTTGTAAAACAGCTCTCTGCTTTTTGCACTCTCTAGTCAGAGTGTGACATCTTCAACAGATGGACAGATAAACTTTCCATAATCCATGCCTTCCCTTTCAGAGGAGGAGATGAGATTCTCATTTGTAAAAGTTGTTGAGGAAAACCTCATCTGTATAAGTCTGTTGTAGGCTCAGATGTCGGGGTGTGAAAATGTGATGGATACGCAGCTGAGCGCTGTGGTTATTGATATTTTGGGGGCTCTTCTGGCACCTGCAGAATCAGCCCTGCCTTTGCCTGTGCTCTAAGCCTTATTAGATCATTTGCTTCATCTGTTTTCAGAACCATGTGCTTAATCACAGAACAGGCGTATTGCTCCCATCCACGTTCCCTCTGTATTGGCTAATATTTGGTCTTGTTTGCTTCCCGTAACCGTGCACCATCAGGATTGGTTTGGGTTAGTGTTCAGAATAGTACCATAGGGAGAGTTGTTTCCAACCTTAATTAACCCTGCTGGGATGGCAGAAGTGCCTTTTTTTCTTTCAGCAACTTTCCTGGTCACACTTCTATGTATTCCATCCTCTTGACTATTACAGATTTAGTAAATAGTTTAGAAATGCCAGCCGGTGATGTATGGGGCTCTTTAACATTTCTTTGATTTATGTGTGCTGTGCTGAGAAAAAGCAGAGGAAGCACATTATTCTGGGGGAAATGGTGCCACTCTTCAGGTTTTTCAGTCTTAGTTAAAAGCTACATTTTTATCAATCAGACCTGATAGATTCTTTGTTCGTTCCTGCAGACGTTCATAACTTAACTCCTTGAAGGCCAAAGGAATAATTTGGCCAACATTTTGATAAATGCCTCTTTTTTTTAAAGTCTTGCTTGACATTTCTTTTAACCTGATTTGTCCAAACTGGAGTTTTTCATAGATCACAGGTTGGATCCTTTGAAGTGCAGACGTTCAAAAATCACTGAAGCTGGGGGTCCAACATCTCCAGTTTTGTTTGTGTTTTGCTGTTTTTACTAATGCATCGCACACATTAATGTTGCACAATACATGGAGGTCTCCAGCACTGCAGAGCAGGATGATTTCCTTGAAGGACTGCAGGTGTATGATTATCCAGCTTCCCATATACAGGTCCTAATTAAATGCAGAATGCTAGTTTTGCTTAAGTCGAGTGTTTTATTGCAGAAGCCCATGTTGTAAGTCATAACGGGCCATTCTGAAGAATTAAAAGAAGGAAAAAGCACAAAAAAATCTTGTGATTTACGGCTCCTAGCTATCATGTAATATTGTTTCAGCTGGAGAAACTGGTCAGTGAAGCTTCTTCAGGAGGAGCCCTGATGAACTCTCATGTTTTTGGCTGCCCTCCTTACCTCCACCTGGCTGCACACCTTGGACCGGCTGGGCGTAAGCTGCACGATGGAGACATTTTATTGAAGGAGAACATCCATTTCTTAATTCCAAGTAGTTTGTTTGCTACCGTGGCAAAGCTCAACCACAGTGCTGCAACCTCTGGCATGCCGGTAGGCCATTCAAAGGGGCTTTCTGCAGCTGATTCCGGCCTTTCATCTACCACTTAGTTTTCAAGTACCTTCACATCTCTTATTTAAGCACCTGAGCATCCCCTGTCAGCGAGGCATTGTGCTGTGCTTTATACTGACATAGCTGCCACCTGAGCCCCCGACACAAAAGATTTAGTCTGGGGCTTTGGAAAATAATAAGCTCAACACAACAAGAGTGTCTTCAGTTCAGAGTTCTGGTGGTTCTTAAGGGAGCACAGCAGCACTAGGGAAGGTACGAATGGAATCCTTATTCAGCCTTGAGTTTTGATGATGACTCCTCCCTGCTACAGATTGTTTGCCCTATGCAAGGAAAATCCTTTTCTCAAAGAAGAATTTTGCTCCAGTGCAAAATAAGAAAAGCACTTATTTTGCCTCACTTATTGAGGCTTTAATGAGGTCCAAAAAGTGAACGCACAGTGTGAACATACCGAGTGGAGTGACTCCACTTCTGTATTATTGGCTGCGACTGCCTCTGTCCCAACTACTACCTTGGGCTTAGGGTTACCTGAAATTGCTGCTCTTTGTTGCTGTGTGTGTTTTTATTCTGTCGTTTAGATGCAGAATGCGATGTAATAATTCCACCCTGCTTTTTGGGATGCTTTTATGTGTACAGGTTGTGGTTGCACATCCAATGAAATCCAGTTTATTTCCACTGAATTGTTTATTTCAGGAAGCAGTCATCTGAAATCAGCACTCAGATTCAGATCCTTCAGAAGACCTGAACATTTTAACAGGCATTTTTAGCATAAAGTATTTATGTCTTCAGAAGAGAAAAATAAGCAGAGCAGTCTGTAGCCCCGGATTATGATTGCCTCTTTGAACCTCAGGGCCTGCTGGCTGCACAGTGTCCTTTGTGTTGATGTTAAGCAATAAATATGAGTATGTAAGTATTTAATAAATTCTAAAACACTTAAAAAAATGAAAATTAAAAAAAGAATCAAACTGGGAAGAGGAGGAGTGCCTTTTGTAGAGGCTTTGGTGATTTTATTGGCAGTGAGGATGCAGATGCAGTTTTGACCAGTTCCTTGGAAGCGCCAGGTTTGCTATATCTGTATGGTAAAAAGCCAAAGGCTTGCAAGCAGTATTGAAATGAGGGGATGTTGATGCAGTCATTCATCAGCAGAACTTCAATGTTTTTGGAAGAAAAGTGTGGGATGAACACAATTTAAGGCTGAAATCTAATGCTAATTAAAACAGCGCTTTCAGCAAAAGTATGAATCCAAAGACAATAGAATAAAAGACATAGGGAAGACGAAGCATTAAGACCAACAGGGAAATGTATGTACTAGATAAAACAGGAGGAAAAGCATCTGTACATGTCTGAACTTGTTCTTCAGTTCCGCAGCCCCGGGAGGAGAGACCCAAGGAAAAGCAGGGAGGTGTCTGCAGAGCGCTGCCCACCGATGGCTTGTTGACCAGCGGAGGCACTGGCACTTTGAGTCCCAGTGCAATGCAGACAAGATCAGTTGCATGCAAGAGGCTTTTAACAGAAGTGCGAGCTCAATTAGTTTCACAGTTTAGTTGGATCAGGGAGATCAGGAAAGGATGGAATAACTTTTGTAGTGGGATTTAAAAAAGAATGAACTGGGGGGGGTAGCCCTTGTTCCCTTAATGGAGAGATATTTGTTGGTTAAATAATCTCATAAATTGGGAAGTGTTGGGGGGGATAAATGTTTAAAATAATAGAACAAAGCGTCCTAATTAAGTTGTAAAGTAGAGCAAAAGCACAACATCTAGCTTCCTTATTAATTGAAAGCCTGCAGCCCAGTTCAACAGGAGGAAAACCGATGAGTAAATAAATTAAATAAATTGGAGACTCTGCTCTTTTGGTTTATTGATGCTGCTATGGCCAAGCTGAGATTTCAGCTATTCTAAAATGATCAAACATTGTTTGGGGGAAAAAAAGAGTTTCCAAACCGGCCTCGTTATCTGAGACGAGCTTAAAAATAACAATTAAGGTAGTGTAATTTCTCTTTTGCTTACTTTGGTGTGCAGAGATGAAACTGTGGGAGTGCCCTGGCTGCCTGCTCAGTGCTCTTTTCAAAGGAACAGCCAGGGTTTTATCGTAACAGACAAATCCCTTGTTAGCTGCAAGGGAGAAATAATATAATGATGGGGGGCAAAGTACCGTGCAGCTTAAAAGGGAGCAAATGTGCATGCATTTGCTAGTATTGCAGTGAGAATGCTTTGATAAGTGTCTGTCAGGCACTTCTGTAAAACCCAATTGCTCCAGGAGATGCAGATTTCATTTCTTTTATATATATATATATATAAAAGTTTTTTCTCATGTATGTGTGTGGTTTCCATCTAAATATGGGAAAGTCTGAAAGAAATGTCACTACAGGGAATGCAATCACAAAAGTCATCCTTCTGATTTCATCTCTTAAAACAGACCAACTGGTGCTTAGAAAGTATTGCTAATATATAAATGGATTGTGTGATGGGGAGTCTACATGGCCAGTGCTTCAGGTTGTTATTGACCACCCACCCTCCTAATTTCTGCACCTTTACTTGGCCTTGTAAGTTTGCAGAGTGCAATGGCTCATGCTTGCAAAGTTTGCAACCCATGAATTATGTAAGCAAAGACCTTTAGGCCCAGCATGGTTCTAATGATGAAGCTTTAACTTCAGAAGTTTTGAATTAACTCTGTGTATATGTATGTAGTTTTGTAACACACTGTAAAGTAACCCCACCCACCAAAATGTCTGTACTCCATCAAGATGGTGTCAGTTTGATCTGCTTGGATGATGGGACCTGAATGCGTCGTTCTGCTTTGAGCCCCTTGGCTGCCACGTGGGCTGCAGCACGAGTGCTGCCAACTCCAACTCTTAAACATGATCTGCAGAAGGCAGTGCTGTCTTTCAGGGGAATGGAGACGTTCTTCTCTTGTTGTTTTTGCTTTGATTCTTGCAGGGAGTGGATTGCCTTTCTTCTGGTGTGAAAGGAGCTGCTGGACAGAATGAGGAGAAGATACAGCATGATTAACTTATAAAAAATATTAGTGCTTGTGAAACTCCATCCAGTCTGTACTTCTCTAATAAACCTCTCTTTAAATAGCTCACGTTAAAAATAAAGGCTTGCTGAGTGAATGAGGGAATTGCAGCAGTGAGAAGAGGCTCCAAAGTGCTGCCTTTTGTTGAGATGTTTACTTTTGTCAGGAAGATTGAGCAACGTTCCTGTATGAATTCAGGTTTCACGTTCTCAAATGCTGTGAAAACATACATTTTGGCACCTGTAAAACATAAGTGAGAATCATTTCTGTTTGAAAATGTAGGCTGTGTGGCTGTTAACATAGGAAAAAAAAATTGTGAATCTCACAAATAAGGAAAATTACCAATAATCCATGTTCTGTTTTATCTACCTTCAGGTAAAGCTTTTCTGTGTATTGAAGTTTTATTTTCAGTAGTTCTCCAACAGCCTTGAGAATGAGAGCCTCTCTTGGTTTTAAGATGTGGGATTTGCACATTTGAAACCACAGTTTTAAGGAAAATATCAGCTCTGGTGAAACTGTATGAGTTGGCACTGATGTATATCCTGGCTGCTAACTGCTGGATATTGATTTTCTCCTTGTTGGTTTTTAGCTTTCCGAAATAGATTTTGTTTCATTTGTGTGTATTGGGGGAAAAAGAATCAATGCTGCTGAAATTTTAGAGGAGTATTTCATAAGGAAGAAAAGAGTTGAGCTTCTTGTTAACCAGCTGGAATTCCCAACAGCCGAGAGACATGGAGGCAGACTGTAATGAGGCCTCTGAGTGATGGGGAGATTCCTCAGCGGCTGACCAAGCCATGGCTTACCATACACCTAGTGCTGCTCCAATATTCAAGTTTACTACGTGTTCAGCTGTGCTACGGACTGAGCTCTTGCTGTTTACCAGTCTGCTTGTTTAAATGAACACAGTAGTCAAAAGCAGATGGGAGGTCATTGGGAACACAGCAGCAGAAGGCTCTCGTGCCCACCCGCAGACACCGTGCTGCGGACCCCAGCTGGGTCCTGGGCTCTCAGAGGCATGCAGTTCACCTGCCTGGATTTCTGATGCTGCTGATGCTGCTTTGGCTTATTGCTTGACTGCTGCTTTCAGTCTTATTTCTCCTGCTCAGAACAAACGATTAAGAAAGGGTTTCCCCATCTTTTCAGTTAACACCCCTCTGCCCCCAAAAAGGGATGTGTTCTGTGCAGTGCAGCGTGTGATGCTTTAATAATGTATAAATCAAGCTGGACAGGACCGCCTGTCAGTTTTATTAACTTTGACCTTTTCTCCCATTATAAGGATGGTTTGGTAAATATTTAATGGGCCATTATAGATTTTGACAGTTGGATCTGCATTCCTGGAAGCGAAGGTAGATTATGTACAAATACTTATAATTAATAAAAATAGCTTAACCACTGGGAGCAAGCCTTCAAGGACAGAATTGTTTCTTAGGATCTGTTTATTTTTACTCCCTACTTTCCTTGTGTCTGCCCACTAAATGTCAGGCTGGCCAGTTAGGTTATGAAACGCTTTCAAAAGGTTACATTTAAAATTCATTTATGATTAACACCTGTGATTACCTCAGTCTTGGAGCAAGTTATTTACTTGAGGTATCTGTCAGTGTCGTTCTGTGCAGTGAACTGGTGGCGTCAACAGCACAAAATGGCTGAAGGAGAGCAGCTCATTGTAGGATGCGAGGGGGGGAAAGGTGGTTCCTGGAGTCAGGGGGTCTTCTGCCAGAGCTGCCTTTCCCTTTAATTCCTGACATATTGCACTCCCTGCAAATTCTGGGAGCGAAGATTGAAAACTAAGCCCCTGACACCTTGAAACATTGCCTTTTGAACGATCACTGCCCATTGCTCTCATTGATTTTTTCATTTCAGAAGTCTGTAGAAGAACAAATTTGAGCAAGATCCAAGGGGCTCAGAGGAGCTGTTGGGGCGGTGCTCAGCGCTTGGTGCTGTGCTCACACCGTGTGCCAGGGAAGTCAGGACCATGTCAGGGGGCACTCCATTTCTCCAGGTGTTGCCATTTGGGTCTGACTGGCTGGCTGGATGGCTTTGCTCACGTTAACAGCCACCTTCAAGTAGATCGCTTTACCAAGCTTTGCGTCCCATGGATTCGGTCAGTACCCTGCAGAGTGGCTGTGCCTTAAGCTGCTTTATGTTCTGAATGTTGAAAGTCATCATTTCCCATACATCTCTTTGTGTGTGGATCGTGGGATCAGCGTTGGTAACTTATTAAACAGTTCACCTTTATCAGAACAAATCTGTAGATGATTTAATGAAAATGTCGATGTAGGGACTGGCTGAGAAAGGGGATTTGTTTGTCTCATGCTGGATCTGGAGCTTTTTTACCCTTCCCTTCTAAAGGGAGAGCCAGGAGCTTGAGCTGAAAGTGTCTCGAGGTGAACTTGGAACCTGTTGCACTGGAAGCTGGTTTCAGGACAGGCACAGCATTGTGGCTGTTCTCAAATTTGTGAGCAGTGGGAGTGCACTGAAACTTGTAAATTCACTTACGTCCTCCATAAATTGTCTTTTATTGACAAGTGAAATAAAAGGTTAGGGAAGAAAGCTACTGAATGCGAATCTTTCTGCTGTAGCACTATCAAGACGTGCTACTTGATATTTTAAAGGCTAGATTTTTCTTTAGAGTGACAGAAGCTTCTTTGTGAGTGCTGTGTTTTAAGGAAAAAAAGATGAGCATTATTTTAAAAAGAAAAGTTTATACAGTGAAAAAGTCACACCTTTCTTCTGTTACCTTCTGTTGGAAAGTAAGGATGCTCGATCCCTTGAGAGGAGAGCAATCTTAATGTTAAAATGCAACTCCAAGTTTCAGGAGAGTTAGGACTTTCTCAAGTCTTTGATACATCATCTTACTTTCCCAGTGGCATAGTTTCCTTGTAATATCTATTTCACAGCAGACTTTTATATGCTTTTGTTCGTATCATCTTCTATCCAAGCAATACATGAAATAGCATACATTAGCTTACTGGCTGGCTGTACTTTTAATCAAGCGATGCAGATAGTAGAAGTTTGACACAGAGCACTGCAGTGGTTTGTGTTTTAATGTGTGTTTTTTCCTTCCCCAGCTGCAGTACCATGCCGGGCTGGCATCTGGCCTTTTGAATCAGCAGTCTTTGAAACGCTCGGCCAACCAGATGGGAGTATCTGCGAAACGCAGACCGAAAGCCCAGCCAACAACCCTAGTCTTACCTCCTCAGTAAGTAATGGGGTCTTGTGAATGTTTTGAGGAGTTTGCACGGTGGGGTGGGGATTCTTTTGGATTTTCAATAAAATATATACGCTACAAAGTCAATAGTCATAAAAACATTGCGCTCGTGCCATGTGAGTTATTCTTGTTGGGTGGTTGGGATATTCTATGGAAGCAATCTTTTGTTTCCCCTCCTGGCAGAGGAAGTGCTCTGACAACAGAAAAGTTGCAAGGATTCTTTTTAGTAGCAGGTCATAGAAATTTTTGCAACACAAAATTGTCACTGAGGAATGATGTTCCCTTGATTAGTATGACTCGGAGCTTCAAGAAGGACTTCTCTGAAGGTCCTGAGAGGCAGAAGCCAAGCCATTTTTGGTGTGAGTACTTTCTTGACAAACGTCTGTTCTGAGTCCATCTGTTCACCATATGTTAATTTTGCATTGGATCTAGACCTCTTTTACAGGTGACAAGCAATTACGAGGACACTTAGGAACTGTTTGAGGACACAGAGTATCAACACTTCAGGCAGTCTGTGTGCTGGTGCCAAAAACACAGAGATGCTCACAACTAAGCTTATGAATTAATAAACTGCTTAAAATATTTAGTTACGTATAAGAAAATGATTATTATGTAGAAAATGAAGTGCTAAGCAATTATTCATTGTACCGAGCATCTTTGTGGAAGCTGTGTGCTTTTTTCACAGAACAGGAGTCACTGATGTATGAACACCGTGCTGCTAAAAGTGTCATGGTTGTAATAATAACGGTCCCTCTTGTCACCGGGCTCCACAGGCCCAAGCTCATGAAGGAACCTAAAGAAGTTTAGATTTGTTCTCTGTATGACCTGAGAATAGATGGCAGTAAACAGGACATTCCCCACGTATATTCACTTTAAAGGGTTGCTCATGCAAGAAAGCATGCAGTGTTTGATTGCTGTAGTGAGGCATCGCTCAAAGAAAAGCGGCTGGGGGGGGCAGCTGTGGCAGAACCACCAGGTTGAAAAGCAGATGCTTTTTGTAGTGTATTTATGGAAGAACACAGGTATGTTATGAGGGACTTTGGATTAGTGATTTTTTTTCTCCTTCTCTGTTGGACCATTGAGTTTGGAGCTGAAAATTGACATTGTCAATTGACGTCCGTAAAGCTGAGCACTGTGATGCTAGTTGTCTTGATTTGTATTCAGAGGTCTTAAAATCATGGCTTCTCCGGTTGCTAGCATTACTTTAATGACAGGGAAAGAGCTGTTGTAACATTTTTTCATAGAAAAGTCTGTACCTGTACATTCTATGTGAAATGGAAGGGAAAAAAACATTGCAGCAGTATAAATCTTTACAGAGTGTGCAGTGTACAAATTAACCTAACAGTACTGACGTCTTTTTTTACTTGCAGATGATTATTCCTTTTCATTTAATGGTACTGTTGTCTCGAATTCGCAGATAGGTCCCATGTTAAAATTTAATTACAAAGTTTAGCTGGTCTTGGAATTGTATTCTGCTGTTTTATTACCGCTTCCAGCACTGTTCACAGTCACAGCACGTTTGTACTGTGCTGGCCCTGTATCCTCTTTATTTTTTCCTCTCTGACTCCTCTGCCCTTTCAGATTTTGTTGTTACTTGCTATCTTGATGTGTTTTAAGAAGAGAATAATAGTTATATTAAATGAAATCAAATACCTGTTGAGCTCGATGTCGCGTATCCAACACAAGGCAGAGGCAGGTTATTAAAGACATAAAAATAGACTTTTGAAAAGTGGGAAAAAAAAAGTGTGACAAATGCAGTTTTAATACCTCGATTTTTGTTGTGGTTTCATGCAAATAATGATGAATAATTCTGTTGTTTGCTTTCTTCAATCTCTATAAAGCAAAGGAGGAAAACGTCCAGGTGCAAAATTATGCGTCTCCTTGAAAGGACATTTTAGGAAAGAGACTCAGTTTCAATACAAATTTTCCAATGGCACTTCAGAGGATTTTTTATATTATTATTATTTATTTATTTTTTAGATTGATTGATTAGCTGGGAAAGGAGTAACTATTCCTTGTCTTTATTTTCTGCTTTGATTTGTGTTATGAAAATAAAGTTCTGTGGCAAGTCTTTGGGCTGAGTAACAGTGTGATGAGTCAAGCATACATTGAGTACTGCTCAGAACAACTACATTACCTAGGGCTTTCCTTAAACCTAAGTATATACGACTGCTTATGTGCCAAAATGTCATTTTAGGGTATCAAACCAGAGCAAACAGTGGCACTGCAGCAATCCTTTTCAGCCTGCAAAGGGATGCAGGAAATGCTCTTGATCGGGACTTTATATAGATAATGATTGGGACAAAAGATCTTCTAAAAAGGTTTGTTTTAATGCTGACTTCGCTTGCTTTGATATTAAAATGATAATTTGAGTTGCAGGTAGCATTACTGAATTTTTATTAATTTCCTTGTGTTTTAAAGGAGCTTTTGCAGTTGTTATTCATACGTTACGTTCTTAATAGCAATGCTCAGCATTTCATCCTACCTTCTGCTCCCAGAAGGAGCTGGGGAAGGGGTTTAATGGCCAAGCTGATGCTTGGTAGTCCCACTCATTTGTCCCTTGCTGGCCTTTGGCTGCCTTTTGGTTTGCCCTGGTTTGGAAGTGAGGAGCTTTGGACTGGCACTAGTAGCTATCAGAAACGTCAGCAGCAATTTTTAATAAAAAGATGTTCTTTTAAATGGAAAGTTTCTGCCTTATGCAAGCAGTGTCAGTAAAATTTTCATTTCCTCCCTGTTTTTATGATCATAGGGTTCCTAAGGATGCTGAATAGAGACAGAGAACTTGGCATGTCAGGTGGCATCGCTCACCTGATTTCACTGTATCTCGGTTTTGGAGGGAGGCCTTTTGGTGTTCGTTTGCTTTTCAGTTTTGGTTTTCACTGACTCTGAAAGTGCAGAATACAAGCTTGATATGTGTCTCATTTCTAGCCAAGCATATCTCTATGGGAAAGTGACTAACTGCTGGCTGCTTTCTCTGCTTGCTTTGTCCCTCCTTCTGTCTTCTATTAACAAGACATCTCCCTGTACTTGCTAATAGATGCGTTCCCTCACATGCTTCTCATCTGGCTGCTGCTTCCTTCCTTCTGTTAAAGAATCTCAGAGCAGCGTTTGCTGAAGTGCTGAAAGCTGTCAGCTCCTTCCATGTGACCAGGAAAGTGTACTCGTGCAACGCTTCTGAAAATCAGAGTGACTTATTTTGTTTATGCTTTTTAATGTTATTAGTAATAAGAAGGCTGTTAGGTTTAGGTTTGGGTTTTTTTTTCCCTCTTCATGGAACAAAGTCATTGACATGTTTAGTTTATCTTGCATTATTTTGCTTGCCACCACATCTCTGAAGCAAATTGTGACGTTGGCTCCCAGACCCCCCGAGCTGTGGGCTGGCAGGGCTGGGAGCTGTGAGCCCAGGGGTCCCATCCAACCACGAGACCTAGCAGGCTCTGCTGCAGCACTGTGCTGCTGGGAAGTGGCAGCAGGAGCCGCTGTGAGATGGCGAGGAAGAAAGAAAAGAGGAAGCACAGGATTGACTTCGTATTCATGCAGCTGTATTCCTTGGCACACACAGGAGGGTCAGTTAGTATTAATGGGAATTTTTAGGGGTCTCAGCTGAAAACCCTTGGACTTGGATAGCTCTGTGGCACGGGGCTTGCTCAGTGCTCCCAAATGAACCGTCTGTCTTCTCTGCCTGGAAGGAAATTGCCAGAACAAGAACTTGCTCACCACTGTAAGCACTGAGACTCTTGCTCTTTATGGTGCTTTTTAGGGTCATTTGCTGTGACATTTGTAGTTTTGCAGAAATAAGCAGGCTATAAACAATAAGCAGAGGGAAGTCTGGTTCTGGTTTGACAACTTCAGGCTCAATGGATACAAAGGCTTGAGTAAAAATGAGTCCAATTTTGTATTTTAGGGTTCCTCAACTTGTCTTGTAAATCTCTTGTGCTCTGATGTATTCCCTGGTCTGACAAAGAAAACATTTTAATAGATTGAGGAAAAGTCTTTGTGAATTTAAGCTGTATTGCTAGGAGCAGGCCAGCAAAATTACTTTTCCTTTATTAAAAAATAAAAAACCAAAGACGTGCTGCCCATAACACTGCTATAGATAAATGAGGAGCAAAAAGCTATGAAGATATTTTTCTTTCAGAAGAGAATAAGGACTTGAGGGTAGAAGTGCTGGGTGGAGACTCAGGAAAGCTGTTTTTTTAAGTGGGCACGAGGCCATTTTGTTGTGCTGTGCGAGTGCCGTGTAACAAAACTCTGTTCCAACACCACGTATCCACAGAACGCAGAGCTGTGAGCACTGATTCCATCTATCTGCCTGTTCAAGTGACTGGTTTATAACAAATCTGCTGTCAGAATTGCTTCCATAGTTTATTGTACAAAACTCCCATCATCTCATCTGCTTTCTTTTTCTAGAGGAGAAAGTTATATTGACAAGAAGTGCGTACTTGCCTCCGTGCTTTGGAGTTGCTTTACCAGAAGCAGCTCTTTAGTGTGAGCAGTCTCCTTTAAGAGCTTATTACTGGGTCAGCAGGTACGTGTTCGTCTGGATTTGGAAAATAAATTCACACGTATCCCAGTCTGTGTTTGTGGAGCTTGGTTCAATACCAGCGTTGTCAAAGGGTTGATTTTTCATCGTGCTTCTGCCCTAACAGATTTCATGGTTCTGTCCTACAAGCCGTATTACAGGGTTCCGCTGGGCACAGCAGCTGAGTGTTGAGGAAGAAATTCAATTTAAAATAATTACGCAGTAATAAAAACAAAAATGCTGTTTTAAACAGTTAGCTGAAAGGTGTGTGTGTGTATGTGTCTAAACGATATACCCAGACATTAGATGTGCCAGAATAAATTATCTGGAACTGGTGTAAATTACCGTTTCTATATTAAGTAGAATCCTGATGAGCCCTTTGCCAAGAGTTTGGGAAGAAAAAGATTTTCTTCAGCATGTTGTTTTATAAACAGCATCTAATTACTTCCTAGGATCGGGATTTTCATTCTGAAAGAGGCGGATGATATCAAAGATAATGGCAGAGCGTGCTTCAGCCAAGAAACGTGCGTCGTTGTTTAAGAGCGTATGTTTGAACTGTGTTTATGTAGTGTGACCTCGCTGTGTTAGAGGTCTGAAATCCCAGCCAGGAATTCATACCTTGAAACCAAGATGTGCTCAGCAGCTGGGTGTGACACCCAGCATCTACACCGCGGGCTGTGGTTATTTGACATGCAGGTGTTGTTCCAGAGGTCTCATTGAGTGCTGTGCGCTGTAATCCAATGTGTGAGCCCGTTCTTAAAAGTATTCAGGTATGAAGGAGCAGAATGTGTGGCTGTGGTTTCCTTTTGGAGAAAAGTCATCAGAAGTTCTTTGCTCAGTTCTGAAACTCTCCTTTCCCCCTACTGGCAAAGCTGTATTAAGTATCAATATTCATTAAATGCCGAAGAGACGATACTGTAATAAAGCAATAATCCTCAGGCCCACATCTGTACTTCTTTTAGAAGAGGCAAGGTTGAGAATATAATTAAAGATTAACACTCTATTTGCATTCTGTAACACAGAGATATCTTTCTGTACATGATGGGGAATTGTGTTAATAAGGAAGAGATCAGTTTCCAATAAGTTTCAATACTTGGAGCTCACTAAATATCCCTGTTCATGTTTAAGTTTCTCATGGCATTCCTTTAGCTTGACTTTAGCGAGGCAGTGCAACAGGAACTGCAAAAGGACGTGTTGCTGTAATGTGTGACCCTTTTGCTCTGCAAATTAATCCCTTTTTATATGAAGGAAGAGATTAAAAGTTTGTTCTTTATACTGTAAGACAGTAACATTGACATGAATAGGTTTAATTACCTTGTAGCCACGTGCCGTGTAGACCCAACCTTAATTTCAGTATTTGGTGTCTTGTGCACAGTTTGGATCACATCTGTGTTGTTTTTCTTTGCGGGGAGTCGATGGATGCCTTTCCTGCAGTTCATTCTGGGGGTCAGTGTTCCATTGCTTTTTAAATACAGCAGTGGAGGGGCATGTGGTGATGCTGCTGCTCCACGTTATGCATTCCTTTAGAGTCTTTCAAAGGAATGCAAATAGTGTGCATGTAGCATTGCCTTTCCTCGAAGGAAGGCTGCAGAATAGCACAAACCTGCTGGAACTGCCACCTACAGCCCTACTTCAGAGGATAGCAGAGTCCCCAGGCGTTTTGGTGGTGGTTTTCTTTGTTGAACCACGTAGAATATAACAAATGTAATGAGCAAACAGGAAATCACTGTTTTGACAACTTTGTTGCAGGGAGATAAGTGCTGAGAAACAGATCACAATGATTTTCAACAGCTATTGAAAATACGGTGGTTTCGATTTATTTTAAGGTACAGCCATGTTGTGTTTTGTTTTGCATTTCTCTTCGGCTTTCTTCTCTGCTTACCAACCAGAGATGACAGCAATTGCTTTGAGACAGGTTGTTCTAGGGAGGTGGGACAGGATGCTGTTAAAGAAGTGATACCTTGCTTTCAGCTTTGGTGAAACCCCTGGGTAAGTCTAGCTCCTTCAAATAGAACCTTAGAATGGCTTGGGTTGGAGGGACCTCACGGATGATCAAGTTCCAGCCCCCTGCCTCAGTAAGCATTATTTTTTATTCTAAGTTACAGAAGAAAGAGTTACAATTACATAATCATCACATTTTCATTGTTCATTTCATTTTCTTCTTGGCCATTTTCCCCACCGCTGGAAGCTAGGAAGCATGCCAGTCCCCATAAGGTGCATTGCCACTGTGATGTTACAAGTACTGACTTAAGTTACCTTTAAACCACATGGTGATTTGTAACAGTTTGAAGCTAATCTGGTTCTTAATAAGGTCAGAAGCAGGGATATCCAGATCCCAAAGCTGAGAAGCATCTGCCATGATTCAACCCATGTTGTATTAAAGGGGAAAATTCCAAGGTCATAGCACATCATTAAACTTTATTGAACTGGGTTTTATCTAGAGAACAGCTGTACATACAGGTGTCAAGTTATTATCTCTGCTTTTCAGACAAAGCCTGAGATAGCTAACCAGTCCTCATAGCAGGGATGAAAGACCCCTGTTGGCAGTAGATGAGGGGCTCAAGGAGCTCGGAGGAACACAGGGGTGGGGGCCAAAGCTGCCTGCTGTTTCTTTCTGTGAGTTGTATTTAAGTGCTGGGGGTTGGGTGGAACAATCTGCTATGAAATGAAATAGCAGTCTGTCACTTTTAGTTATGTAGTATTTACTGGTTAGCTCTCCATGTAATTTAACTGGAAAAATAATATCAAAAGTGTTGTTTTGATTCATGAGGAGTTGAAGTAGACAACACCAATGAGGTCACATCCAGTTACTTACTGGAGCCATAGCATCCATCAGTCCTTCCTATTTGTAGCCAATGATACTTCACCAAGCTGTGCTTCAAAAAAAGGGAGAAGGGGATAGTGCAGGTGAGCTTTTCATTGTAGTGTAAGTTCTAAAGTAAAGCTCTGAGAATGTTTTCTCTACTTTGTATTCACTGCTTTGTATTCACTGTTCAGCCATTGACAAGCTTTGACACCATGCATGTGTTTTGTAACGTGCTGAGATAGCAAAGGTGCTGAAGGAAGGAGGATGATGTAGCTGTATTTTTCTGTCTTTGGTCTGCAGGGTTCTTGAGGTCAGCTGTCTGTTGTTTCTGTGCTTTATTAAGGATGTGTGTGATTTCTGTAATTAGGGGCAGTTTTGAATACTGGATCAACAGAGATTTAATGAGCATCTGAAAGCTGAGGGGAAAAAAGGTGATCTGATTTTGTAGTTCATAGGTGATAAAAGTGTAACGTAGCAGTCCGTCCTACAGCAGATACCTTCTGGGACTCACAGCCACTTCTGCATCTCAGACTTCTAGGTTTTTGTATGGCATGTTCTAATATAATATAAATCTGACAATCTCTTTTTCTCTGTAAACCTGATCAAACTCTATTAAACCAGCACTCAGACAGCAGCAGAAACCCTCTTCCAGTGCAATATATTTGGGATTTGCATTTATGTTTATTTGGGCCCCAGCTGGAGCTGTACGACTTGAGGACTTGGGTAAGATTTGAACTAGAGCCTTGCACTGCTGGTGGGAGGGAGAGCTTCCTTAGCACGCTGCTGTGGTTCTCAGCACATTTGGGCCCAGTGTGTGCTACGTGAGGTGTGGTGGGATGGGGGTCCTTCCCTGCTTTGTGTTCTCTGCAGGTCCTGCAGTTGTCAGTGGTGGCACTGCTATGAGCAGCCCCTGCCTGCCACTGCTCAGCTGCAGCACCTCTTTGTTGCAGAACAACTGCTGCACGGCTCCGTTCCGGTGCTGGGTGCTTGGGAGCTCAGTGCTGAGCCGATGCCTTCGCTGTTCTGTGCAACTTCAGAAAGATAACTACTTCAAAAATATTTAAGCTTGATCTAATCTCCTAATATCTTGATATATCTGGCAGCGGGAGGCTCTGTAATAATCTTCTTTATTTTGTTGTACCCGATCAATGCCATTTTTTTGGCTGTAGTTACATGCTGAATTTCATTTCATTCCGATAAGTACTATACAGCTGCCTGTTTCCTTACAAAGTAATTATAAAAAAGCAGCAGGCATTGATCGACACAGATTGTCCAAAGAAAAGATCCTGACTAAAACCAAATGTTCCTAGTGATATTCATTAGCAGGATAATAATTTCTACCCGTGCAAGTACAGGAGACAGAGGTCCTGGGTGTTGCTTTAGCCGCAGTAAATTACTGAGATGTGTGTTAGTGGTGTTGTAAAATTTTACAGTGCTTTTTAACACCGAGGGAAAAAGCCGTGCGATTTATTCACTTTTCAGCAAAGACTCTGTCCAGCCACTGTGGATAAAGAGGGCATGTAATTAAGATTTCATCATTTCTCCACAGTGTGAAGAGCTTCTCTTGCCATTTGCTGCAAGCTCTTAAGGACTGATAGCCTCAGCTCGTGTGTCCTGGTCAGGAGCAGCTCCCTGAATGGCTTTCTTGATGGCATCAGCCCACAGAGGCCTTGGGCTCATCGTGTCTTGGTGTCACGTTCCACAAACTAACCCCACAAGCAGTATTGCTCCGGGTGCGATGCGCAGCCTCGTGCGGCTGAGTGCAGTGATTTGAAGCAATTCCCATCTACTTTGCTGGAGACTGACTGGAACGCTTCGTAGTTGGGAGTGATAGAGCTGTATCTAGTTGGAAACCTGGGGCTGTGCACCATCCTTGATGTGCATGTTCATCTTCCAGGATGTGCACAGATCCAAGGCAGTGTGTAGCCCTCAGTGAATGTTAGTTTTACTGGGAATTGCAGTTCCGTGGTAAAACAGCACATTTCTGGCTCTTTGATGTATGCTTGCCTTAAAGGTAATGTTTGTGTGAGAACTGTGCCGTTAGAAGGTGGCAATTAGTTAAAAGTTTTTCTGCAGCCCCAACCATTACAAGATGCCCTTGCAGCCTTTGGAGCAGAACGCTGGGATCGCCCTGTAGGGAATCCCTGTACATTCAGTAGAAGGAAGGCTGAGGATGGAGATGTTAATGTGTAATGAAGGACCACAAGCACTAGTTTAACTGCTTGTCTCTGTGTCAAAAAACGGAGCATTCTATCAGTGGTTGGACTAATTAGACAGTAAAGAACAAGCTAGATAAGAGAGGAAATTTGTGTGAGCTTAATAACGATATCAAAGCTGTTGCCAAAGCTGTGATTTTATCACGTGGTTGCTTTAACCCCCTTTCTTGGCCGGACTGTTTGATGTGGGGAGCACCAGGGGCTGCTTTACTGCAGCAGGCAATCAGCTGGAAAAGAATAAATGAAACCAGCCGCTTGCCAAAGTCAGCAAGTGTTTCCATATTCATTGGTTGTATATTCCACTGTAGAAGATGACAAGCAAAAAGAGTAGAGCCTTAATAAGGTGGGAGGAGAAGGTCTCTGTTTTGATGGCTTAGCAAAAACGGAGATATTGCATAACTGTAACGTGGTGCGAGGCGAACATGTTGTGGATGTGTTCATTCGTTACGTCACTGCTGTGCCTCCTCGTGATTCCAAGCAGCCTTCAGCTATTTGGGGGAGAAACTAGGCAGCTGTTCTGTGAGGGCAATAAAAGTGCTTCCAAATGTGGTACTGGTAGGGAGAAGGAATAAGAAGACTGGAATGTCTTACCTAAGAATAGAGGCAATGAGGGTTGCCTGTATCTTTGACAGTAACTCAAAAAGGAGGAGTTTCCTAAGCAATGGGTGTAGGTGGGAGCTCAAAAGGAGACCAAAGTCGGATTTACCTGGGGAGAGAGGTGCCTGTACCCATCCCTGGGGACCCGGTGGGTTTGGTGCTGGTCAACTGACCTGGCATCTGAGATGGGGAGAGGAGGAGCGTTTCACTGCCTGCCTAGAAAGGACACACAGGAAGACTGCTTAGCTGTGTTTTCTTTACTTGGTGTTAAAAATAACGGTTATTACTTTTTAATTTCACTTTAGGGCATTCTCTGAGTATTCATGTGTATGGACAGGTTAAATGGAAAAAGCTTGGGTAGCAGATTCTAGCTGATCACGTCATAGCATTATCCTCTAAACATAACCTTCGTTTGTAATAGTTTTAAGGATTTTGTACAATCACTGTGCTTGTCCTATTTGTCCAACTGCTGGTAGAAAAAAACAGAATGCAGCTATTGGAAGTTTCACTGGGTGAAGTTAACTTGGTTTTCATTCGTTTCCAGATGCCGCCCTGCTGTTATCTGTGTTCCTAATGGCGCTTCCTCTTCGCTATATAGATTTTTACCTAACAAAATCTCAGCGCTGTTTCTGTAATGTCGGTGGTATTATTCATGAGCATGTGTGTGTCATTTTAAAAAGAAGAGGTTTAGTAACATAACACACATTTCTAACTGGACACACACCTCATTGTTTTAGGTTTATTTTCTGTGATTCTTATCTTTGCATGGGTAACACAGGTCATAAAACGCTGGGCAAGGAAGGCGTTGTTAACATCAGCAGTGCACTCAGCTGTAACTTTTTTTTCTGTGACTTTTATTTTGTTCTTACAAACTTTATTATGGGAAAGAAATACTTTGGTGTAGAGATCATGGCTAAAACAGCAAATTACTCATTTAACCATTACTGTTGGCCTGCACACCTTGAAGGAAATGAAAGTTACATTCTGTATACGATTACTGCGCTCTGTTATTGCCTGTAGTGCTTTGTTTCCATCCCTCACAAAAGATAACTGTGGGATAGCGGTCAGCCTTTTCATTCTCAAGCACGTATGTTGAAAAGCACTCGAAGATGCAGAGGTTCCTGGGTCAGTTATTGCAGAGCAAATTGCTGTTTTGTTGAGTTGCTGCGTGCCTCGGTTTCCCCTCTTGAACCGCGTGAGTTGTATCTTCTGGGAATGGTGTGGGAGTGCTGAGAGCAACTCAGTAACATTTGCACAAAGCTGGGATTAGAGGAGGCATTAATTACAAGGCAGGTGCTTGCGTGTAGGGTGGGAGTCTGGGTTGTTGTCTTTATTGTCAGTAGTTCAAGCCCAGCTGATTTCTTATAAGACTCAGAGTCCAGGAGTGACGTGTTGTGAAGAGTGAATGACCGTATCGTTCCTACGTGTGAGACCTAATGGGAAGCTCTTAACTATCCGCTGTCAGTATTCATTCTGAGGAATGCATGCTGATGTATAATTCTGTATCCTTTGTGTTCTTGCCTTGAGGTGTTCATTTCAGTGATGCAAGACAAAGCCCAGACACATGAAATAATTACACAGCAAGCTTGGCTGGAGCCTGTCAGTCTGTGTCAAGCTCCGTGGATGCCTTCAATCTCATCATTGCTGAGCTCTTTTGCTGATTGTTACATTTAATGTTTGGTGTTAAAATCACTGCGCTGTAGAAGTCACAAAGAATACCTTACAGTTTTGATGTAATTTAAGTCAAAATTTTATAGCTCTGTCCAAAGTAGCGCTGTGAAACTTAGCTTCCCTCAAGCCAAAAGCAAGCTTTTCTACTTGCCTTTTACATGCAGATCCTTCTGTTTCATTTTGGCTTTGGGATTTTGACAGTTTCTCAGCAAAGATGATGCTTTTGCTCATGACACATTTGTGCCTTGTAGACAGGTCTTATAAAAAGAGCTTTTTGTGGAGGACTGAAAGACAAATCCAACTTAGATCTAATTTTGGGACTCATCGGCTCCACAGCAGACGCATGATTTGGAGAGTCATGGTCATAGCTAATAGTGCTTTACCATTATTGTAAATAATACCTAAGTTTGAGCATTCATTGCTTTTTAACTTTTCTGTGATTCGGTCTTAAAATTAGGTTTAAAAAAAGAAAAGGAAAGAAATGATTAGGCTGGTTAGGCAAGTGTTGCTGGGCTGTACTGTTGGCAGATTTGGGAAATAATTCCCAGGTGATTGTCATTAATCTGATGTTTCAGGTACTGAGCGCCCATCTGGGGGTGACATTCCTCTGCAAAGCGTGCTTCTGAAGAGGGCACAGCAGAGTTGAGAGATGGCTGTGTTGTCTGAGGTTTTGATTGGCATTTCAAAGGAGATCCTGCCCAGCCTTCTGAAAGCAGGAGTGGGAGTCAGTGCTTCCTGCGTGCTTTGGTGGGGGAACCTCGGCAATGAGGTCTTCTCTCACGCACAAAACCTGCGCAGACAGTTGACTTCCTTTGCCTTCAAACCCTGAAGAAGTATTTCATTTCCATCTTCTGAATGTGAAGGATGGGATACTGGGAAAGCTTCAGCTCTGGTTTGAGCTTAGAGCCTCTCGAGAACTGTCACTGAGCACTGATGCAGTGTGGCATGTGGGGATGGAAAAGTGGTCCGTGAGTGCCTTGTGACGCTGTGAAATGTATATGCGCACACACATTTTAAACCAAAGTTAATGTTTTAGGGATTTTTTAAGCTCTTGGAAAGAGCAAAATAAGTGCTATTTTGTTTGCCCTTATTTTCTGACTTTGTTTTGTGCTTCTTGTGAGCTGCAGTTTCCAAAGAAGTCTGTTTTCCATCTAATGGGACGGGTTGCAGGCAGGCAGAGCAGCAAACCTTGAAGCAGTGCAGCTGAGGATGTAACTGTAACCACAGCCCACTTGTTTTCAGTCCAGCTTTCTTCTTCAGCTTTCCCATCCCTCCTTCTCAGAGGTGCTGTGTGATGTTTGTCTCACTGTGCATTTTGCCAAGCAGTTATGCAGCACCATCAGTGCCTTGTATACTTTTGTCTATTAAAAAACATCCACGGAGTGCCATTAAGAATGTCTAATTTATTGTAATTGCATTTCATTTGTGTTTGGAATTCACAGAAAACTTTGTGATTGTAAGTACACGAGAAGTGAAGAATAGTTAAATGATGAAGCAGAAGTCAAACGCAAATACATGTCAGTGCACTGAAGAGTGAGTGCAAATTGGGGATGAATGGAGAGGGATTTTGAGATATCTGCCAGTTATCGATGTTCAGAAACGTCACTGCTTCTGCAGGACATTGGCTTCAACTGGTGGACTCTCAGTAGCTCCATGTTAGCTAATTAATCATGTGATTTGCTGTCATGTTACTAGGCGAACCTGTATTGTGCTAGCAGCATGAATTTGAGATAATAGTTTCCGAATGATTGAAGTATCTGTAATAGCTCTGGCCCTCATCATTGGCTTCAGCTTTCACCCCTTTGGTAAAAGCTTACTCTTAATGAAAGTTCTGCCTGCTCATACAGAAAGTTTTCAAGTCTTGATAGAACTGATTCCCATTCACTTCTTTATATAGCACATTTTTAATTAAAACACTACAGTAATATATTGGTGTATGTTATTCATGCCTTTACCAAACTGATGTAACTTCTGCTCTGTGATGAACCAATGGGTTCTCAACTGGGTTTGGTTTTTGTTTATGCTCTTTTAGATTCTCTCCTAAAAAACAGAGCTCTGTGCTTGTTGGGTTTGACTGGAGGCTTTATAATCATGAGATCTGTAAGTCGGACAGTGCAGCTGTGTGATGAGAGCAGCCATGGCAAAAAAAAGGAAAATATAAGTTGTGTTTAAATCAAAGAAAACAAAAGTAGCCTTGCTTTAAAATACGTTATCATTTATCTCTGTATTTAGCATTTTCTCTGTGTGCTGGGAGTGTCTTCAGTCAGGGTGAAAATTCTAATTAAATCTCCTCCTGGTAGTGATTCAGGGCTGACCCTCTCTTCACTGGAGCATCTTGTTAGAATAATAAACCACTCCCCGCTGGGAGACGCTGCCGTTGACAGACAGGCGAGACGCTTTGGCTGCTGATTAGAAGAGGTTGATCGGGCTCATATTGTCTTCAGAGTCTGCAAGAAACCCTTTATTGGCCCCGCTGCAGCAGCGCTCCGAGGTGCCGTGCGGCTGGGGCCGGCTCGCTTTGCTCCCCCTTTGCATTGCGGTGGGCAGCCTGTTAGTATGGGCTGCTGGTGCTCAGAGGCTGTGCTTTTGCTCATCAGTGCCTATTTGCTGTTAAAAACTATGTAGCAACTTGGAGTTTCCTTCCTGTGGGTAATCAACTGGATGTTCCTCAACAAAACTCACTTTCTGTAGTGTTTTGAGCTCTATATTCTTTAATGCAGCAAAGCCAGGCAGATTTAATACTCGTGTATTTTTCGAAGGAGACTGTCATTCCTTGCTGGTTTTTTTACTTAGGATGTTTTCTCTATTAGTATACTTAAAACTGTGCTGTGTGTTTTTTTAAATAATACGATTTCTAATAATGACACTTCTCCTTGCTGGCACAGAACGCAGTGGTTCTGAAGGAGGTATTTTCCTTCAGATACATCCAGCATGAGCACTGATGTGCACTTGCTTTTTCAGGAAGCTGTGCAGGTAAGGCAGAGGGTTGCAGAAGCCTTGTTTCCCACAGCACAGCCTTGGCTCCAGGCCCAGCTGAGCCTCAGCCCTGCCCTGCCTGTTGAGCACAGCAGAGCAGCACAGGCAGACCGTGGGCTCCAGCATTAGGAAAGCAGCCGTGACCACCAGGCCATTCTGATCTCTGTGGTTGCACGCTGATCCTTGTGTGGGAGGGGAAATAACCTTACATGAGGAGGAACCTGATCACAGGAGCGGGAAGGTAGCCAGAAAGGCGTAGTGTGATTGCAGAGAGTTGTTTTGCTGCGGTGTCTGGGCTGGATTTGGTGAGCCCAGGGGTTACTGTTACTGTAATCCGTTCCCTTTAGCAGCCTCTGTTGTTTACTTCTGCCAGCGGTGGTGGAATTAAGGGGAATTTTGTTTTCCTGGGTACTTAAGGGAATTGGTTCCCCTCCTTGCTGACTTTCAGTGAGCCCTGTAAAAATCCCAACTTAAGGAAACCTGCCTTAAAAAGTCACATTGGAGTAAAAGGTGATGAAAGATCTGGGCTTTAGAAAGCAGGATTCTGAAGGGCTTCTCTCCACCAAGTGTCTGTATGGGAGACTCCTGAATGTATAAATACCTAACTGTACTTACTATCTGCAGTTTTTGTACCAGAAGGGTGGAAAGATGCCCTTGAAGGAGTCGTGTGATAAACCTCGGAGTTTTAAGAGAGATTTTCCATTTCTGTAGTAGTGCAGAAAGGTTGAAATACCTGGTCACAGCCTAATCTCAAAGAGAAAAATCAGGATTCATCAAGGAAACTTGGAAAATAGGTGATCATAAACCTTGCAAGAGATACCTAGTAAAAGTTTGTATAGCAAATGGGTTGCACTGGGTTGCACAAGTCATTGTTTGGTGCAATATTTCATACTGTTTTTTATCCCTCCCCCCCCCATGGAGACCACCAAACTTTATTTTAAACTCCTCTTGTGTTCAAGGACTTCTCATGTTTAACCTGCCATTTGAAAACCTGACAGGTTTTCCATGCTTGAACCTCCCACCTGCCAAAGCTTTCTCCTCTTGTTGCCTTGATATTTTTTAACTATTATTTTTTGTTTATTTATTTGAATGAGTATAAACAGATATGTACATAGCTATGTACGACTGTGTGTGTGCACAAATGTGTGTCTTTTCTCGAGTCTTTGCTTCCTGCTGCTCCCATTACGTACTCCAAAATCCTGCCCTACAGGAATAGTGTAATTCTGAAGTAGGAGCTGAGCAGTGCAGTGTTATGTCACTGTGGGGACTTCAGTGAAATTGCAGAAGCCAGGTTTTTAATGTCTTCATGTCTATGATTTTGTTTTGCTTTGCTTTTTCTCTTGACTAATAACTCCTTCAGGCGTTCTGTTTATCCTTAGATGTTAGCACTGTGACGAGCTGTAGAAATCTGCTTCCACAATACAGCTAGAGTCCAGTAGGCTCTAAGGTAATAGTGCTAGAATAAAACTCTTTCGTAAAAGTTGAGTATCTTCACACCAGTAGCTTCTAGGAAGTCACAAAATGCTGGATAAGGTAGAACGGGTAACCATGCAGTGCACCTGCAGGTGCTCAGTGTAGCTGCAGCTCTGACTCAAGTGCTCGTGCCTGCATCAGGTGCTGACATGGCAGAGACATGAAGTTACTCTCTTCGTAGCCAAAACTGAAGGAAACATATGGTAAGGATGAGAAAATCTACTGAAACAGGTTGTCAGAGTACTGAGCCATTCTGAATTTAGAGAATGTTTTAAGGCCACGGAGTACTGCCTGCGTGCCATCAGTCATTTAAGTCGGGGATGCTTTGTCGGAAGCAGAAGACATCAGGGCTTTGGTATCTAAAGCAGTGCAAACAAAAGCTGTCCTAAGGAGCTCTGCTCTGCTCTCCTGCTCTGGTACTGTTAGACATTCCTCAGAGGGTTATATCCTTAATGCTCCCTGCTTCCCACCCCCTGCAGTTTTGTTGCCTTCACTAAATTCAGGGATTGATACACCTAACGTAAGTGACCGCTGAGATCTTCCAGCAGCACTGTCAGTGTGATCGAGTACAGTGCATAGAGAGGTCTAATTGTGCAACATATACTGTGTTTTCCATCCATCAGTCAGTGAGCTGAGAAGTGAAATCTCACTAGTTGTGAGAGGTATGGAATACATAATAGGTATCACACATGATCTGTTGCTTTCCATAAAAGCAGGTAAGTGCTGTCATTTCCCCTCCGTTGAGGGAGATATAAAGCACAAAGAAAGTGAGAAGGTTGTGCTATTGAAATAATTCTTCAGTAGCAGAGCTGAAAATAATGCATTATAAAATACGAACTTTAGAAGAAATGACAGCATGGAATAATGTGTAGCATCAGGATCCCATCACGTAGTCAGCCCAAACAACGGAAGCCCTCCCATCTGCAAGGAGCCCCTTTTATTTTGTTTAGGAGCCTGGCAAGGCAGGTGAGCCAAAAACCAGCTCAGCCCATTCTCTTTTTTAGAAGCAGGACTAACACGATGCAGGAGAGGGTGGGCACTGCCTGTCTCTCTGAGGCCCCCTGGGCTGAGTTGTGTGTAGTTTGTGCAGGCAGGTTTCTGTGAAGACCAGCTGGATCTCTTGGCCCGAGTTAATCCCAAAGACTTCTGGCATAGCTTTACTGCATGGAAACTTGTGCGTGCATGTGCAAATTTCAGCTAATGGGTGGGACACAAATTGCTTGACAAGTTACGGGAACCATATTTGTAGATAAATGATCATGTAATAGTTCTGATTCTCAT
This sequence comes from Pavo muticus, assembly GCA_016647715.1. NCBI lineage: Eukaryota > Metazoa > Chordata > Aves > Galliformes > Phasianidae > Pavo > Pavo muticus. The sequence continues at coordinate 4,199,508 of JACDJE010000064.1, forward strand.
CCAGGCCCTGGAAAATTACTGCTGTTAGCATTTAGTGCTGGTTGTGGAGCAGCATCGACTTTCTCAAAGAAGAAGAAATAAACAATGCTTATGTGCTGTGAGCCATTGCTTCTGGAATTGTTATTACTGCTGTTAGGGAGGGCTGTTTTTCCTCTTGAGGTACATATAAAGCTGTTAATGATGTTTTTCATAAAGCACACGGTCTAGTAACAAGCCCAGACAAGATTCTGGTGATGACTGTAAAGCAGATGCAAGCTCATTTTGTTAACCAGCCTTCACACATTGCAATATCCGTATTCAACTCTTGATTACTACTGTGCATTTAAGGCATTTTGAAGAGCACTCTACATAAGTACCAGGAAAGCTATTTCAACCATATGGCAAAATGTCTGCAGGAATTTGACTGCAAGGTCTCTTTTTGTAATTTGAGATTTCCTTATTAAAGCTGCTCTATTTAAGATGATACACTGGAAGTTGATGTTGTGAACAGAAGTCTTTTTGCTTTTTCTTCAAAGCCAAATGAAACAGTGCTCTGACAAAATGTGCATTTTCAGAGTGTATTAAAGAGGTGTTCTTATCTAACTTAAACATGTGGATGTCCAGAGGCTGGTTCAGGGCAGGTTTGCATTTTGTAAGTATTCAGCGTGAGAACCTGCCTGGATTTGTAGCATCCCTGTCACTTCTTACCTTTGAGGAAATTCCTTATGTGCTTACACCTCAGCCCTTATCAGCAAATTCTCAGTGGCACTGGATAATGCAGAATTGTTTGTTGAGTGAACAAGATAGTATAAATAACATACTTTGCAGTAAAGCAATGTTTTATTGTTGCAATAGAATGACACGGGTGTACAGCATTCCTGTCCTGGGAGCTTTGGTCCCCACAAGAATTGTGCAGGCACGGGGCTGAATCATGAAACTGGTTTACCTTTAAAGCATTTCCTACTATTTGAAGCCAGATCGGTTCTTTGATTCAGCTCTCCTAGCTGAACCAGCATGGTTGAGGGGGCCGGGATGTGTCAGTGCCTTATGTCACTATTGGTGCTGGAGACTGGAAATTGTTGAATCACAGCCTCAGGTTTTGAAGTGCCTCTGTGAGTCCAACCCTTAAACGCTGTCTTAGTTTCTACAGAACTGTCCATACTACTCAGTGTGCGTTTCTAAGTGCTGCACTAGTTTGGCCTTTCCTGAGTGAGAAGTGCAGATGGTTAAGGGTTGGACGCAGCTCTCCATGCATGTGCTTTTGAAGCAGACAGCCCTGTGTTTATATGTAAACACTTTCAGACTATTTGGGCACATGCGTGACTTAATCTTTTGCACCCACTCAGTATTGAAACGTCATTCTTTGTGACCAGAATGAGATTCCTAGCACAGCTGAAACCAGTTAGCTGAGGAGCTGACTTGCTGAGATCAGTGGCGATGCCTTCTCTCAGGTTTGGAGCTGAATCTTTGTGCTTTCTGCATGCTGTCTCGCTTCCCCCTACCGAGGCTGGGTTGGGCATGAATTGTTGTCCAAGATATCTTAGCAGATTTGCTCTTCCCAATCCACACCTCCTGCCTTGCTGCTTCCCCCACCTGTGGAGTCACCCTCCCAAGATGCTGCCATGCCAGCACCCCTCGTGCCAGCCACATGTTGCCACCCCAAGGCTAAGAACCATAACTCCAACTTTGGAGTTTGGGCTTGCCTCTTCTTCCCTCAGTGTACCTCACAGTAGAAGTTTCTTAATGTAATGCTTTTCCTTTACAACCTATCATGAATAAAGATTTCACAGCAGGAATTGGAGGCATTAAAGGAGAAGCAGAAGAGAGAGTTTGCGTGCAGATGATGAAAGAAGAGAGAGAAGCACGATGAGCTGCAGCGAGGAGCCTGGCTGGAGTCCTCACCAACAGAAACTTTGTGTTTGGATGGGAGAGGAGAGAAGAAACCACTGAAGCAGTTCGTTCAGAGGGTGAGAGGCCGGTGGTGCAGCTGTAAGACAAGGCTGCCTGTCAAGGGAGTTTTCAGCTGGGGGAGAAGGTGGTCAAAACAGGCAAGTGCCTGCAGTGCTGGTGTCAGGAAACACAGGCACTTTTAGGATAGAAGAGCAGGAGCCTGAAATAGCAGCACATCAACTGTGGAATGTGGGGAAAGAGGCAGAAATTTCCAGGCTGGTCTGCAGATATCGCGGGTTGTGACGGCTGCCTAATGAGATGTCTCGAGGCGTGATGTTGCTTTCTCAGCGTGAGAGTTGTTGAATTCCTTTTCATGCTCTTCATTGCCTACCCAAGCAGGAAGTGTCATTTCACAAAAGCTGACAGAGGTCACTGTTTTAATAACTATTGTTAATTGATGCTTCTCAAAAGCCTTCTATCAACTTGAATTTGCTACCTGCAGAGACCGGCTCAGCAGGTGGCCGAATCAAATTGAAACTTTAATTCTGTGGTTAATAAATCACGCTAGAACTGTGACTGTATGTTTCAATATATAATATCCAATCAATTTGTCTGAAAGCCATTTATTTATAATAAGAAATTATTAGCTGATGTAAATAGTAACAAAAAACCCTCCCCAGAAGTCTGGGAGCACTTACAAGCGCTTACTGTGCTAGTAAGGGATGGAATGTGTGGAGAGTTTCCCTTTCTGCTGTCCAGAATAGCTCGAATCAGAGACTGAACGGGATCAGGAGCTGCTCTTCGTCCCATACACAGCGTTTTCCACTGAGCGATTCAGGCATGGTGAAGCTCCGTTGCATTGCAGACATCTGTCCGGCTCTCTCTGAGATCATTTAGCAAAATGTTCTTTTGAAGGATCTCCCCCAAAATTGGTTACAAACACCTATATTTCTAATTTTTAAATGGTAATATTGAGTGGAAGAAATGAATAGCATGCGAGTGAAATACTGTGTGGGATGAGTGCTATTTAAATCTTGTCTAAGCTGCTAAACATCACACTAACGTTGGATCACTGGATCTGATCCAGTAAAATGAAAAAATACAAAATACAAAAAGCAGAGAGAGAGAGAGAGGTCACATCAGAGAACCAAGCCATCTGTCCAGTACGAATGAAAGGCGCTTTATAATGAATTGGTTTTTCATATCGCTGTGTTACGGGGGGCCTAGGTGTGAATCAAAGAGCGCCTGCCTGCAAAGATAGTTCCTGAGTTATTTTTATGTTGTCAACCTGATGTTTGAGGATGCAGCATCTCATCTGGCTTGCATAGCTAATTAGTCCGTTATAACCAGTATTTTATAATTGGCTTCACAAGTTTTTTCTGTCAGTTCCAGGCATTATTCTTGTAATACAGACCAAAGGATTTACATACGAGCCTCCTGCCAAGTTTTCAAAGAATATCTCTGTTGCTTTATTCTAGCATTGTTTTATCTTACATGTTCATAACAAAGAAAGCTTTCATTTGCAGGCTAACATTCAGAATTCGTTCCAGTCTTTGCTGGTGTTCTTGGAGTAGATTGCTTCAGTTGACCTCTGCAGTATTAATACAGCATGTTTATACAAAAAAGTACCCTGCTGCATTAAAATGGAGATAACGATTTATGGCGCTGACAGCCCTGGAGGATCTCTGATGTCAGCTCTCGTCTTACTGGACAGGGCTCAGTCGCACGTTCAGATGCATACCACTGATGGGTACTATTTATCATTTTTAAAATAAAGATTTTCCGTTCAAAAATAATTTTAAAAGCTCAGTAAAAACGATGAATCTGTGTCACAAGGGAGAGAAGGATGAGGAAAATGGGATGGGGAAGTTGCAGCAAACCTGCTATTAAAGCTTCTTTAAAAATCTTCCCTCTGACTAGTAAAATTACATTAGCAAAATTGGTGTAGTATTTGATAGGATGTAGTGAGGGGAAGTCCTGTTGTCATTTGCTGGTCAGAACCCATCTGGGGTAGGATGCAGTTATGGTGAGGTTTCTTGAAGCTCTTTTCAATAGAGAGCTGCTAACTGAGATCCTTAAAATTATCAGCTGTTCATGTATTGGTCTGAGTTCTTTCTGTCATAGAGGAATAAGATTAAATTCCATCTGTAAAGAGTTTAAATACTGTGCTGTGCCTGCAGATGGGGACTGCTGGGTATGGTCTTTTGCAGTCTGTCTTCAGGCCTGTTGGAGCAACCTTTGCCTCTCTGGACGCTCTTTTCAACTCTTTGTAGGTGAAAGCGTGGCTGTTCCAGGGCGAGAGGGGAATTGACTGCCGTATGATTTCAGCTTGTATGTAATTCTGAGAGTTCAGTGTATTTTTTTCTTAAGCTGAAGATATGCCTAGCATTTCAGCAGATCTATTTCCATGTGCTTTTCCCTGCTCTGTTACTACTTGTGTCTGTAAATGCTCATTCCAAGCAGCATCTTCTGTAAGTAGGAGAGAGCTGAGACGTGGTGAGTATGTTGGAAGTGCTCATAGCAGAAGTAAAATTAAACTTATCTTCGTCCTTAAGTGCTACACTCCTCTGAGAGTCTGTAAGAAGTTCTGCAACATAAATAGGAGCCGTCACATTTTTGAGCTGTAACTTGCTGGATAGAGATGTGTAAATTACGATTTCACTTATTTTGGCACTAAATTAATGCATTTCAGTTCTGAAGAATAAGTTCCAGACAGCAGCTTTTTCTCTGACCTTCTTTGCAGAAGGCCTCGGGAACGCACTGTATCTCATCTTCATTGTATGCTCTTCAGTTTGCTCTACAGTTGTCACCAGTTGTACTTCTACATTGCCGTGCTGCTTCTCACTTATTGCACTGATCATGGAATCATAGAATCGCTCAGGCTGGAAAAGGCCTTCAAGATCCTCAAGTCCAACCTCAACCTAACCGTACTTAGCAGGGTGTTTTACCTGATGTCCTCTCTGAAGGGCATAGCTCTAGAAGAGCTTTGCCGTGCATTAGGTTGTATGTCATTTTGTATTTGAGGCCATCGTGTAGTCAGGCTAATTCAGTGATTATACGTGAATCTTTGAAGAGCCCTTCTGGTCTGATGCGTCCTCAGGAAACTCTAATGTCTGCTTTTGGATAAAGGCAAAGGGCTTGTGGATTTCCTCTGGGGTTCTCTTCATTGAGAAGGGAAGGAAAAGGCCACCTGGGGCACGGGCTCCATAGCTGCTGTGCCTTGCCAAAGTAACACGGATTTCTTTTGGGTATTTTTTGTTGGGTTGGTTTTCTTGGGTCGTTTTTCTTGAGCATTACAAAACCAGTTCCAAACCCGAATATCTTAGTAACCAGCTTTTGGTAGAACTTCACACTGAGTTAACGTGAACAGTAGTCTTCAGAAGATTTCTGTTTTATATCAACTTTTGACCTAATTGCATAGCTTTATGTCTGGGTTTACTCCAGGGCAGGACTGCTGACAAGCCCAGAGCTCCCTGTTCTGCCTGACACCAGTCTTTTGTGGGAGAAAAGCAAGGATCTCTTTCTCCTGCTCAGGTGACACGTGATGGCGGTCGGCTTTGAGCATAGCTTGAAGGCATGCAGGCAAGGCAAGTTTTGCATTTACAGATGATCAGGTCTAAGAGAGAGTTGAAGAATTAATCACCTCCAACCAACGTGGATCTTTTCAGAGGATAAATGTACACGGCCACTGGGGTTTTTCAGAGAGAGACAAGCAGATAAAATGCTGAAGTCCAGAGAGTTGTTTCTGTGATGTGAAATTACTTGGATTTTTCTTCCTTAATGCATGTAGGCTTTGTCTTTTGTTTTATGATGTGCAACTTTGTGCTTTATTTGTTTTTAAATTACCACCCCAAACTCAGAAAATTTAAGTTCTGCAATAATTTGCATTAAAATGTCCAAGGCTGTGAGGTACCTTCCTAACCATGTACTGATGGAGAAATACAGAATTGCTTTCCAGCAGCATCTCAGTCAGACGTCTCCATTCACACACAAGAGATTTGGGATTCAGTAATGTTTAAAATTAGGCATGTACTGTGGATCTGTTGATGTGTAGATTACTCATCCTGAAGCACTTATAATGTCCCCTCCTTCACCATGCTAAGAAAGATCTTGGTTTGTGGATATTCTGGCTGCTAATTAGCAAACAAGCTGTTAAAGAGTCATTCAAATGAATGGGTGAACTTTTCTGCTCAACTAGAAGTGCAGATTAAGGTTTTAACACAGCTTTCCAGGGTGGGAGAGGTTTTGCTAGGTTTTATCATTCCGTGAGTGCTGTGAGTAAGCAGGACACGTTGATCTGGGTGTCCTGCAACTCTGATGGGCAAAGCATCCCTGGGGAGGTTGCCTGACAAATTCCGTCCTGTGTTTTGTTTCAAACGTTTGCAGACTTTCATGTTACCTAATAAAGGATACCTGGCTCAATTTAAAAATGCCTTGCAAAAATACTTTTCTCTTAAACAAAAACCTGTATTTGCGTGTATCCCAACTTCTGCTTTTTGAAAATGCTGTGTATTTTTATGTTTCAATATCTGTGTTGAAGTAATTAGTATGTGCAACATCCACCTGGGTGTAGCTCATAGTTTGCCTGTTTTCAAGGTCACTCAGTTCCTTTTCATTCTCATACTTTTATTCTGTACGTATTTGCTATCTTGTATGTATCAAGGATAATTAAAGTAATCCAAGGAAATCCTCTGGACATTAAAAATAAGGAATAATCTGCAAGTCTGTGACAGGAGCTGCGTGTAACCGTTGTGTTGTTTGGCAGATACGTTGATGATGTGATCAATCGCATTGATAGGATGTTCCCTGAGATGTCTATCCAGCTCTCCCGGCCCAACGGCACCTCTGCAATGCTGCTGGTGAGTTGGGGCGTTTCGTCCTTTAAGATGGATTTCTTAAGGCATTGAATTGCTATTTCTAAAAGGCAGGCTATTAAAGATGGTTTTTTCCCAGAAACATGCTGCTCTTCATTTGACCCAGCGGTGTAAGATCTCTTTTGCTTTTAGGCAAATAGATGATAAAAAGAATTTCACCTTTTTTGCTTTTTGTCGTTAAATAAGATTGTTGAAATATGAACGTGAGGTCAGATACTGTGTTTTTCAGCAGTCTTGGCAATGAGTGTATCTCAATCACGATAATTAAGAAGAGAAAGAAGTAGGGGGAGGAAGAGAGAAATTGTATTGGTTTCCTTTGTCTAAATTTGTTCAAATTGCTCTTGGTCCAATGAATTCCTGTTTTATGATGAAGTCAAGAATTTGCCTTTGAAGTAAATGAGCAGTAAAGGCTGGATTATAGATAAACAAGTCCAATACATTCGACTTATTTCTGCCTGACCGAGCAAGATTTCATTCCAGAAGAGCCTATTGTTCACATCAATTCTCACAGGCAGCTGCTGTGCTTAGAGAAAGAGAGGAGCCTGTGAAGTTTGTACTCTAGGACAGCAGCACAGGAATAGGGTCTGCTGAATCTTACAGCATGGCACTTGGAAGCTGATCCTCCTGCAGCCGAGTAAAAGACTGAAGCTGCATCTTTTGACAGCTTTTAAATGGAAGTGGAAAATTCTATATCCAAGTGAAAATTTGGGACCAAATCTTTCTTTTCCATCACAGATCATTCATGGTGCGTCTTAACATAGGCTGCTACGAAAGGCTTGGGTATAGTGTATGTGTGAGTACAGTTGTTGCTTCCAAGCAAACGGTAAAAGGAATCTAGAAATCAGATATTTTGTCAAAACAGCTTCCTTGAACCAAGACTTTGTGTTTTTTAGTGTTTGTTAAATTGAGTACTCTGTTATTTTTAGATTTTGCCTGCATTTTTCAAAATTACTATGAACGTCTCAATAATAAGTGTGGCTGTGATTACATTCCGTTTTAATTAATCAATTCTTTAGCATCTTACTATTAACTTCCTTTGAGTGGCCCAAAATTTGCCAGAGATTAACTGAGTCAGAGGTTAAAACATACAGCTGGCTTCCTCTGGCATTAAATCATTTAATCTGCAATTGTTGGATTCACCAAGTGGAACAACATATTCCATAAAAGAATTGAATTCATCAGTGCAGTCTTAAGAAGCTCTAAGTCGTGGAAGCTTTTGCATTTGCTGTTAAGCTGACTTTATACTTAACTGTTTCGCTGTAGAAAAGAAAAAGTCTCATTTTACTTCCTTGCTTGGAAACCATTTCCATTCTCTGAGAGTCCCTCTCTGCACACAATAATTGCCTTCCGATTCTGATGGCTTTTTGAGGTCAGAAAACATGTGGTGCTTTTCAAGAATTGGGCACAACTGGGAGATGTTGTGAGTTACCTTGGATAAAACTGGTTGGGAGCAAGGTGCGTTGGAAACACGGTTACTGCAGAAGAAGCCTCATTTGCAATTAGTAATAACTTACCAAATAACATTGGTCTCTAAATCAAGGACATTGTTGCTACAAGACAACAGCACTGTATTGAACCAATGGATTGCATATTTTCCTTGGATCAGAGATCAAAACCACTGTTTTTAAAGTATTTTTGCATGTGATTTTGTGATGGGTTTATCGTTTTTTCTTTTAGGCAGGTTTTCCCTCTTTCCCATCTGTCTCAGTTGATGTTGCCAATATGGCACTTTCCATCTGGCCCCGACTGCTGCAGAAGCTTTTGCTGTTTTCAGCCACAAATCATTCAGCGAAAGGTGCTGCAGGATGGGCAGTGTGAAGAGCACCTCCCCCAGAAGAAGGGAGGTTTCTGCAGAACTTGTCATTTCTCACTCTGAACTCATCCCAAGTTAGATGTGGAGTTGCTCTTCCACAGCAGTGATTTACCATAACGCCAAAGGATTCAGATAATGCTTGTTTTGTTTAAAAATATTTCATGACCGTACAGTTTGTCCAGAGATAATTAACCAAGCATAATCTGAACCATTTTCATTCGTGTAGTGTTTGGATCACACCTGCCATTGCTTATGAAGATCTTTACCATAGAGGTATCGTTGTTATATTAAGATATCTTGAAATCCAATCCTTTGGTTTGCCAGAAACACACACATTCGTCATCAAAGATGACATCAAACACATCACATTCGTTATCCACTGATAAGCAGGATATGTATTTTAAGGATGTGCAAACTGTTGGAAGGAGGTGGGGAAGAAGGATCGGGCCGTGCCTGTCAGGTTCTTTGAAACTTCAGAATTACTGGAAGAGGCCTCAAAATCATCTTCAGGAAAAAGAGATCTAATTGAGAAAAATTCAGTCCCAAACTGATTGGTGCCCACCTTCCTATGTGGAAGTCAAGTTACATCCTTAGCTGTGATAGTGGGGCTTTCACAGCCTGCATGTTTCCAGAGAGGTGATTACAGCTGCAGGAGCTGCCATTCTGAGTCCTGGGGTTGGTAACCTCTGCATGATGCTGGCTCTCCCTCAGCACAGTACAGCTCTGCAATAAGCTGAGGACTTTGGGGGGGGGAAGAAAGTACTCCTGTGAGCACAAATGCTTTGCCTTGAAAAGTTTCTGCCTCCTGCTCCTTCGAGGGTTCTGCTTCCTCCAGACAATAAGGAGATTTTTGTGTTGTAGATTTATACACAGCAATTGTACCTCATTAGTCTGGATTTATGCTGCGCAGACCAAACACATAAATAATTGAAGCCTTTCAGGGCTGTGTGAAATCCTCAGCCGACTTTAAAAGCAGTTTACCATTTCAAGGTGCTGTTTAATCCCAATCTTCACTAGTGATTTTTCTATTAATCTTTTAATCGCGCTATGCATAAGAAAGACTAAACATAGAATTATATCAGCTTTAATAACAGTGTTATGCAAAATTAATTTGCAGCAGCAGCAGAGGGAGCTGAGGCCTTCTTAAGATTTTTGTGAGATTTTGTTGGTCAGCTGCCAGGAGCTGTAAAGAGAGAAACCTCATCTCGTGTTAAGGAAACACAAATTGATTTTTAATTAACGAAAAATACCTACAGTTTTGATGGTATTAAATAGTTACTTGTATTCCTAGATAGAGTTGATTTATTTCTAATGAGGGGTGCTACACCCATGCCATGGTTGTTTCACGTACCTTGTTTCTGTTACCAGCATTAAGACCACTTTTTTCAGTGTGAAACTTCTAATTCCTGAGTACAGTTCATTCCTTTGGTATCAGAAGTATTTTACAACACAGTAATCTTAGTCCCATGTGGACTTCTTTAGGGCCATGCACCTGGCCAGCCCTGTGCAAACACAGCAACTTCTGCTCATCTTGATCCAGGAGCCACTTGGTCTTCAAGTATCTTTGTCTCCCCGGTGTTTGTAGAGCCATGTGAGGTCACTGCTGTCCAAGTTAGGGACACCAGGTAAAGATCTTTACAAGTAACGAATAGCTTTCTGCATTTTGAGCTGTTTCTGAAGCACGGTGCTCTGTGTAACTGACTCTCCATTGGAAAAGTTGTTTCTTCCAAAGCAAAGCTCACTTCAGAAATTGCCATTTCTTGTTTTCATGTTATCTTACAAACTTTCTGATGTTGAAGACATTCTGTGCATTTATACAGATGCCTGGAATTTTAGTGCATCTCTCCTATAAAAACATGAAGCATTTTTACACAGTTTCTGTTCATTCTCAGTAAAATCAGACACATTTTGCTTTTCAACTTTCAAATCTTGTTCCAAGCATTTTAAACAGTCTGATTGTATGGAAGTGGGCTGTATTAATTACAAATAGGCGAGACATCTGTTCACTGAATCTGAATAACTTCTTATGTCTGAATATTGTTTATCAGTGTTTTACATAAAATCATGATGATTTTCTAGGGGGAAAATGGATTCTGAAATTATTTGTCCGCTAAAATGGGCCCCAACTGATTCTTGTTCAAGGCACCTTACTCTTGGGAGAAGTTGAAGGACTGGGGGAGGGAAATTGTGACCTGAAGTTAGAAGTATTTTTTTTTAATAATAATAAGTTTCCTTTTCTACCAGGTCTAGATCCATTTTCATCCCTGAGAAGTTCCTGCTGTGCTGGAATTCGGAATAGAAAGAGACAGAATCCATTTTGCCATCCATAGCAGTGCTGGTCCAGCATCACCAATCCATATGCATGGCTGGCCGCTGGCACAGCACCACTGTGTGACACTTTGGTTGCTTTATTAGCAGAATGTGCCATGGTACTAAAGGAGAGCATCACCAGCTTATCCTTACTATGGCAAAATCATTTAAATCCTTTATTTCTGTTAACTTTTTATCGTGCACTATTGCAATTAGGTTCGATTAATAAAAGGCAAATTCCAGCCCTTACATTAAAATCAGGAGGAAAAAAATAAGAGGAAAAAATTCCTTGTAAAGAGCTAATTAGTATGTTTGTTTATTTAGACTCTAATAGCTTAATTGCATCCTATCTTGCTATTTACAAATAGGCATCATTAAAGAATAATGAGCATGTGAGGGAAAGTGCAGCGCTGATACAGCAGCAGATGAGACACAGGGAAAAGAAACCGAGCTGGAGGTTCTGGGGGGGAGTTTGATTTATGTAGTGAATACAAAACCTTCTTTTTCAGTATACATAAATAGGATTTCCAGCCATTCTAGTGATTAGTAAGATAGAAGTAGGAGTGGGAGGAAGGGCTTCTGGCTGGCAGCTCCAGGAGGAGCAGGTGCCTGGCCTTTTGCTGGGAATGTGTACAGCTTGGTTGCATCTCTGCTTGGATGTTGCCTTCTTCTTTTGAAAGGTGACTAAAAACCTCGTACAAACTTGTGGTCCTTTCTGGACTAGCAGGGAGGTACCCTGTTAACTGAAAGTAGTGTTGTCTTTCTTTTAGCTCTGCAATGCAGAGCATCTGCAGTTCAGATCAGCAGCACGTTCCCTGGGATGCTGAGGGGAAATCTGAGGCTCCGGGATTGCTCTGCGAAGTGCTGGCGCTGTCAGCACGCGTCCTCCTAATATTAAACTTTCAGATAGATCTGAAGAAAGAATGTTTGTTAATGCATTTTTTAAATCATTTATAAAAGGCCCTTTCATTTGCTATCCGTTCCAGTGAAGAGGCAAAATTAAGGGGTGTGTTGCAAGCTATTTCTTCCAGGCGGAATTCTGGCATGGCAAATGGATTTTGATCCTTTTCATTTTGCGGATTAATTTTGGCCCTGGTACTGACTCATTTGGAAAGGTGTCTCTTTCTGCTCCGGCTGGTGAGCTGTGCTAACTGGGAACGTTTTTAGCAGCCTTACAAGAAATTATCTGCAGCATTTTCCCTGATTATTCTGTTCCCCCTCCCCCAGCCTTGGCATGCAGCATCTGTCATCTGCTCTTTTGAGTTATCTTAGCGATAGACAAAATATTTTTAAAGCTGGGATATTTCAAGATTTTTTATTTTCAATATTTTTGTCAGAAAAGCTGCATAATATTGCAGATTTCAATCGGCTGCCTGTCCTACCTTCGTCTGGTGCCTGCCAATTTAGGAAGCAGGGGCATTACGAATAACTTCGCTGCCTGAATTCAGTGCACTTGAGCTAAAAGCGAGTGAGAAGCGCATTGTTTTTACACAGACCAAAACAGAAGCTGCAGAAGTATTTAACTCGCAGCTGTTCCATTTTCAGCTCACAGAACTGTGGGGCATATTTTTTCATTCATATTAATTGAATTTTAAAGTGACCTTGTGCACGTATTGATTTGAATTAAAATCTTCCACATCAAGGACAAGTTGGCATATATCCTACAGGCAAAATATTAAAAAGCCAAGTGCTGTCTTAACAGGGTATCGACAGAAGAGGTTGCAATTTAATGGGAGAAGGTGGCTTAGAAGGGAAATTGTTGCCTTTTTGTCGCAATGGAAAGGTATCCTTTTGGTGTAATAGAGAAGCTTCGTGCGGCTGCTATCTGTGGCAGTGCAGGGGTGCCCATTAGAGCAGGGTGAGCAGGGAGTGCCTTGGCCTCCAGCACAGCACCCTGTGCTCCCAGAGTTCAGAGAACTCTCCAGTTGTTTTTTTATCAGAGCCATTGGGCTTTTGTTCCCTTCCTTCAGGTGATCTGTGGGCACGCAGCTCTGCGACCAAAGGTGTGAGTTATACTCCATACAGGGCTTCAGTTACCTGCATTCAGCAGGCATCAGGGGAAAACTGCTGGCTGGAAAACGTGATCTGTAAAGTGTGGTCAGTGTGAACAAAAAGATTACATTCCGAAAATGGTTGAGTCTTGATCATTAGAGGGAAAAATAAAAGGTCCCTCATTTCTTGTGTATGGCAGAGAATGTGCTTTATCCTTTAAAGAGCTGTGGGGCATCCTTTTGGCTCCCACGTGTAACTGCATCCTCCAGCCTGGTGGTGGTTCATTCTTCATACTGCTACCTCAGTGTTTCAGCACTGTTAGAAGTGATGAACTGTAAGTTCTCAGAGCTGTGCTTCTTCTGCATTTCTTGAGACTTAACTCATGTACTGTTCCTGTTATTCCTTTCGATACCACCCTGCAACAATTGTCTGAAGGTCCTGATTTCTCTTCCAACCTCTCTAAAACCTATAGGAATTCCATGCCAACACAAAAGCAGCACAGAATAGGGGAGTGTTCTGTTTCGATGCCAGACCTCTAATTCACTGCTAATACTGCTGCGTGAGTAGAGATTCCAACACAGCACCTCACCCAGGGAGCTCACTCTGAAGTGTGCCTTAAGGGTGGCTGTACACAGCTCTTCCAGATATGGGGGATGAGGGAAGGCAGCGACCCTGCTTGTTTGGCATTCAACAAGTGGGTGATGTGAGCTGCTGTCCTGTTCCAGCCTGCAAAATTTGGCCTTTCAGTTTTGCATGATGGATAATAGCTGCCATCTGGGTACCAGCGACAGCTTCTGAAAGTGAAAAGTGAATCGCTGGAAGGCTGTGAAAACGGATGACCTGTAAAAGGGCAGTGAGCTGATGCAGAAGCATTCCAAGAGGATTTGTGCAGGTCAGCCTGGTGGGGAGGTTTGGGGGCAGCGGGATGTGTTTGTGAGCAAGCTGGAGTGCCAAAGATGGGACTTTTCGGTTTGTTACGTGTGACTACTAACTCTGAGGCTTTTCAGGAACATCCCACACAGGCTTCAGAGCAACTTCATCCAAGTTTTTTTTTCTGCCTGGCAGCAATGTGAGATATGAACGCAGAACGCAGGGGAGAGAAGTGAGCATCCACTGAAGTGTGTGAAGGGAATGAAAATAGAAAATAGTACATATAGAGCCGTGTCTGGGAGCTTGTAGGACTGCCTTTTTGCTCTTCATTAAGAAGATCCCTGTTTTGTTTAGAATCTCTTCTTTTTCTGCTTTGAGTTTTGCTGCGTGTGATGGCGCAGTGTGAGGTGGAGGCAGTTCTCTCAGTGGGGATGGATCCAGAACACCGCCGCTCTGACTGAGGTGGAAAAGAGTAAATAAAAAAACCAATTAACTCTGAATGTGCCAACAGCTTTTTTCAGAGCGTCTGCAATTTCTCATCTTGTTTCTAATTAATTATGCCATTACGACAAAGTAGTTCTGATTCCAGCCGATGATCAGCATCATAGAGCAGCCACATCTGAGACTGTATTTTTAACTTAGTTGATACGGTGCTGAAATTCCTCTGCTACTTTCTACTTTCCTTTACTTGCAGACCAACTAGGTCTTGTTACAGAGGATCCCAGTGAATACCACCTTTAGGCCTAAATTCACAGCAACTGAGGCCTTGATAGGTTTGCCTGAGAAAGCTGAGTGGTTCCATACAGGTTCATGAAGTCCCAGTGTGATGGACGAAGGTGGGAATCAGGAAGAGCTATCTGTGCTGTGGGCATAGCCCAGGCCTTCTTGCAGGCTACCCTACGTCTGCAGCATGTTTTTTTCTTCAAAAATTTCTTATAGATTGCTTTTTTCCTTAATGTTTTTGCAAAATCATGCCTAGCAGCCTGTCATCTTGAAGGCTGTCATTGACTTCTTTTTCCCTTCTCTTTCCCTTGATCTGTCTGTTGCTGTCAACTCATTCTTCCCTCCTGCTCTAACTCTTCTGGCCCGGAGTTTCGTTCTCAGCATCCCACACCAAAGAGTTGTCATCAGTTCCTTTTAGGATCTGTAACTGTCCTGCTGTATAGTTCTTTAAAATGGAAAAGTGGTATTTACAGCAGTTTGGGTGACTGTTCTAAAGAGCTCTGTGCTGTCACTCCATTCCTACCCCGTTTCCCATCCCAGCCCTCTGTCCTCCAGCACAGTCCATCAGCGTTGACGTCGCCTGTTTTCTGCTGTCTGTGTTCCAGCACTTCATCCAGTTTAGATGAACACATGCGAGAACAATCATCATCTTCCTGCTAACCTCAGCAGATAAATCCACTCCCAAAGAAATCAGTCACCCTGCGTCTTTATTGATTTGTTGTATATTTTTCCTTTTTAATTCCTGCTAACGACTGCTGCCTCCCACCTTGTTTCAACGTGAGTAACTGGTGCTGACTAAGAGAATAAAGAGCAGTTCTGTGCTTTTGTGGATGAGTGAAAACTCCGCAGTATTTGTACAACAGAACGCAGGGACAAAATTCTTATTAGGCATTTTAGCAGGATTGAGGTGTAAGTTCATCTTTGAATGTTAAATTGATTTTTAGATTAAAACATCTTCATTATTGTCTTTTGGTCAATACTGTAATTTAGGTTTATTTCTGCTGTTACATTGTGACACACCAAGATGCTACTTTTATTCCTTGCCCTTTGCTATTACTGCAGAAGAAAATTAAACCTTTTGAAATGTAGGATTTTTACTGTTGTAATTGCTATTCTCCCACCTTGTTTTCTTGTAAATATTTTTACATTCTTATTGGACCTGAAGTGTTTTACATTGAACCCATGGCATGCTTTTAAAAGCTGGCATTAGAAGAGCCTGATTCTTCTTTCAAATTATTTTTCCCTAAATGGACTCTCAATGGAGAATATAGAATACATGGGAACTAATCGCATTTGCTCCTTGTTTTTGACAAGTTATTGAGTTGTGTTGTTTATAAAATGGAGAGAGTTGATTGGCTGTGTTGTGTCTGCACTGGGGAATTCTGCAGATTCATACATTTTCGGTTGCAAATGAATGTTTGCTCTGCACTTTATGGTCTGCCTCTTCCTCATAATGTGCACAGAGTTTTCAGATCTTTTATTTTGTTCTGTCTGTAAAATATTGAAAGCTGAGATTGCGTCAGCTTAAGCTGTTAACATGACGGTCTTGTGAATTCAGGCACCATTAGCTCTCCTTCACCCTGTTTGTCCTTCTCTTCTTCTTGATAGGTTACCTTAGGAAAAGTGTTAAAAGTGATCGTGGTGATGCGGAGCCTCTTCATTGACCGGACAATAGTAAAAGGATACAATGAGAACGTCTATACCGACGATGGCAAGGTGGGTTCGTGTATCCAGCAACCATCCATTTTATTTTTAGCTGATATTTAAATGTCAGAGGAAAGGAATCCCATCACAAGTACGCTCGAATCACAGAGCTGTCAGAAGGGTTTGTGGATGTTTTGCAGGGTTTAAATTTATCATGCTTTCCTTGGATTTTTCATACCCTGACTTTTTTCTAAGCTCTGATGCTCTTGCTTGAATTTCTAATTTATCACCTTAGACCCCCGGTTGCCTCATTAATAGTGTCTACTGAGAGAACATTTTTTCAGTGTACCGGCACATCAATAGCCCAAGGTTCAGTTTTCTCTTTTCCAAGAGCTTTTGGGAAATCTTGGGCTAGCTTTGTGTTCGACTTGATAAGCTCAGCCATGAGAATCACTGCTAGGTAGTCCTCAGTAATTTCCTTGTCAGTATTAGCTCGTCTTGAACAGCAGCTACTAAAGGCGAGTGATCCCTGTTTCCACGAGGGTTTTGTTTCATCAGCCATTCACCCTGCTTGAACCCTTGCATTTCTCCAGACTGCATGCACTCCAGATGGCCGCCTGCAGCCACAGTCGTGGACAGGAGCTGACGCCCTTGGCTCAGGTTGTTCCTCCTTTCAGGGTGGAGTGGGCTCTGTTACTGAGATAGCAGGACGCTCCTGTGCCAGAAACAGTACTAAATGCCTCCATGTTGCGCATTTTCTCTCTGGAGCTTTCTCTTCTGATTATGAAGCCTATTAAAATACAAAGTTCATTATATCAAGATGAGTACTTGGCACCCATAGGCCATGTTATAATGAGGTGAGACTTCTTTCCTTTCAGAAGTGATAACTGTGTTTTAGCTCACAGCAGCACGTTGTGTACTGACCCAGGGTTCAGCGGCTCCAGTCTGAACCTCTGTTCCCCAGAAAGGGCCAGGAGCAGATCTTCCAAAGAGTGTAACACAGCTACATTTCCCAGATGAGAGATTCTCGCTTGAAGGGTGGGGGATTGGCCTAGGGAAGAGTAAAATAAAAACTGACCGATTTTTGATTTGCATTGCTCAGATCTACGGGTTTAAACACGGCTTTGCAGAAGAAGCAGTTGCACCCCACTCCCACTATATCAGCATATAAATGCAGACTAAAGCATCGGGGTGAAGAAGAAGAACTCTTCACCCCGAGTTCTGCTGGGAAGTGAAAGAATAGCCTAAAAAGCACTGACACTGCTCGATGGTTTCCCATGCCACATTTCATGTGGGCGTGCTCATTTTCTCTGATGAATCCGGTTTCCTTCGAGGCTCCCTTGAAATATAATTATGCTGTATGTGCTGAAAAGATGAGTAAAAGTTCCTTTGCAAAACTCAGCATCTGGTGTGGAGCTTCTGCCTCGCTCCAGGTTAGCTCTTGGGAGAGCTGTGTTCCTCCACTGTCGTCATCTGAGAGCGGTTCTCACCACGGCTGGCTCTGGGCACGGGGCACTAACCTTTGTCTGTGTCCGTGGGGAGCAGTTAGCTCCTCCTGAGCAGCACTGCTAACACCTGCTTTGCCTTCTCGCTTCAAGCAGTCTGCAGGGGAGGCTGTTCCCTACCAACTGACGTTTCAGCATCCTAAGCGGGGCGATGTGACTGCTCCCGCGAGGCTGAGTGAACCCGTGTCTGTACCGTGGCAGTTGCTATTCCATTGGGCCATCTCAAGGCTGGAGCAAAGCTGAAGGTCTGCATTTTAGGTATAAATAGGAACATTTCGTCTGACTTCGGTAGAACTGGAGTTGCAGCCACTTAAATCATGAGTAAATTTGGCTTGGAAGAGTGAATAAATGCGTAGCTTGCTAGTTTTGCCAACTGGAGCACATATTGACAAACAGTGGGCTCCCTTTTTTTCCACTAATTAACTACACTGGTAATTGGAGTATAAGAATAAGATAGTGCTCTTGCAATGATTCGCTTTACTTTATTGTGCCTGCTGGGAATGAGCGATTACAGTCAATTGCAAACATAGTCCATTCCAATTCCTTCTCTGTCAAAACAGCTGCTGTAGGGAAAGTGCTCCACTGTTCTAGCTTCTCAGTTTCCAGCCTGGTGCTGGGAGGGAAGCAGTAGCACTCAGAGGCTCAGAAAGGTATGAGGAAGATCAGTGAGTATCCTCTTCATTAGATAATAAAAGTGCAGAGAAGCTTTGGGGTCGCTGTTGGGCGTGATTGTTTTTCCCATGAGCAGTTTGCACAGCAATTGCTGATTTGTGGGTTTGCTTATGTATTTGTAGGGAGCATTTAATATCTGTACACAGCAAGGATGAGATTAACTAAAAAGGCTTCATACAATATGGCAATTCTGAAGCTCCTCTGTTTTCTGTCAGTCGTGCTGAAGAAGGGACGAAGTCACAGTGGAATAAGTCATAGCATCCTTGCACTTCTCTGCATGTAAATAGCTGAGTGGTGGTCTTCTGAGTAAGCCTCCTAAGCCCACATATCAAAAGGTCCTTTAAGTAACAAAAGTGAGATTCTCTGGCGGGTTTCTCTGGGGGAACACTGGGGCAATGCAATGTACTCAGCACTGTCCAACAAAAGAAGAAATGGCCATCGTTGGGAAACTGAATGACGGCACAGGCAGCAAGTGGAGCGTGCCTTGTGAGGCACAGGAGAGGAAAGCACGACTGGTTTAGCAAATTTTGCATTTCTGGGAAGAGAAGGGAGAGAGCAAACAGGAGAGGTATTGACGTCCTCTGGTGCATTAGGCGGGCAGATCTAGAAATAAAACAAACATGGGTGTCTCTCAGAGCTGTGGAGCCGTGCGTGGCAGCGTGCTGAGGCACAGCTAGCAGGTACACAGGAGAGCTGACGTTGCATTATGCAGGTTGCTGTGCACTTAGACGTCGCACTGTCTGCGTTGACAGGAGCTTATGTGAAGGCTTCCCATGGTTTCTGCTGTACTGAAGTCTAGTTAAATTGGTTGCTCTCTCTTACAGACTTAAATACTTTCAAAATGAAGGTGAAAAAATGAAAAGTAGTGTTAAGCTTTCCATGAGTAAAATAGGATACTGCACTTTGGCGTTTTATTTTCGAGCTTTGCTTATATAGACAAAGCATCAGCGTGTTTCTTAAGTGCTTCATGTACTTCTCTCGTGAATTATTCACAAACCCTGCAGAATGTGTCTTTGCCAGGTTGCCAGCTGCATAACTTAGACATTTTTGGTGACACTTTGCAAAAACAATAGGTGAGATCTGGCAGCGCTGTCATGCAGCCGGCTCTGTGTGCTGACTGCTCTGCCGCTCTCCTGCTTACTGCACCAGCCCATTACGTCCACCCCATACTGATGTGTTTTAATTAGCCCTGTAGCTCCAGCGCTGGCACCGTGCCACCTTCGATTTCAAACTTTGACATACTCATTGTGCACTGGAATTTAACCACGGATAGTAATTAATTACTAATGTTGTCCTGATTCCTGAATAAATGAAGCTGTGCAGCTCGCTCTTGCAGGGCAGGCTGATCGTCAGCTGAACCATTAGTTAACCTGGTCTGCCAATAAAAATAGAGATGCATCGGGGTTCTGCTGGCATGGTAGGTAACACCCTGCTTCTCTTTGGATTCGGATACCACAAGGCACCATGGCAGGGTGTATTTGGGTACTTAACATCCCTGCCTGGCCAAACTCTGATTTCTGCATCCGTTCGACTTAACTGAAGAAACATAAGTGTCTCTGTTGAGTTATCATGTTAAGGAACTGGGGTTATGTTAATGCTGTGGCTTCATTAATTACCCCATATCAATAAGAAAAGGCAGCTTTTAGCCTCCTAGCGTAAGAGAGGAAAAGAAATAGTAGTATCAAAGGAAAGCTTCAAAGACAGCCGGAGCTGTCTCTCGGGTAATTTCTGATCCCCGTATTCTTTCCACTTCAAAGCTGGATGTGTGTGTGTTTGGGCGAAGGGGGGGTTGAATCCGATTTCTCTAATAAGTGTTGGCACTGGACCTGTTTGATATTAGATGCAGGGAACATTCTGATTTGTTATCGCCTTTGAAATCGTTCAGATGACCTTCAGAAAATGGCCTCTCGTTACTTATGCTGGGGGTGGGTGGGGAGAACGGGGCGCTGGGAAAAAAAGCCCCAGTTTAATTCACATGCAGAGGATGCCCTGGAATTGTGCTTTCAGCAGTTTTTTAGTTACAAATGTGTGTCTTGATTGAAAGTGAAAAGTTGAAGAATAATAGACCTGTAACGATGCATTCTTTAATCCGCCTCTGCCTTCATCCTCTGGGTGGGGGGAAAGGTGGTCAGTCGTGTAGGATTTCTGCGTGTGCTTTGGGGAGGGGCTGGTAGCTCTGTTTTCCTCCTTCTTTTTTTTCTTTTTCAGCTTGGATAACATCATACCTAAGAGACCTTCATTACTTTTTCAGCTCTCCAATCTCCTTGTCAGCTAATGAACATTTCAGAACCTGTTGGGCTCGTCTTCATGCTTAATGCAGCATCTGAAGTGGACTTTTTTTTAGATCTCGAATCTACCTGGGGAGGATCACACACTGGGTGTGATCGCTGGAGATTAGCAAAGCCGTGTATATATTCCAATTATAGCAACTCTCTGCTTTTGAAGCAAGCCCAAACTTACACAGAAACAGCTTAAAAAATGTGTATTAATATTTTAAGTGTAGACTTTTCTAATATGGAAATGCGATGCTTCCTTCCCTGCAGGCACAGGTACACTGTGCAGAGAATCACGCGTGGCTCCAAGCCCCAGCTGGGCTGCCACTCGTAGGAGCGCTGTCGGTGTTCAGGCTCTTGAACCTGCCTTAAGAGCCATAAGTGTAAAGTTTTGAAGGTAACATGCCTCAGGGTACCTCTGCCTTCGGCTGACCTGGAAAAGGCATTGAGGCATCAGCTGCCTTCTGTCTCACGGCAAGGTCAGCACTACTAAGCCATGACACATCCATCCAGAAGTGATGTGAAAATCTTTAGCAACATCACCCATCCTGAGGTTTGGAGAGTCAGGAGTCACTTCTGTGCCACTATTCTGAAGGCAGCCACGTAACAGCTTTAGCTTTAGGAGACTGGTAGCATTCTCATCCATTTTACCTGCATGCATTAATTGCTGGGGTTCAGCAGCCTGCCCCCTCCTGTGTGTTTTATGCACATGCTGGGACTTCTTCCATTTCAGGCTCTAACCTGGGTGCCTTTCAGAAGGCTTGTCGTTCCAGCTGCAGCTTGAGAACTACTGCAAGTCACATTGAGAGAGCTGGCTACACTTTATAATAAAGGAGGTGAACCCAGCACAGATTCGCTTCCTTTAAATCCAATTCTTTTAAGGTGCAAACCTGGCAGAGTGTGGTTAGTACCACAGTCTATTTATTCTCAGAACTGTACATTTGGCTTGAGGTCTCTTATTTACACAGTTAGCATCACTTGCCATGTTTTAATAAAATAGGTGTATTATACAATTAATGGAACGACTAAGTAATGTAATGCAGGTTTTATGTGTGCATTTAAACACATTTCTCCAAGAAAGCCAGCGCCACTGTATGTGTTCACTTCTCCATGACTAAAGGTGAATTTGCAAGTGAGGACATGCCGTGTGATCCAGGGGATTTTGCGCACTTCAGAAGAAAACCTGGCACTACTGAGTGAAGCGTTTCTTATCCTAGTGGTTGAGTATAGTGGGATCTATAAGACAAAAGTGATTTGCAAGTCAGGGGTTGAAGGAAATTCTCCTTTTCCTTTTTTTTCTTCCCTGCTGCTTTTCTGTGACAGAGTACAAGATATTCCGTGGGGCTGGGCTAAAGAGCACTGGCACATCACTTAGAGCTGTCCGACGTGCGAGCCGTTTGGTTGTTTAACAAGGGCAGCATTACCTTCTGCTTTCTGGGGTTACTCACATTTATTTCCTATCCGGCTGAGCACTGCCTTATGTCATGGATGTGTGCAGTTATCTACAGCCAGTGTGATTTTGTCTGCGGATGTAAATGCAGTTTCCTAAGGGATGCTTTATTTAGCCCCAGAGGAGCAGTGCTTTGGCTTAATTCAGCTAAACGTTCTTTGTGTCATTTGTAACTGAATCACTTATTCAGACACAAGACAAGCATCAACTTAGTAAGAATGCCCTGATTCTTACAGACCAAAGCTGATGAATATTTGCGCAGATCAGCCGCAGCCCCAACAGATGAGCACTTTTTAAAGGGAGCACATTAATTCAACAGATCTGATACGTATTTTTTTATTGAAGCTGTAATGAACTGTGTTCCTTTTTCATTGCAGAACAAATTAGCTCTGATGTCATTATTTCCCTTTCTTAAATTGCAGCAGATATGGTTGATGGGTCAAAGCAGTGAGCTGAGAAGCAAGGCTCCGTAGCTCGCTTTGCCTGTGCTTTGAGTTGAACAGCTGCTTCCATTCTTTTCCATGGTAATCAAATGTAGTAATCTATAACTTTGTTTTTCCTATTGCAGCTTGACATATGGTCCAAATCCAACTATCAGGTGTTTCAGAAGGTAAGTCCCACATCGTTTCTCTCTATGTAACACACATGAAATACAGGTAGGCTTTGTTTTAAATAAAAATTCATAATTTATTCCTTTGTCAATCTGTTCTAAACCCCTTACCATTCATTTCCCATCACAGTTTCAGTCAGTGGTTTGGAATGGGAAGTTGGAGGTTTTACTGCCATGGACTTAAAATTTCATGAGGAATTTTCACTTCTCTCTGTTTTGGTTTAAATTTTTGGAGGGAGGGAGGGAAGTTATTTTGGATTTTATTGTGTTGGATTCATGCTTTTTGGTTGCCTCCCTCCTCTGGAACCTCGATATCTTGGTATTCTGCTATCTTCCAGGCAGGGAGGAGAACGTTCATCTTTGAAGGCCTCTTGTAAAAATGCTGCAAGTTCAGATTGATCTGGGGTTAAATTCTTTGTCCTTATCTTCAAGCCACAGTTCAAGGAGCCCAAGTCTCCAGCTAGCACACAGCTGCCTTTCATCTGTTTCTGTAGTTTCTGTAACAAATATGGGGCAGGGACTCTAAAGGGCATAAAAGCAGGGGTCAGCGTATGGCATATTGACTCTATTTATGCATCTTTCTTCCAAGACTTCAGATGCAGTCAGAAGCAAAGATGTTTGACCTGTGGTATTAGCCTGCTGGAGATCAAAGGACAGCTTCTGGGGAGGCACTCCTCCCTTTGGTTGCTCTCCCTCTCTGCCTAGCATTAAAGCAAAATGTTGCTGTAGTCAGTTCTTTACTCCAGAGATTAGTGGATTAAATATTCTTTCTTTATTTTTTTCTCACTCCTCAAAAATATTTTGTGTCAAGTAGGGTAATCCAGTGGGAAGTAAAACAGCATATATCTTAGTAAATAGTTTATCAGTATACTTTTAAGTAATTTTTGCAATGGAATAAATTTAAGATTCTGTAATTAAGCGCATCATCTCAGTTTCCCCATGTGTGTTTTAGGCTGTAGTCTCATTTGGGCATATGGTTTCTTCCTGGCTTTTTTTCTTTAGAAAACCTGGAAGAGTTAAGTTATATTGCAAACATCTGTGATAAATGATGCTAAATCTTGAGGTTTTCATTATATAACTTTCTCTACATGAAAGATAAGTGTACAGTAAGTTGACAGTTTGCTTAGGAGTCCACGTTAAGGAGTTGGGGCAGAAGTCCATAAAGCGAATTTCAGGTCCAGGTGAGGGCCTTCGGATAGAAGGGAGAGAGCTCAGTTGGGGGGCTGTGAAATACCCTTCTGACAGCTGCCTATGTGACAGCATTTTGGATACATAAGAATCGTTATTTTCTAGTTAATAATGATTTCACTAAAATCCCTTGGATGATAATTCAAAGGTGTATGAAGAGAGAAGATGCATTTGTATCGTTGTCTGTCTGTGGGCACGTCTGTGTGTACATGAAATAAGTGGCTGATCTCTTCCTAATCCTCTAAAATAACGTGACGTGACCTGACTATGAAGTTCCTGTTCTCCAGTTCTCTCAGTAAATAACACCAAATGCAAAAATACGTACCAAAAAAAGGAAAGTCTTACAGGAGTAAAGGTTGCCTTGAACCGGTGGAACAGCTCTGTCCTTGTATAGATCATTCCCAGCTCTGTCATTGCCTTACCTTGGGCAACCTCTTTTTGGATCAGTTCTCAGCATCCCTTCGGGTGGGGGAATACTTGCTGACTTCACAAGAGCTATTGCTGGGTTGGTCGTAGAGAGCTCTGAGACTCCTGCATGAAAAGTCTGTCAGAATGCAAGGTGACGGTGCTTTCTAATCAATAGATTCTGCACAGCTGAGCTGGTAGTTAAATAAGCTGAAGCTGAGGCTGAAGTCAGGTTTTCAAACAGATGTCAGGCAGTGCTGTAGTTCAGCACAGTAAGTTTTCTCTCGGTGGTGCCATGTTTGGTTTTCCCTTTATTCTCTGAAACTGCGCTTGTGTGCATTCAGACATCCTGGAATAGCTGCTCAGCAGCAGCAAGACAGAGCAAGTAGTTAAAATAGTTTGAGGGAAACTATTACATTCTGTTAGCATTGCAGTACTGCAAGGTCTTCACAACAGGTGTTTTGATGAGACTGAAGAATCATCCGTAAATATGTCAGAGAGTATTTCTGAGTCTTCCTGAAGTGTTTTCCTCGTGGCAGTCGGCAGTACCACGACATGGGAGTGCTGTACGAGAAGGAAAAGTATGGATGAGTAACCGAGGAGCCCAGGCACCCCTCCAGCCCTGCTGCCTTGAATGCTCTGAAGTCTCCCATCACTGAAGGGCAGGGACGTTTATCTTTAACAGCCACGCCGAGTTCTCAGACTTTGCTTTCAGAGATAATACAGCAGCATCTGGAGCTCGCAGGATACCTGTCTGTGGTAGCTGCAAGCCTGTCAAAATCTCACAGGGCTGCGGGATGACTTTCCAGGTTAAGGACCGGAGACCTCTGATCTTCAATCCAACCCTGTCAAGTGATGCTAAATCTGTCCTGACTTTTGTTTGCAGGCGCTGGCTGTGTCAGCATGCCTTTTCTCTCTCTCCTTAATAGGCAGGACACCCGGGTGTGTATAATTTGATGGGGGACAGCTCCCAGAGGGCCCATTACTGTTAAAGAGTCCGGTCATTTTGTGAGTTCCCCAGAGTCTTCTGCAGTCTGGTCCTGGGGTGAGTAAGCTTTGCAGCTATTGAATCCACCAGCAGGGTTAGATTCAGAGAATGGAGCTGGGAAATGGGAGGATGAAAGGGCAGAAGCTCAAGGAGCACTGAAAAGGTTTTCAGCCTTCCATATTAGTCTGACATTTAAACTCGGCAGGAGTGGCAACTGTTCTGGTCTCAAACCTCCTTATTTTAACACCTCGTGTGTCTTTGTCTGCTAGCACAAGAGGAGGAACAAAGCGGGAAATCAGCAGCTATTTTGGTGCTTAAATCTTAGGAAGAAGAATGTACAATTCCACATCGTCGTGCAGAGAATTAAATATATATATATTGACTGTGGAGAATGGTGTAACATTTGTAACTTTGCATTCAAAAGAGGAGACGTGTAGTGCAGCAGAACTGCTCTGGATGGATCAAAACTGTGCTACAGGGGAGACGGGGTTGGATGTTAACTGTTCCGTTTGCCAGCTGCTCAGTGAGCTGCTGTGTAATGCGCTCATCTGGGCCGGCTGAGTCACACGTAGGCTGTAAGCTCGTTTACTTCTGTCTGATCCCATTCTCTAATTTACACCTACACGGTCTCCATTTCAGCATGCCACAAACTGCTTTCCTTTTTGGTTTGATCACTTCTCCCTGGTCACGTTTTAATCTAGACTTAGAGAAGCTATCTGTGCCTATCCAGCTGCTGCGAGGTGTGTGATACCCAGGTGGAACTCGGAGCACAATCTTCTCCACTCCAAGGGCATATAAGTATTGTAATGTATGAAGATGTATTCTTGTCAATAATCTCGGAATAAAATCACGTGTAAAATGAATGCATGCATGAGACAGCTATCGGGCTATTGATGCTGTCTGCTCAAGGAGAGGGGATGGACTGTTCCAGGTCACCCGCATCATTGCTCCTCTGAACGATCAGCGCGTGGCTGTCTTCAGGGACCTGCTTAGGTGGAATAAAACCTGTGACCCAGTCCGAATGAGCAGAACAAGCAAAATAAACACTTAAACGCTGAGCTCTGAAAACAACGAAGAAATCCTGTGCTCCACAGAAGTATGGCAGCATTTTACTGAGCGGGGCGTGGGGAAAGGTGTGTGAAGGATTTCCATGGCATTATCAGCGCTTGTTTGCCAAGGTGCCATCTATCATCCTCCCCGAGCCACCCGCTGATTCCCTCCAGGGAGACCAGTGCGTTCCTGCAGTGCAGATTGAGTAATGGGAATCCTTGGAAATGAACAGAGGCACTTGTGCAGTTTTCCGTGGTAGAAGAAGTCTAAACACTGAGAACACAGTAACTTTGTTTTTCTTTCCGTGCTCTGATTATCCTCTAGAACTCCTTGCCATAGGCTGCTGTTAAGGCCGTGAACTTAGTGGGGTTTACAAAAAAAATTGAAAAACTTCCTGGGGATTTGGAAGAATCCCTTTATATTAGATTGAGTTCTCAGTGCCGCACTCGGGGGAATAAACCAATAAGTAAGTTGCAAGAAAAGTTATGACTCTTAAGGGAAGTTTTTTACCTACTCTTGAAGAGCACATCCAATAGCAATGAGAAAATATTAGAGTAGAGAGACAGCTTCTATGATTCAGTCAAGTGAAATGTTCTTTTCTGTTTTGTGTTTGTGCCAGATATAGCTTCATACCTCTATGGAACCTCATCTGTGGTGGAGAGCTGTGCCAAAGGTCCCTGATTGTGCACTTCATACAGCCATTAGAGGAAGCACTTGTTCAGCATGCCCAGCCTTTGAGCTGTGGGATTCTTTTTTGAATGAATTTTCAGCATTGCAAATGCATGACTCATGGTGTTACCGGGGCCAGCAGTGCCATTCTGCAGAATCTCAGCGAAGCAGTGCTGTTGGGTGGCTGGAGCAATGCTGTAGCAGTGCCTGGTGTTGGCTCAGCAGAGACAAATCCCGGGGGTTGTGCTTGCTGCTCACAGCTGAGCACTGCTCTCAGGACCTTTTATCTGTGTGAGGAGCCAGCACACTGGCATTACTGCATCCCTACACACAGCGCGGGAGCCCCTGGCAGCAGCAGGGACGCATTGCCCCACTGCCCTGCTGGGGCTGGGCTGCTGTGTGGGAGGGCTGGGGGTGCAAGGTTAGTTTGCACAGCACTGTAGTGAATATTAGGTGTGGTCCAGGGTCGGTCCGTTTCATATTCCCCGTGCATCTGGGGCTCGAGGCCGGGGAGCGGAGATGCATTTCAGGAGTACACATTTCTAATCAGCTTGGAAGCAAATAATGAGAAAAAAATCTGTCAGGCAATACAATTAACTGTTAAGAAGGGAAGTTCTCTTGTTCACATTGGAAACAAGGCTGGACCTCGGCAAAGCAGAATTCCATACAGCCCAGGACAGCTTAGGCTTGTTTAAAGGAGAAGCCTGAGGCCATCTCTTTGCCAGAATTTTTTTTCTTGTCCCTGAGGTGTTTTTTCCTCTGTCTCAGGCTGGGAACACGCTTAGTTAGACAATAGCTGGTCTATTTAGCAAAATTGTGGCTTCAGGAGATTGCTTTTTTTTTTCCTTTGGCAAAGACGCCAGATGCTTTTCAATGTATGAATTGTGAGGTATTGAGCTCTTCTCCGAGATCACCTGAAAATCTATTTCAAGGTTCAGAGCAACAGCTATCCTAATCAATGTGTGCTGTTCTGAGCGTGTTCCTGTATAAAAAGAGGCAGAGAAATTAGAAAGTGACAGATAACTGAGACAGCGGGGAAGATACAGCAATGAAAGTGAAGTTAATAAAATAGAAGTCCTGAAATGCACAGAATCTCATCCTGCACCTGGAATAAATTCATTTCTGATTCCAGCTTGGCCGGCACAAGAAGTGCGTCCCTTGGATGTGCTGGCACCTATTCCGTTTGTTTTGCTTTGCTTTGCTGTGGCGTGAAATCACACTGCCATTAGTAAAAGCTCAGCATTGATTTTTGATTTATTCTTATTATTAAAAACAGAAATCTGGGGCAATTTATGCTTTCTGTCATCATCTCTGTTATCTCGGCAGTGTTGAGTCTCCCTTCTGCCCTGCGCGCTGCCCAGCATGTCCTTCTCCCATTCCTTTTCTGTTGGACATCATGTTTGTTGGTTTGATCCGGGGGGGCTCATTCCCATATCCTCTTCCTCAGACTTGACACCCACTTTGATCCGGTGCAGGAGCACAGTACAAGCACTTGCTTACGGTAGAAATCGCCTCCTTTTTGTTCAGCAGATGTGATTAGTGTTCTAGCAGTGCTGGGGTGGCTTTCATCTCCCTGTGGAATCTCATTAGCTTTACATCACAATGGGAACAGCATATGTGCAACTTTGCCAAAGTGGCCAGTCAGTTTAAATTTGTTCGTAAGAGTATTTTTAAGCAACTTTCTACGTCTTCAATGCCAAGAGAAAACAACTTTGTTGTTCAGGGAAAAAATACTGTTTGTTAGAAGTAGCAACGCAGCAGAAGGAGAGCGGCTGCTCATAAATATCTTCAGAACTTTCTATTCTTTGACATGTCTGGTGCTGTCCTATAAAAGCACCATCTTAAAAGGAGAAGCTCGCGTAGCTGGAGGGACTTGGGTTGCAGTCATCTCCAAACGCCGCGTGCGTTGTTTGAGCAATGTGACTGACTGGAGTTAGGCCGTGCTGCTGATGCATAGTTAATCCTGTTGGTTTTTTCATGCATTGGATGGAAGCACATAAATAGCTTACATGGGTCAGGGTCATGGAATCATATCGTAGAATCATAGAATGGCCTGGGTTGAAAAGGACCACAATGCTCATCCAGTTTCAACCCCCTGCTATGTGCAGGGTCGCCAACCACAAGACCAGGCTGCCCAGAGCCACATCCAGCCTGGCCTTGAATGCCTCCAGGGATGGGGCATCCACAGCCTCCTTGGGCAACCTGTTCCAGTGCGTCACCACCCTCTGAGTGAAAAACTTCCTACTAATATCAAACCTAAACCTCCCCTGTCTCAGTTTAAAACCATTCCCCCTTGTCCTATCACCATCCACCCTCGTAAACAGCCGTTCCCCCTCCTGTTTATACGCTCCCTTCAAGTTCTGGAAGGCCACAATGAGGTCTCCCCGGAGCCTTCTCTTCTCCAGGCTAAACAATCCCAGTTCCCTCAACCTTCCCTCACAGGAGAGCTGCTCCAGCCCTCTGACCATCTCAGTGGCCTCCTCTGGACCTGCTCCAAGAGCTCCATGTCCAGCTGGGGGCCCCAGGCTGGGCGCAGTACTGCAGATGGGGCCTTGGGAGCGTTTTTGTGGGTGCATCTTTTGCAGACTCACAGCCCTGAGCAGCCCCTCTGCCTGCAGTGAAATTCAGAGCGCTTCATTGCGATTGCTTTGCTGAATTAGACTAAATGCCAATTAGGAACAAATGGAGTTAGTTGGGAATAGCACTTGTAATGTTGATTCACGCTTTCTTACTCGTAATTTATCGTACTTTCAAGCCAGGCCCTGGGAAATATATAGGCTGCACCTGAGAAGAACGCTTCATCTTCTTGATAATTACTGATTAGGCCCATAAATAGAACTACAAGTGGTAGGATGCAGGAGTGCTACTGGCCTTGTCTGAGGCCTTTAATAGCACAGCCCAAAGGTTTGGGCCGATAAGTGCTGCCCGAAGGCTGTAACGGAGCTGAGGACTACAAACCTATTGAACCATGGCTTCGTTCTCCTGTTATTTGAAATTATTCTTGCTATTGCAGCTTTATGTGTCCTTTGTATCCTATCTCACTCTAATTCCCAGATGGAGGATCTTGTTATGGCTCTGTCTGGTAGATTAAAAAGCTTTCTATCAGGAGCCTTTTACTAATGCAAGTAGTTACAAACCATAATCATATTAATTGATTCCTGTTTTCTGAGGAAATGAGAGCTCGATTCCTATTTGTTCAACGTAAGCAACCTGAAATAAATCTATACAATTTAAATGTTTAAAGTATTCACATCAGAAAAAACTGGGGAGGAGTATCCTCATCTTCCATTGGAATGTAGTTTCAAATCAGGGTAGTTTTTCTTTTCTTTCTCCTCAATAAAGCAGACCACAATCAAAGCTTTGGGGTTTTTTTATTTTTTTTCCTTTTTTTCTTTTTTTTTTCTCTTTTTTTTTTTTTACATTCTTGACCTCTGCCAGGAATCTCTAATTTAGCTGCATTATTTTTTTTCCTTGAAGGGATCAATGCACGTTAAGGGAATACATTCTCTATTTAAAAATGACCAGAGTGAAAAATGGGAACATCTAAAGCGAAAATCAAAGTGTTTTCCTCAGACATGGTTTGTTCAGTAACTTTGCTTGTGTATGATTTCACAGAACGTGTGGGATTTCAGTCGTGGAGGGTTAGGTTCTGCTCTTCTGCTGTAGGCATTGCGAGTTGGATGAATTACTTGATATGGAGGCTTTTATTTTAGCATGGTACTTACTTTTTATTTTGTTCTTTAGAAATTTCTGTCCTTTTAACAGTGATAGAGACAGTCTCTTTGGTCCCTTCTGTCCTTCAGGTACCTTGCAGGGCTGGGTCCTTCTGGTGTTGTTCCATGTAGCACTGAGCTGGCCACCTTCCTGCGTCACTTTGCTCACATTGGCCACCAGTCTGTGTTATTTTACATTATTAGCTTCTGCCACGTGTTTGAGTTTCCAAAGGTGTGTTGATCTCACTGTGTACATAGGAGGTTAGTCTTCATGATTGCTGTAGCTGATCGTTGTATGAAGGCTGACAGTGGGAATGGAAGGCAGCTGGGAAAGGCTACCCAAAATTTCTTTGAGAGCGTCTTTGCAGTGATGCAGCCCTTGGTTTGCCACTTCCCCGTGGAATTTATTTCCTTTTTCTTCAAAGTAACACCGCTTTGTCTGAGATGTGGAGTGAATGAGGGAATGTTCTCCTTCTGTCTGGCACAGGTGACGGATCATGCGACCACTGCCCTGCTGCACTACCAGCTGCCTCAGATGCCCGACGTGGTAGTCAGATCTTTCATGGTAAGTGGATTTAAAGATAACTGACCACCTCCAGACACATTTCAACGTGCTGACAGCAAATGGCACGAGGCAGTTGTGATGCAGTTGTGACTTCACCTGTTTAACCAAGCTAGACAGCGGAGGTAGACTGTAATTCTTTGTATCTCGTTCCTGGGCAAGGATGACAAATCTTTCTCGGTACTGTGGGATAGCTGATGTTTGAAGGTGTGCTGTGCACAGGTGCTCTATCAGAAGCCACAATATTTGCTTGGTGATGCCAGTTTGCAAAGCTAGTCTGGGTCATCTCTAAAGACAGCAGGAAAAACTGCCCCACACTCTTTGTTACAGTCCAGCCCATTCACGCTGTGCTCACTGTGCAAGGAGTTGGTTTCTGGACATAAAGTCAGCTCCAGTGAAACTTGCAGTGAGTGTATTCCAGCTTGCTTGTCAGTGTGCCCAGCACAGCAGGGGATGAGGATTACTGATGTGAGTGAAGAGCTTTGGAGGCAGGAATGTCATCAGGAGGAATCCATGGTCCTTCTGGCCCAAACCTGGATCCTGATGGGCTGTGGGTACGTGCTCAGTGCAGCAGCAGCTGGCTTTCAGGGCAGAGGAAATGCTTGCTGAGGTATCCCACTGTTATTGAAAACAACTGATAAAATACTGTTCTAGCTTCATGTGTAGATTTAAGTTTATCACCTTTAATTCTGCTTCTGTTTAGAATTTTCTTTGTGAAATACACTTGGATGCAAGCAGCCCTGGTAGTCTCAAGGGTTTATGATTCAGAACGCCTTCCACGAAGATGAATTTTGGCAGGGAACATGGTTGCTGTTCTCCTTGCCTTCATCTCCCAAAGGAGATTTTGGGGAGGGATTTTCTCTGCTCTTCAGACTTTTTAGTTCATCTATTACATTACCCCTTCACTTGGAGCAATATAATTGAGACTTTGTAGAATCCACCATCTAATTTTGCCACTGGCAATCTGTGGGTGTGTAAGATAGCACTGGTTCTTTTATGTCTTTCTTTTCCAATATGTAATTTCAGGTCAGACTCGCTTACCTGCTGTGCTTGTTTCTTTGTTTATTCAATAAAAGGCCGCTGAGATGAGAGCAGTGCGGAGGACGTTTCTCTTAGGGTGAGCATGGCTTTCAGAAGGTGAAAGCAGCTCTTCCCGGTCCGTTCCATGTCTCAACACGTGTCTGAAAATGAATGTTTAATAGAAATGGGTAGCATGTCTGTGTGAGCCGTGGGCCTGCTGTATTGATTTGACAAAACACTGCTAAAAATGTTAACGAAGCAAAAACAGATGTACAGCACAAGTGTCAATACATTGCTCCTTTCACATGTCAGTTGTGCAATCCACATGACAGGGTGTGCCGAAGCCCCAGCTTTCTGATGGCAGTGAAGAACTTGTTCTTTTCCCTTTCCACAGATGTCTCAAGTGCCCAATTTAACTTATTTACTGTTTTTGTGTTATGGTTCAGAAAATTCGATTTCTCTGTTGTGCAAGCAGGGTCCATCAGAGCTGAAGTAAATAACAGCAATTTACTTGTAGCGTTCTGCTGCCCTTGTCCCTGCACTTAGTGCTAAACCCATGGAGGAGTTCTTTGGAGGAGAGCTATTGATGGCCAACGGCTCGGTTGCTGTACAGAAAGCACTGATGAAGATGGAAGGATTTGTTTCAATAAACTCCTGACCTCTTCTTCAGAGAACAATTTTCTCCTATTGATGTAATTCAATAGGACTTTAAATGACAAGATTCATGTGTGTCCCTCACAGCATAAATCTGCTGCTCTGGATATTTTTCAGCTGTGTATCTCCTTGAGTTTGGAATTGAGTTATGCAATGCTCGTTGCAATGTATGACAATGGGAAGAAGCACTTGTGAGGCAAGAACTGCACCTAGAACACCTGTTCTTGCTGTTTGTAGTTCAGCACTCGCCTGTGTATTTATAAATATATCCCTGATTACAGATATATATCACTGTAATCAGATTTAAAATCTCCCAGTATTTTTATGACCAATGAGTATTGATCTGGAAATTGCATTAGGGAGGAAGTCATTTTGCTGTGAAAGTGCTTATATCTTCAGCCACTAAGAGTTCGGAGTGTTGCAGTGTGTTTGTTTGCAGTGGGGCTGAGATGGATGGCCATAGGAAGAGACAAACCAGTATTCAGCTGAAGAAGGTGCCCATCAGGAACAGTTAAATTCCAGGAAAAATATGAGGAGCATTGGAACATTTGCCTTCTGCAGAGATTCTCCTGCTGCAAAAACCTCCTGCTCAGAGAGCATGAATTGCCATTAACGAATCTGCTTAAGTGGCTAAGAAAGCAGAATATTCTTCATAAAGTGGGAGTTCAGCTATGTGTGACCTTGTAATCTTCTGCGCGTTCTGTTTATAAGATCACTGTGTACCTCGCTGGGGCCTCGCCAAAGTACATTGCCTGTCCTTGGGATCACTGCTTGACAAGAATGATGACATAAGGGAATGTCCAGATCCACGTTTCTTAATGTCTCTCCCTTTTTCTCTTAGACCTGGTTAAGAAGTTACATAAAGCTGTTCCAGGCTCCGTGCCAGCGCTGCGGAAAGTTCCTGCAGGATGGCCTGCCGCCCACCTGGAGGGACTTCCGGACACTTGAAGCTTTCCATGACACTTGCAGGCAGTAGCAGCACAGCCAGGCAGGTGATGTGTGTGCAGTGAGCGGTGCTGGGCTGGCAGGAGAGCTGCTGGCTTCACTGCTGGCTCCGCTTCTGACCCATCCGTTCTGCACTAAGCAGTGAGGTTGCACTAATACAGTTTGCTGTTCAGAAGTCCTCACTCTGCGAGGTACGTGTGAGCCTGATGGGTTTTGGAGGTCGTAAGGAGCTCTTTGTGACTCCTTGATGCTTCTCGATCCATCTGAGGAGGTCTGATGGTAACGATCTTCGTCCTAAATGTTAATGGAAGGGCCCCTGTACGGTTTGTGTTTTGCAGCAGCATTTGCTATGTCAAGGACTTTTTTTATAAGCTGGAAATAAATTTTGTATTTCGGAATTTGTGCCATTTCTTTCATTATTTAATCAGCAGAATCCTTGGGGTTGGTGTGAGTGTTTCATAGCTGCTCTTTTCTTTAGAAAAACTGGAAGCATTTAAACATGTATCTGCTGATAGGGAAGAGTTTTGTTGTTGTGAGGCTGCTTATCTGTGCTGGTCTTTTTCTGGAAGAGATGATGGTGTTGATTAAACATGGAATTTCAAAGGCACGCGGCAGCTTGGAAGATGCAAGGCACTTTCAGAAGGGGGGGAACAGATGTTTCCCTTTACTAAAATTGTCATGAAAAACGTTACCAAAATGTGCATGCATTAAGTGGTTGGGAAACGCATCTGAGCAGTGACAGCACGTATAACTCGTTTGTCCTGTTCTGGGACTGAAAGCAGGAAAATGGTTTAGCCCTTCGGCGCAGCTTCTGAGGTCCCTTCTGCTCGTGTGAAGAGCTTGTGGTGATGTAAAGATCAGAGGCTTTGGTGGTGGCAAGGTTTGCTCTGGTTGTCAGCGAGGAATGCTGAGTGAAGTTAACCACGTTGTATGAAAGGAGAGGGGGACAGCAGGCAGGAGGGAGGCACCTGAAATCAGCTGTTATCTTACAGCACTCGTTTAATTCACCTTGAACCAACAGCAGTTGTGAAACAGTGCAGTTAGCAGTGATGGGAACGGAAACGTGAAGGTGCTGTGTTTGTGGCAGTGTAAAGACTGAGCTTCCAAAGACAACGGCATGTTGTGAGGTCAGTGTGGGATGTGGGAATTCCAGCCTTCTGGGTACAGAACAGATGCAAGACTGGCTCTTACAAAGGAGAGAGGAGGTTGAAAGAGAATTGGGTGTGTATGACTTCCTTTGGGGGCATGGCATTGTGCGTGAAGGATGAATAAGTATTTGCTTGAGGAGGTTGGTGGTTTCATTCTTTCTTTTTAACTCCTTTTCCCCCCCATCACCAAACAGAAGCATTGCCGTAGGAGGGAGGTAATGCCATGTCCCATCCCACTGCAGCTGAACTACCTGGCTCTTAATTGACCCAAGAAGCCTTTGTGATACAGAGCTCACCCAAGACAGAGCAGTGTGTGCATCTCAGATGAGAGAGCCTGGTAAATAAGCAGCCCTGCTATCCGTCCCATTACTGCACTAATTGGAAGGCCTGGGTTTCTGAAGGAGTAAGCATTTTTTTTAATAATAAAAAGGTCATAATATGGTATCCAGTCTGCTTTAGGCACTGCTGTCTGCTCCACTTTGTTTATACTTAAATAATGGTGTAGAAAGCAAATCCCAAAGTTCACAGAAGTATTATATATGGAACGGTGTATTGGCACTTGGAGATAATTAGTCGCAGAAAACAACATCAGCCAGTTCGTGTGTTAATTGAGCCTGAAAACTTAAACCTGTAATTGGCAAGCCTAATGGAGAGCCATAAAATCCACTGTAGTTACCCAAGTGCAGAAATAATTGTGCTGGGAAGTGTAACATGAACTGCATGTCGCATTTCTGCCCTAAGAAACTGCAGTGGGAAGGGGGCTGCTCCCAGGGGCCCTGGGAGGGCACTGCTTCCCGTCCCTGCAGTCTTTTTAAGTGTAGCAGCTTGCAGTATTTCCACTTCAGAGAGTGGAATTGAACAGGATGAGCAGCCTGACGTTTTGTTTGTCATCAGAGTCTGCTGCAGCTTTTGGATCCGCTCAGATCCTCAAGGCCAGCAGGAAGGACCACGGGCCCCAGGGAGCAGCTGGCTCACGCTGCTGGAGCATCTCCTGGTCCTGCACTTGTCCTGATGCCTGTGTCTGCCAGGCAGCCCTCGCTGCGCAGTCCATAACAGAAGGAAAAGTCCACGTGCTGAACAATGCTGTTGCTTTGTTGTTTGGGATAGAGATGTTACAGAGCTGCACTTTATAACACAGAGGTACACGAATCTCACCCGCTGCTGCAGAAGAAGGCCCGGCCTCGCCATGTTGGCGCAGCATCGCTCCCCGGTCGCTGTGCTCTCCCATCGCTCCTCCGGTGGGCAGAAATCCCTTTTTGTTTTCCCACATGCAAACCCCTCCTACTGTTCTCGTGGAGCTCGCAAGTGCTAAAGGTTACAAAATCCATCTTTTCTCTAAGAAAGCAACTTAATTAATGTGAAAGTTTCTCCCAGGAAGGGAACCCTCAGCAGATATGCGGTGCGTATCGCAGCTCCCCTCATTCCTCCCAGCACCCCTCCCCAAACCACTTTAATTTCTCTGCCAATATTGGACAAATGTAACAGGCTGACTTTTTAATTTTCTACTCCCAGGTCTCCCTTGTCCCCTCATGCATTTTTCATCACAGCTCGTGGCTCCCTCCCTGCCTGCCCTGTGAACAATATTGATCGACTGATTAAGCCATCAAGCCGTGGCAAACAACTTTAATTTTCAAACCAAAGCCTTTTAGTTCTCTTCCCTCTCTTGTATGTTTGTTACCTCCTTATGAAGTTTGTAACGTCTCCTTGGAAACAGGCACGT
Source organism: Pavo muticus (assembly GCA_016647715.1). NCBI lineage: Eukaryota > Metazoa > Chordata > Aves > Galliformes > Phasianidae > Pavo > Pavo muticus. Next base: position 4,236,175 of record JACDJE010000064.1, read on the forward strand.
TGGTTGGTTTTTTTAAATTAGTGCCCGGGTTAATTGGGAGCTGCACACCACCAACAGCAATCCATGTGAAAAGTAAGAAGGGAAAATGGGGGGCACTGGGCACAGGGTTTGGAGAAAAGAGGGCAGACGTGGCACTGAGGCCGTGGCAGTGGGCACGGTGGGGTGGGCTGGGGTTGGATCTGGGGATCTGAGAGGGCTTTTCATGATTCTGTGATTCCTCATCATTCAAAGCCAGATCCAGACTCTCAGGGGAAGACTTGCTGCGGTGCTTTGCCTGTTCTCTTTGGTGTCTCCACCTTCCTTGAACCTGTCTTAAGCTCTGGTGATGATGAAGGGAGAGGAGATTGATGTGCCCCGAGTCCCAGGGTGAGAGCGTGGCTCCGCAGCCTCACTGCGCGCAGCTCCGTGAGGCTTGTCAGTGCTGCTCTGCGGGCTTGCAAATTGCTTTTCAAGGTAAAAGTGCAGCTTAAATAGCAGGATATTTATCTCCGAGCCTTCGAGCTCTGCATCGGGTAACGATTCTGCATTCATGTCTTAGGCGCTGGGCTTTCAGGCAGCACGGAGTCTTGAGAGCACCGGTGGGGAATCGATGGAAACGGCGTTTGTGGAGGACCTTCATCTTGGAGCTGCCAGTTCTGCTGCACCCGGATTTGTGAGCTGCAAAGATGAGCAAAAAAAACCCCAGTGAGCTGTGCTGCCTGCTAAGGCCTCACCCCGCAGCACCGGGACCCCATATTCTGCCCCTGGGATTCTGAAGGGAACCCATCTCTCCTTGCTCCGAGCTGTGAGGTGGCCCCACGTGCTCTCACTGCAACAAGAGCTGTGAGGTTCAGTAGCTGCTGAGCATAAACTTTGCACATTCCTATTGCCCTCTGCCTGTGTGGCCTCTGTAATAAAGGCGTGCTGTAGATTTACGTCAAATACATGCAACAGGGTGACAGATCAGCCTCGAGCTGCCTTCAGTGCAGGTTTTAGCAGTGAGTTTAGCACCTTAATCCATTTCCTGGGCTTCCCCCCCCCAAGCTTAGCACAGGACCTGCTTCCTTGCTTGGGGTTGAGCCAAGCAGGCGGTGCAGGAGCCTCAAATAGTCCCGGTTTATCGCTAATGTGCTACAGCAGGGCAGGGCTTTAGCTCTTCACTCTCACCTGGTGTCCTTCAGAGGAGATTTTCTGCGCACAAATGGGAGAGCAGCTGCTCTGCTGGGTTCCCTGCAGCTGGCCCTGGTACAGGCTCAGAAGCGGCCTTGTATGGATGGAGTCGGCAGCAGCCCTGAAACACGGCTGCCTTAGAGCAGTTGGAGTTGTTTTCCATCTTGCTTTGAGGAGCTCAGAGTCTGGTTTTAACATCAGCTAATTAGTTGCTATCAGAATGCGCACGTGTTGTGAACCTGTGAGAGTTCTTGAGGTCATCTTTTTTCCTTCTCTTTTAAAATCATGATCGGAACAAACAACGGCGCCGGGTTTCCTCCTTGTTAACGTGGGGAGGCTCTGCAGGGGGGCCGGGGGGATTCCTTTGCAGCACACGGGGTCTTTTGTTGTACAGTTTGACTTCTCTGTGTGTCCGTGAAGCTCATCACAGATTATTGGTTTTCTCTGGTGAAGGAAGAGGAAAAAGCTGCAGTGTGGCACGAGAGTGCGGATGATCAGGGTTAGCACATGGAGAACGTGCTGCTGAGAATCACTGAGCTGTTAGGGTTGGGAAGGAGCGCTCAGATCCCCAACCCCCAACCCACCCCCCATGGACACATCCCTCAGTGCCACGTCAGTGCCATGGAAGGTGCTCTTCCCACCATTTGGAGCTAAGAGCCATGGAAGATGCTCTTCCCAGCAAGCAGACCCTTTGGAGGCAACAACTATGGCAAATGGCAACACAATTAGATCCTCACATTTAACATTTTTCTCCTGCAGATAAACATAAGGAAAGTAAACCGTGAGTATTTAATAGGAGAGGAGAGCTGTGAAGCTCTGCAAATCCCCTTTGTTTTCATTGTTTGGTTCCTGTCATTATGGACACGTGTGAAATGGGAAGCGCAAGCTCCGGAGGCAGGAGAGTGCAGCAGCTGTGTTGGAACCTCAGCGAGAAGATTAGCATTTATTTTTAATCTGAGAACGTTTATAAAAGCTTTTCTTAAGGCTGAGGGGAAGGGAGGTGATTTGGCGCTGTATTAAAAACAAAAGGTGTGCTTTTTCCTAGTGAGATCCAAATGGGAAGAATGGGACCAGGAGGGTTCCCGGAGCCAGGGCCGTGCCCGGTGTGTTCCATAACCACACACAGTGCTGGGATTTATGGGGCGTGGAAAATTGGATTTCTTTAAGATGTAGATTTTGAGAAGGGTTGTATTTTATCGTTCTTCCCTGAGGTAGGGCAGGTTTTATAAAACCCTTTTTAATCTTGGATTGATTGATGTCGATGGGAGTTTTCCGTTCGGTAGATGTTGGGCAGGTCCCAGGGCGCAGCGCAGCAGCCGTCCCTGCAGGGAATGCTGTCGCACCCCGTGAGGAGATGCTCTTGGACAAGAGGAGCTGCGTTCTCGGGCTGAGCAAAACAGAGGTAGGCAGCTGTGAGCTCTCGACACAGTGAGAGGTCAGAGACGGCTCTGGGCAAAGAGCTGGTGTCCCACTGCTGGCCAGAGAGCACCTCCAAGGGCGTCACCGGCATCCTCTGCCCGTGTGCTCTGCTGAGCTGTGTGCTGGGAGATGGGGATGTGGGGTATGGCACAGGGACACGGGATAGGGCATGGAGACCTTGGGGTGGGGACACTGGGGACAGAAGTCGGAACACTGGAGATGATGTGGGAGCACTGGGGACAGAGATGCTGAGGATGGCACAGTGACACTACAGCATGGGGACATGGTGTACAGTATGGGGACCTTGGGGACAGCACAGGGACACTAGGTATGGCATGGGGACTCTGGGTGGCACAAAGGCACCGAGGGCAGCACAGGGACCTTGAGGATGGCACAGTGACACTGTATGGCATGGGGACCTAGGCAGTGGGGACATGGGGTGCAGCATAGGGACCTTGGGGACAGCATGAGGGCCTTGAGGGTGGCACAAGGACACAGATTACAGCATGGTGACCTTGGGGATGGGAACATGGGGTACAGCACAAAAACTTTGGGGATGGTATGGGAAGACTGGATATGGCAAGGGGACTCAGAATACAGCATGGGGATAGTGGGGACAGCATAGGGACCTTGAGATGGCGTGGGGAGGAGGCACGCTCTGGGGTGTCTGTGGGGGCTGCATTTGGGGTGCTGGATTTGGGATGCAGAATGAGGAGGGATGAGCTCGGTGCTCATCTCCCAGGGCTGTTGTGCAGGGAGAAGGGCTGAAGCCTGGAGCTGCTTGGGGAGAAAAAGAGAGAAGTGGGCTCAGGCCTCATGGAGAGGCCATGGGGTGTTTCTCCCACCAGGATTTAATGACATCCTGTGCAAACAAAATGCTGTCGTGTGTGTTGCACGTACTTGTATTTGCCCAGGGACCATATTAAAGAAATATCCCAATATGTGGTGTAATACAGACATAAATCACATCACTTTTTTGTAATGTGCCTGATCAATCTGTGCAGCAGCCCCCCCTGTTCCCCCCCCCCCCCACACACACACATATAATGATCTTCGGTGCAAGATTAATAGCCGGTTCAAGAGCATTAAGATGACATTATCTCAAAAGAGAGCAAACACCATTAGAATTAAGGTCATCACGGGGCTGACATTCCCAATTTCTGTGGGAAAAGGGGAAGAGTGGAGCTGGGGCTGAGCTCACAGTGCTCAGTGCTCGCTGCTCGCTGGGTGGGGGTGCAGAGCTTTCTCCCCATCTCGGGGAAGCAGAAAGGGTCCCCCCGTGGTGGGGAACGGCCTCGTGCTCTGGGATGGCACCGTGGGATGGGCGTGTTTGGTTGAACCCCTCCCCCCCCTCCTTCCCCTCCTTCATTAACTCGGCCGTTTTCAAGTGCGAACGCCCGGGCTGTAAATCTGAGGCCATTTAGCAGCTGAGGTGAACTGTGAAAAGCAGCTTTGCACCATTTGCAGATTGCTCGGTGAGCTGAGAGCTGACGCTGCTGACTCACGGGCTGAGCTGTGCTGGCAGCCCCCCAGCCCAGCACCCCCCCCGGCTTTGGCAGCATCCAAAGTTCATTCCAAGAACTGAAGTTTTCTGCATCCAGCAAAGCCACCTGCTTCCCCCGAGTGCCGTGAGCAGCACGCGGCGGCTCTCTGTCCGTCTGCCTGTCCCTTTCCTGTCTGTCCATCCGTCCAGCCCCCTCCCGGCTCAGCATCTGGGACCAACTGGTGGAACAGGGCTGAGGACGCCCTGGGCAGAGCCCTGCAGTGCTGCCCCAGCACCGCTGCGTTAATTTAATTGGAACAAAGGGAAATCGGTAATTGCTGCGGGTGTTCTCGCTCACCTGGGGCTCAGCGGACTTTGATGCAGTTTGATGGGGCTGGACCCACCTCCCTTTAATTAAATGTGATCCTGAAAATTAAAAGGCAAACATATTGGCTACTGGAGTTAAATCAATCCACGATCGGTAACGAGAGAATGATGGAGGGGCGATGCCCGGGGATGGAAGGACACACTCAGCAGTTGTTCTACAAAGGCCGCAGCTCGGCAGGAAGAGCTGAATGCAGATCCCCCCCGTGGCCTTTCATGGGCAGTGATGGGCGGGGAGCAGCATCTGATCCCACTCCTTGCAATGGATGGAGACACCCACACTTCCATAGGTGCTCAGAGCCATCCCCTGACCTTGGGTGTCTGCAGGGATGGGGCACCACCACCTCTCTGGGTGCCCTGTGCCAGTGCATCCCCGTCCTTTTTCCTTATATCCAGTCTAAACCTCCCCTCTTTTAGTTCACAGCCATCTCCTCGTGTCCTACCCCAACAGACCCTACTAAAGAGTCCATGCCCTTCAGTTTGACCACAATGCTTGCCTTGATGACAGAAAGATCCTGAAATATGTGAACTAAACGTATTTCATCATCGTGCCTGGAGCAGCAGGCAGAGGGGGTTTAGCCCCATCCTTAACTGAACTGTCCTCATTGCAACACTCAGAATGGCAGCCACTGGAGACCCCATCCCGTCTGAGACCCTCACAGTGAGCACGTGCAGCATCACAGCGTTGTGTAATGGATGGTGGAATTGTATGCAAATTAGGTAACTGATCATAGAGCTGGAGGCTCCCGGTGTGTGTGGGACCAGCAGCACCCAAGGGGCACAGCTCTGCCACCAACCGGTGTCTGACAGCTGAAGGTCTGGGGACAAAGGGAGAAAAAGGGAGAGAGCCCCCTCCTCAATGGGGCATGGCTGGCAGGCGCTGCAGGATTGATCTCAGTGTGATCCATAATTCATGAGCTTCCTTCCTTTTATTTTTTCTCTTTTCCTTGAGCAGCTGTGAGTTCTGAACCACGAGCTGAGCGCAGCGCAGCAGACACTGCTGGGACCAGAGGAGCAGTTGGAGGAGAGAGCGGTACCGTTTTGTCATTGCTGTTCTCTGCTGCCTTTCATTATCCCCAACCTCTTTTCTCTGTCACCCACCTGTTGTTTTTACCTTGGGCCCATTGAGTTCCCTCGCAACCACCAACGCATCCACACCAACCACGTCCCCAAATGCCGCATCTCCGCGGGTCTGGAGCCCACCCTCCCTGGGCAGCTGTGCCAATGCAGCACCACTCTTTGGAGAAGAAATTCCTTCCTAATGCCCAGCGGTGATGTGGGCACCCACACGCACGGAGCTGGTGGTGCTCTGAGCAGCTTCATGGCGGTGATGGACGGAACGCGGCTGTGACATGGATGGGGTTCAATGCAGAGATGCCAGAGGAGGCGCTGAGTTTTGTGCTCACAATCATGGAACGGCTCAGGTTGGGGAAGAACTCTAAGACCGCTGAGCCTGACTGCTGGGTTGGATTGATTGTCAGCAGAACGAGACGTGCAGCAGTGGAAGCTCTGCTCTGAGAGCCTGCAGCCGCCTGCATGCAGATAAACACTGGAGGTGAGGAGTGAAGGAGGCTCCAAGCAGCTCCGCCGCTTCGGAGAAATGCGAGACGCATTTCTGCTTTCAGCTCCTCCCCAGAAGCCATGGAGAGCACACAGAGGGGACAGAGGTGTTATGTATTCATCGGATCACATGTAATCATCCCTGTAAAGTGCTGGTATCAGTATTAGATATGGAGGTTGGTGGCCCTGCATGCGGCAGGGGAGTTGGAGCTTGATGATCCTTGAGGTCCCTTCCAACACGTTCCATGCCATTCCATGATTCTATGATTCCATGCTGGGGGCGGTGGGGCTGCTGTGATTCAGGCACATCCCTTGCATCCACATCTGCTTCCCCGCAGCCAGGCACGGTGTGCTGGCCGTGGACCTTGACGTGCAGGGGTTCAGCCCCAGCACTAGGACATGGCGAGATGGTTGTGAACTAAAAGAGGGGAGGTTTAGGCTGGATATAAGGAAAAAGGATGGGGAGGCGCTGGCGCAGGGTACCCAGAGAGGTGGTTGTGCGCCATCCCTGCAGACACCCGAGCTCAGGGGATGGCTCTGAGCACCTGGTGGAGCTGTGGGTGTCCCAGTTCATTGCGGGGACTGGGACCAGATGGCCTTTAAGGGTTTCTTCCAACTGAAACAGTTCTGTGGTTCTATGGAAACACTGCACGATGCCCTCAGTGCGGTGGTGGAGGGGATCCCCCTTCTGGGCATGGGGTGCTGGGAGGGGCTTGGAGGAGCCCTTGCTCCTCTCCTGCTTCTTTCGTGTGCAAAAGTTATAGGGGAAGAAAAAAAAAAGCAAACAAACCCAAATCCAACCAACCAAACCCAACCACTTCATCAGCAGCAGTTGGACGGGGGCCCACAGCACAGTCTGGCGCAGCCTGGCGCAGCGCAGATGGGAGTCCTATATGGGGCTCCTGACTCACCGCACGAAAAACAACGGATGGCACAGAGGCGGCGGCGCCCCGAGCAGCCCTTCCCTGTGCCCTCAGCCCCATGGGCCGAAGCGTGCCCGGGGAGCAGCACAGCCATGCCCGGTGCGTGGCCAAATCCATGGGGTGAGGATGTGGGTGCCCCAATCGGGGTTTACCCCCTCCCCTGGTTACTGATTTCCCATTGCTCCCAATGCACTGCACTCTGATCCATCCGGGTCACAGCCCGCCAAGGGGCCGGCACTAACGATATGCTAATGAGGCTAGGGCAATCAATGAGCCTTAATCAGGCGGTCGATCTCCACCGCAGGTACTTCTGGACTCGGGTTGCTGCTTTAACGTGGAGGGGTCTTTGGGGCCGCTTGTCACAGCGGGGCTGGGCTCCGAGGGGACACCCGTTGGCATTTATAATCACCATCATCAACATTTAAAGATATAAAGTAAATTTAAAGAGTTTTTTGGGGACCGGAGCATCCTTCAGCACTGCTCTCTGTCCTGGCAATGAGCCGAAGCTCGCTGGTCCAGGTGGCACAGAGGGATGCTGCACCCACGGCACACAGCAGTCCCTCTGCCCCTGCTGACGGAGCCCTGCGGGTGCAGACATGGGGTGGGCAGCACAGCCCCTCCCACAGTGCGAATTCCCCGTGTGAGTCACCCTGTGCAATTGGTGTTTACACACCGCCCCGTTCAGTGGAGGTAATTGTTTTTAAGGGATGATTATTCCTGGTTCCGTAGTACGCAGTGCCAGCAGGAGCACGTTTCCCACCTAAATCAGCTCTTGGCCCAGCACGACGCGCTCCCCATGCAAAGAGATGCGCCCACCCCCTCGTCACTCAGCCTGGCATGGTGGTGGGCACCCACCAGCACAGCATGGCACAGCAAGGCACGGCACAGCATGGCATGGCACAGCATGGCACAGCATGGCATGGTGCAGCATGGCACAGCATGGCATGGTGCAGCATGGCTGGGTGCAGCATGGCACAGCACAGCATGGCACAGCATGGCTTGGCACAGCATGGCATGGCAGAGCACGACATGGCACAGCATGTCTTGGTGCAGCATGGCATGGCACAGCACAGCATGGCACAGCACAGCTTGGCACAGCATGGCATGGCAAAGCATGGCATGGCACAGCATCACACAGCACAGCGTGGCACAGCATGGCATGGTGCAGCATGGCACTGCATGGCAGGGTGCAGCATGGCATGGTGCAGCACAACATGGCACAGCATGGCATGGCACACCTTAGCATGAAATGGCGCCGCACAACATGACATGGCACAGTATGGCATGGCACAGCATTGGCACAGCATGGTTCAGCATGGCATGGCGCAGCACGGCATAGCTCCAGTGTGAGCTAGGCCAGGGCAGGGATGGCACCACTGTCCCAGCTGGGATGGGTTTGAGTTATCGCTGCGCTTTCCCACCGCTGTGCTCCCTTCATCGGTGAGAACAGTCTTTTCTTCACACTTATTAAGCCCTAATTTTCATCTTATTCATTACTACCGACTCATTAAGCTGGCAAGGAATTAAACATGGTGAAATGAAAAGAACTGAAAGCAGACGGGAGGGTCTGGGGGGGGTTGGCTTTTCTTAAAAAGAGACCAGATCATAATCTCCTGGATTAAGAAGGTGAGAGTGGCTAACCCTGCAGAAGGGCAGGGAAGACTTAATGAGGAGGCTGCTAATGAAGTAGTGATGCCATGGGACCCTGGGGGTCCCCATTCCCCAGCCCTCCCGGTGCTGGGCATACCGTGGCACTATACTTGGACATCTCACATCCATGCATTGCTTTGGGGTTTTCTATGCAGAGCCTGGTGAACCCACCCAGGGGATCCCAACACTCAGGTGCCTTCACTACTTTGTTCCTGCTCACCCCACTCTCTGCCCCATCACCTATGGGACCCCACTGACACCTTCGTCCTCACAGTGACAGCAGTGCACACATCGCACCTCACCCACTGGCTTGCACTGGTCTTACTGGTTTTAGAGCCACCTCCACGCACAGGCAGGGACATCCCCATGGCCCCCCCAGCCTGGTGTTCCCAGTCCTTCTCCTGATCCTCACGGCCGTGGGTAGGTTCCCACCCCATCATCGCTCCCAGCCCTGCTTCGCATTCAGCACTTCCCCGTTTAAACGGTGACCTCGCCGCACTCCCATTCATTTTGATGCATTCAGGATCGTAAGAGGCTGTTATTTTATGATGGATTAACGATGCTGTATTTGCTTTCAGCCTGTTTTACAGTGCCCCAAGTGCCTCAGCTATAACTCTTCCGTTTATTTGCTTTATTATCCTAACAGGCTGCTCATGGAGATTACTGCGAAAGCAGCGCTCTCCCCACCACGTGCCCCTGCAGAGAGGCCAGGGCTGGGATCCCACAGCAAGGAGAAGGCTGCAATGGCTGGAATACAGCCCTGGTGGTGTGGGATGCTCTGTGGATGCTCTGTGATACCCTGTAGGATGCTGTGGGATGCTCTGCAGGATGGTGCAGGATTCTGGGGGATGCTCTGTAGGATGCTGCGGGATGCTCTGCAGAATGATTTGCAGGCCATGGAGCAGCTAGGGAAGGAAGGGGCATAGGAAGACATAGCAGCTTTCATTTGGTGTCCTCAGTACGTCTATCCACATGCACGCAAGGAGCCAAGGGCTCAGGAGAGGCGCTGTGGAGCTGTCACTGCTGCAGGAGGTCACATCCATCACCTCCATCCTCACCGCCCTGCTCCATCCTCCCAAGGAAGGGGTGACCTTGGAGGCAGCCCCAGCCCCACTCCTCTCCGGATGCTCCGCTCCATCCTCACACGGTCCCTCTCCTCCCTCGGGGCCGATGTATTTGCGGTGCAGAACCCGAGTGCTAATAACTCCCATTAGCACCTCTGGCTGATGGACGTCAGCGCCAGGGGCGGGATTCAATTTCTGCTGAAAGCCCGAGTGCTAATTTCCAGCTGCAAAGATCAACCAAGAGCTTTGGGGACTGAAGTGCTGGGTGGAGGGGGAAATGAGAAATGAAAGAGGAAGATAAACATAAAAGTCATACAAAACAAATAGCTGGCAGTAACTCCATTAAATCAGACATTTTTTAAAGGAAATATTAAAATATTAACTATGTAATTAAGTACTTATTAATTAAAAAGGAAGCACGCCGCATGAAGCTGAGCACAGCTTGAATCAAGTCAAGTGCAACTCCTTGTTTAGATCAGCAGACCTGGACCTGGACCTGGCTCCCCAAGACCTTGCCTTGGGTCTTCAGACAGAGGCACTGGGAATCCTCAGACCTCCATGGGAAGATTCCTAGTGGAAGATTTCCTAATAGAAGGAGGAAAAAGCCCTGAATGCCCCCACATTCCCTGCCCTTTGTGAGCTAGAGCCACCTGGGCTGGGCACCCCCCCTGTGAGCAGCAGAGGGGAAGGGTCTGCACAGCTGGGAGCCACCATCACAGCTCCAGCACCTTGGCTGGTGGCAATCCCTACATTTTTGTGACATCCAAACCTTTTTTGTGGCACAGAAGGACATGGCTCAGTGGGAGTGGTGGTGATGGGTCAGTGGTTGGACTTGGTGAACGCTGAGGTCTTTTCCAGCCTCCTGATTCCGTGGTTCTATGATCTCATGAAGGTCTTTTCCAATCTGGATAATCCTGTGATTCCATGATCTCATGAAGGTCTTTCCAGCCTAGGTGATTTCATGATCTCGTGAAGGTCTCTTCCAACCTCAGTGATTCCATGATCTCAAGAAGATCCTCAATGATTCCATGATCTCATGAAGGTCTTTCCATCCTCAATGATTCCATGATCTCATGAAGTCCTTTTCCAATCTGGACAATTCTGTGACTCCATGATCTCATGCAGGCCTTCTCCAACCTGGATGATTCTGACCCCACGTCGCACCAGGGGAGGTTTACATTGAGCACTGAGTGATAAAGGTCTGGAAGCAGCTGCAAAGGGAAGCGGTGGCATCCCCGCCCCTGGAGGCGTTTAGGAGAGGTGTGGATGTGGCTCTAAGGGACACAGTCACGTCCCACAGCTGCTCTGTGCCCATACAGGGACGCAGTGCCACCGGCCCCAGAGCTGTCACTCGCGTGGCGCTGCGGGGGTCACATTGAGCCCCATGGCAGCAGTGCAAGCTGTCGGCTGCCTCTGACAACTCATCCGTCACGGAGCGGGGCCAGAGGCTGCGAGACGCCGCGGAAGGGAGAGAATTAAAAGAGGGAGAGAGAAAGAGCAATCAATACATTATTTAACAGCAGGAATGCAAATGACAAAAAATTAATGAGGCCTCTCCACCCTCCCCCAACCCTCCTTTGCAGTGAGATTGCTGACAAATTCTCTGGAAAATATCAAAACAGCCGGAGGGTGTAACCTGCCAGAGTGATGCACCATTATCTATTATTGATGGAAACCTTGACACGTTCCCTTTAAAAAAAGGAGAGGGAAAGGGAGGGAGAGAGGGGGAAAAAAATCGCGTCTAATCTTTGTTTTAAAGCTGCAGTCGCTCCTTTTCTCTCCCCCGAGGGTGGATGAGATGTTCAGGTCCACACACCCGGTGGTGAGTATGGGTGCCAATGGGTATGGAGGCAGCACGTGTGCTTCTCCCCCTGATGGTCCCATAGAGTCCATTAATCGTCACTTAAGGATGAAGTGGGGCTGAGCTCATGGAGGTGGCACCGGGGATGGGGTCGGGGGGCCCAGGGTAGGAAGGGAGTGGAGCATCAAGGCAGGGAGTGGAGCATCAAGGCAGGGTGGCATAGGGCAGGGGTGGGATTCCTCCTAGGAAAAGTAACCCAGCGAGTCCCTGGAGCGTGTAGGCTGCACTGCTGAGTGGGGAGAGGCGGGAGCCAGCATGGAGCAGCTATCAAGCACACACTGCAGGGATTAATACTTTATAAATGTCATTGGCCTCCTGACAAGTTCCTGTATAATCCTTTTCTTTGGCCTCGGAGAGCAAAACCCTCCAAACCGCTCAGCTCCCTCCTCCCACCTGTGCCACCCTCCCTGTGCTGCGCTGTCCCCGTGCTGTCCCCATGCAGCAGGGATGTTTCTGGAGCCACTGCTCCTGGGTTTCTAATCTGATTTCCTTTATTTGCAGCTGGAGCTCCCGCTGTCACTTCACAAGGTGTTGTCCTCCAGCCACACCGATGCATCTCGTCCTGGCACTGCAAGGGCAGTCCGTGCTCCCAGGCATCTTCACTCATTGCTTTGTATGCCTCTGCCATGCCCTCCTTATCTTCCCCTCTCTCCCATCTCCTCTCAAACTAAACAGTCCTAAGTCTTTTTAATCTCTTCTCATGGATTATTGATACTATTTGTTGCACTCCTTTGGATCTTTTCCATTTCTGCTGCATCTTTGCTGAGGGGGAGCGAGGAGCGCTGACTCCTGCTGAAGGTGAAGTTGATAAAGTCACGATGGTGTTTCTAGCTTTGCTTCCTCTTCCTCCACCCCAAACCCCTCTGGCTTACAGGGAAGGGGCTGCTTCTGCCAGCTGCTTATCCCTGGGCCTGGGGGCAGCAAGCCCAGCTGCTTCCCTAAGGGCTCATTGCAGCTTAGACCCACCCACATGCAGCAGGAGCTCTGCCATCCAGCCACCACCTGCACCAGATTTATCAGAAACGGAGCTAAACAAACCCTGAAGGACTGGGGGTTAAAAGACTCCCTGGGCAGGCTGGAGCAACAAGGACTGGAAGAAATAAAGCTGGTAGCAATGACAGGAGAGGTGAGTGCTGAGATGCTCCAGGCCCAGCAGCAGAGCATGCAGGCATGCCTTGGGCGAGGACATCAGCTATTCACAGAGCTGAAGGTCACCCCCGGGCAGCTGCAGGGGGCAGAGAGCAGCCACTGCAGTGCTGGAAATGCCACATCCAGCCCAGAGCATTCTCTTCTGCTTTTCCATTGTCTGTCTGCTAAAGAAAGCTATGTTGGCAAACAGACTTCATGGGAAGTTTCTCTCCCTGCTGCTAACTTGGTGCAAAAAAAGAAAAAAAAAAAGAGAAAAAACAACAATAAAAAGAACCCAAGATAAATTCCCAGCCAGAATCAGAGGTCAAGTTTAAGAATAAAAGAAAAAGAAAAGGAGGAGGGAAAACGGCATTAAACAGCCCATCGGTGCTGGCTTGATGACAAAGAGAAGCGCTCTGGGCTGAGAAATAATGGTTTGAAGTTTGCATCATTATCAGGGCTACGTGCCCCACATTGGCAATGCCTTCTGGAGTGTATGCAGGCTGCAATTCACGGCGTGATGGAGACAGCGTGGGGTCGGCCAGCCCTGCTTGGGGATGGGACAGCCCGCCCCTCACCCCGCAGACCTCACAGGGTCCCTCTCACCACCCTCCCAGGTCTCCGTGCCCACTGTGTGCACAAACTGCTGCTGTAAGGTGGGCAGGTGGCACTGTGCCTTGGGAACGAGGGCTGCCCTCCTGGGATCCAGAAGTAGGGCTGTCACATCCGATTGCATTTTTCTCCAGGTGACCTCTGTGTCCATAATGGGATTCTTACTATTTGACTTTGGAATATTGATTTTGATTTCCTTTTTTGATTCATTTTGGTTTTGCTCTTTCCAGCGGGGAGGAGGAGGGGCACGGGGCACCTTCAGCTTCAGCTTGCTCCATAGAGTGGGGCAGGCAGGGTCATCTGGAAGCCCAGCTGAGTTTTGGGAGCACTTTGAATGGAGCAGTGATGTGGCTGTGAGATGGGTGGGTCTTTTCTCTTCCAATTTTGCTGCCAGGTCCTCGTGGGCTGCTGCAACGCAGGGCCAGTGGCACCCACCTCCTTGGGAACAGCAGCAGCTGATGGTGGGAGAAAATTCTCCACGTTTTCTTTTCCTTTCTTCATTTCCAGTTTTTTGCCCTAATCCAGCTGCAGTGCCTGTCTGTGGTCTCACTGATGCAGAGTAGCAGCAGCGGATGGCACAGCTGTGCTGCAGGCATGGCCTTGGGACCATGCATGACCCTGAGAAGATGCACTCAGGATTTGCAAGTGGCAATGAGTGCCCAGGACAGGCTGAGAGCCAGGAGGGCTCCCTGCACCTTCCCCATCCCCACTGACAGCCCACAGCCCCAGCTCGTATGTGAGGACCAGCTAGGTGGAGCTGCCAGAAGTTGTCCATTAGCCTGGAGCGCCAAGCGTTCAAGCATCCCCTCTGGTTTTGGTGTCTCGCTCCTTCGGGAGATCTGTCAGGAGGGGAAAAAAAAGCAAAGGCAGTGAAGCAGCAGGGCAGGGAGCAGGGCTGGGGTGTGCCCCGGCACACAGGACCGGTCTCGCCCCCCCAGCAAAACCCTCCAAACCGCTCAGCTCCCTCCTCCCACCTGTGCCACCCTCCCTGTGNCACAGGACCGGTCTCGCCCCCCCCCCCATCCCCGTTAGTGGGCTCCCAGCCAGGGCTCGGAGGTCGCTGTGCCCATCAGCCGGCATCTGCTGCCCTCTAGAGCCCGCACCCGAGCGGAGAAGTAAAAAAGCCGGTGGGAAAAGCAAGTCCCGGCGGTGACGAGTCAGCAATGGGACATCTGCCAGGGCTGCGGAACAGTCCCAGGGGCTGCGGGTGCGGGACGGGACCCGCACGGCTGCGCGTGGCAGCAGGACAGGCATTCTGAATGGGGAGATCTCATCTCCGGCAGCCCCGGCTGCGAGGTTGCCAGGCAGAGCTCGTATCTTGCTGCAGCACATTGCATGCTGGCGGTCATCCTACAGCCAGGACCACCAGCCAGGTGCTGTCAGACAGCACACCGAGTAAAACTGCAGGATGCTGAGGCTGAAAATGGGGATGTGCTCTAAATGGAGGATTTCTTGCTCGGGTGGTGTTTGATGCAGCCCATCTCACACACATGTTTTTGTAGGGAACAGATGCAGATGCTCTGACCTCAGCTGCTTCAGCTCCCTGCTCTGGCCCCTCCTGCACCACTCCTTTGCATCCCTTATTGGCCCCACCTGCACTCCATTCCTGATCAATTCCTCTCCATCTCACCGCTATCTATCCTGCCACTGCACGCCTCAGAGGAGCTGCATCCATTAACAGGTGGTGAGAATCTTGTCCTTCGTTTGCTTACACCAAGACGTTTTCATCTCTCCCCAGTGACAAGGGGAAGGGTGGTGTTGGTAGTGGCAATGTCAGGTCACTGCGGTGTGTTTGTCATCTGGGGTTCGTTGTGCTAAGAATCAGAGGCATGGAGGTTGGAAAGGCCCTTTCAGACCCTCATGCCCAACCCCAGCCCACCCAACCCCAGCCCACCCTGCTGTGCCCACTGACACATCCCTCAGTGCCACATCCCCGCGGCTCGGGGACGGGGAAGGGGGACGGTGACCGCAACACTTATTGAATGGGGCATTGAATGACCGAACCTCGGCACTGTTGCAGAGACAGACGTGCACCGCCCCGGCCCTGCAAGCGGAGGGGAGCAGAACAAGGGATGGGGTTGGGAAGGGCACTAGAGGGCAGGAGCGCTCTGCTGTGATTGCACGTCTCGGAAATCGCGTTGGCGCTTCTTGCACAACTTCCCATCTCAGTGGGTCAGCAGCAAAGGGCGCAAGATGTGACCGTGGGGTTGTAGCATGTCTGAGTGCTGCCCGGCTGCTGCTGGCACGTTTGCTGCCGACTGTTTTTGCCCAGTAAAGAAATATCGGGGGAAGGATCTCTGGTTGCTGCCCCTCTCCTGCTGCTGGGAGGACGTCAAGCACTCTCATCTGGGAGCAAAGCAGCCCTGCAACACCAGCACGACCTGACACGTCTGCACGGCTCAGCACCACGGCTCTGTGCCCTCTTGGACGCCTTAAAGCAGAAGGTGTGAGAGAAACTTCAGCATCCCCCAGAGGCAATGCAGCACGGGGTGTTTTCTGTCAGAGACTGGGAACAGCCCTTCCACTCCGAGGCTGCTCTGCTTGTTGCCTGTGCTCTCTTCCCTTCCCAACTCTGACAGCAGTGCATATAAGAGCAGTAACAACACAGCTTACACCTACGCAAATGAGAGAAGAAGTCAGGGTGCTGCTGTGGTGCTTGCTGCTAATACAGCCACAGAAAGGAGCTCATTTTCCAGCAGATCCACGGCCCTTCTACAGCCGTAAACGGCCGCTCCAACTGCTGCCGCTTCCCGCTAGAGGGAACCCGCTTCTCTCCGGCACCGGCAGCCGTCAGAGCATCCTGGGAGCAAATGACAGCAAAGCGCAGGGCGGCTGTAGGGCGCTGCTGAGCGGGGACTTCGGGGTTCCCTTCAGGACAACGGCAGACCCGGCAGCCGCTCACCGCAGCAGTGTGTTCGAGAGCAGAGGGGATGCGGCGCTGAAGGATGCGTCAGTGTGCACGGCGGGGCGGGGTTGGGGATCTGAGAGAGCTTTTCCACCCTTCGTGATTCTGTGAGCTGGGAAAACACGCTCGGTGAATGACCGATGGGGCGGAGCTGAGCGGCCATCCCCGCAGCGCGCACCACCTCCCTCACGGCAGGGCCCCGCCCGTGGCGCCGTGGCTGCGCTTCCCGAGGCGGCCGGCAGGCGGCGCTGCGGCCCGGCGCGCGTGTGCGTGTGTGGCGGGAGCCCCCGGGCCGCCTCTTCCCCTCGCGGCCCGGCGGAGCTGGGCGGGGGGTGGGAGCGCTGCCTGCCTTCCGAGCCTCAGGGGCCGCCGCGGCGCCTTTCCCGGATCGCGGCCGGCCGGCGGCAGCGGGAGGAAGCGGCGGTGGCGGCGCCGCGGCCGCTCGCTGGCTCCTGGCGCGGCCGGGCCTGAGCGCCGAGCCCCGGCTCCGACATGTCCGGCAAGATCGAGAAAGCAGGTGAGCGGCGGGAGGCCCCGGCGGGGC
>JACDJE010000064.1:4253259-4331589 GCA_016647715.1 Pavo muticus
CCCCCCCCCTCCTCCCTCACACCGTCCTTTCAGCGTAGCAAAGCATCACAGCAGAGCTGCAGCGCTTCGGGGCCTACACGCAGTGATTAATTGCAACTTCTCCAACTTCCCCGGTGTTTGTGCACGATCAGATCAGACGGGGCTGTGGGCAGACAGCAGAGGGAAGGGCTCGGCTGCGGCTGTCCCTTTGGGGCTCTCCATGAGCCGGCGGTGCTGCTTTGGAAGCACCCAGCACACGCCATGCAGCGGTTCTGGAGCACTGCATGGTTCTCAGCTGTCACTGGAGGTGCCCCTGTTCCTCCCATTGCAGTACAGTGAAAGCCACAATTAGCGCTTTGCAAATCAAGCGCTGAAGTTATTTAGTTTAATTACGTTGCATTTAATTAGCAGAGAAAAACCAATGCTTTTTGGTGGTTTCTTACTGTAAGGAGCAGCTAGATGCTTTCCTACTGGGGCCATGCAGCAGTGTGAGTCAGATGTGTGAAGTGCAGCAGTGGGGCTTCCCAGAGCAGTGGTTTAGGAAGATCCCTGCTTCAGAGGAGCGGGGCCAGGATGCCCTCCATGGCTTCGATCACTCGATCCTGGTTTGTTCTGGCTTCTGTGCTGTGCTGTACAAGAAGGCATTCTCTTGTGCTACGGTTCTGGAGCAGCCTCCAGGGAGGAGCAGGCTGGCAGCCGGCGTGGCGGTGCGGCACACAGGCGTGCTTCCAGCTCTCAGCACTCAGTCACTGTCTAACAAGTGTGCCTCGCATCATGGGACAAATGCTGTTCCAGAAATATCAGAGGTTAATCTGATGCACCATCCCTTACATAGCATCGCAGTGTACGCTTTGCTTGGGGGGTTCTGGCTCTCTCTTTTCCGTGCTTACTGGAGTATCACTGCCACTTTTCCTCCTGGAAGCGGGGAACGGCACAAGGAAGGGGTGAGCAGCACCCATAGAGCTGGGGCCGGCTCTGAACCGATGGCCACTTGTTTCCATTAGAGGTGGACTTGGCTTGGGGCTTTAGTAAACGCTGACGGTGCTATAGCCAGTAATTGCAGATGTAAAAATAAGTGACCACGTTTTGTTTATTCGCGTGCAGTCAATAACCCTGTGAGAATAGTAAATAGAGCTCCACCCCAGCGAAGCAGCGTGAAGAGTTCAAACGCTGGAAGATGACTCTGTAGACACACACAAACGCGGTGCGGTTCCGTGTACAATAGAACAGAAAGGCCAAAAACACCACACAAAACCCATACGCTGCGCAGCATAGAGACCCGGCCTTGCAACACACTGAACTCCCAGTGAAGAACTCAAGACATCATGCAGGATCCGTGCCCAGGTCAGTGCTGTGAGTGTACAGTTTTGAAGATGCCGTGGGTGAAGGCGTAATGCGGAGGCGTGCTGTAGTGGGTGTGCAGCGTGGTGGTGATTTGCTGAATAAGAGAAAGTGTAAATTTGGGGAACTGTGCTCTTTCAACTGCTTGTGTTTGCATTTCTTTAAGGAGGGTGTTGTTAAAAAAGAAAAAAAAATGCAGCCTAAATATAAGCTGGAGGAGAAGAGATGGGGAAGGGAGGGAAGGAGGGCTGGAAGGCAGCTGCTTCGGTACGCAGCGCTCTTGGTCACAGTTTGAGTGCTGGAACTTGTGACTGACACAGAGAGTTGGGTGGATAGGGTCAGTGTGTAAACACAGCCTGTAATACTGCAGTAATTCTGGGATAGTATCTGTCCAAATGTGTGCAGTGGCAGAACAAAGGATGAGGAGTCATGGAACAAATGCTGTGAGATCTGAGATCTGCTTATTTGTGTGTGTTTGTGTGTGTTCTTTTCTTATGGGAACGGAAAGACAAGCAAGACCCGCTATGCTGTAAATAAAATAGGCTGTTGCCCCATAACGTTTCTTCTTGAGTAGCTTTAGAGTGGTTTGGGGCTTTGGTTTGACTGTCTGCATATTCATACGGAATGAGAAAGCGCTCATCTAGGCAGGCTGTGGGGGTACAAAAATATTATTAGAGGTGGATCCCTAGAGATCTTACTTGCCTCTGCTCCCTGGGTTTTTAAATGAAACACATTGTCAACACTTAATAAAATACAAAAATAAATGGTGACACATAATAGCTCCTGTCCACCAGGGAGGAGAGGACGGAGCTCCCTCAGGAGCCTCTCAGTTCTGCTCTGTGCTCAACAGAAGGGCCACTGTGGAGTGATTCATAGCGCTGCTTTGGAGTGAAGGGGATCCATCTGGTGGTGCAGAACAAGGCGCTGTGTTTCAGTTTTAGCAGTTCTAGAGTCCCTGTTTTTCGGGCTCCAGCCAGACTTCCAAATACTTTCTGAAAACAGAACCCCTTTGACCCGAGGAGGAAGAGCAGCATCCGGCCTTGGGTGTTCTTTGCTCTAGAACTGATGCGTCTGTACGTTTGGTCTTCACTTACAGAAGATACTTGTTCCTTCCAAAGCAGGGCTGCCAAGAAAGCAGAGCAGGCCACAGATCCTGCTTGGTTTTCCCGTTACCATGGCAGTAGGTGAATTCCTGTATTTATTTACCTGATGGATTACACGCTTCAGGGAGTTGAACGATTCTGTGTCGTACGGAGAGGATAAGAGAGCAGTGAGACCCCGTCAGCTCTGAAATGCAGGCTTTTCCACAGCGAGTATCTGTTCGTTAGTGCTCTTTATTAAAACCAAAGAACATGTGGATGCTGTATCTCGAAGGTTTATTCTACTTGATGCTTTCCATTGTAATCTTGTGACTCCTTGCAGGGTTTTCACATCCCTTGTAAGCTTGCCCTTTCAAGAGCTGTCTGCTAAGGGCTGTTTGAGACCGCTGTTCCAAGCATCCAGCTGCCTGGAGTGCAGTCAGTTATCTCTGTGCAGCTCAGGACCCAACTGGAGGTATTCCCAGCAGACCAGAAATGCTGTTGTCTTCGCCTTTTTCCGATACGTGTTTGCGTGATAAGCAGATTCATCTCTGAAGTCCCATCCAGTGTTTGTAACATAAACGTCAAGGGAGGAATCCTGCTCTTAAGGAAAGGAGCACAATCCCGGGGACAGATCGTTCCCAATTTAGGGGCCCTTTACTGTTCATGCACAGCCTTGCATGCTGTCTTACACAGTTAAGAGCCATGCTTGACGTGTAGTTCACTGGGATCTTATTTCTGCAGAGGCTATTGTTTGGCCTGCAGCCACCTCTGGGGTCAGTCAGAGCCCAGAAATAATCCTGTATATGTGGGTTTTTTTACACCCACACAGTTCTCTGCAGTTTCTGTTTTCCAGCTGAGGTGCAGGTGAGTTACTGGGCACGGTTCTGTCTTGGTTCAGTTGTTGCACTGTATTTTTGAGTCTAAGTGAAGGCTTTCAAGTTAGAACTTTTGCAGTTGACCAACAGAAGTGGTTTCTGTAGTGACGGTTTTCAAACCAAGTAAGAATACCCTATGGAGTGTTTTATCCTGGAGTCTGAACACCCTATGGAGTGTTTTATCCTGGAGTCTGAACACCCTATGGAGTGTTTTATCCTGGAGTCTGAAAACCCTAAAGAAAAATTTAAACAAGGAGTCTGAAACTCCTGAAGAGCCGGTGCACAATCCTGAATGCAACGTGGTTCCAATCCTTCCTTCCTCACGCTGCAATTCCTGCTGCAGGCTGCTCAGATAGCAGCATCCCGCGTGTGTCTTACTGCAACTTGTTTCATAAGTTCCATCTAGTCCTGTGTAGATGCAGAATACGAGATGATTGCAATTTAGTGATTCTTAGGAAACGGTACAGAGAGTGGAATTTTGCATTTTTTGGTAAGTCAGTGCAGGTTTGACAGGTGTTGTGGTGCGCAGCATCAGCACTGATGTGTACAGGAATGCAGCCTGCAGGAGGAGTGGTGCGAGGCTGAGGTATTCGTGGCAGTTGTAAGAAGGAAGTGGGCAAGGAGTGGGGAAGAAGGACAGCTGAAGTCTGCTGGAATGCGCAGCAGCTGGGTTGTGCCTTAGTCAATGAGAGGGCAGAAACTGGAAACAATTGCTAAATTTATTTTCAGTGCAAGCGATGGTTTTCCTTGAACCGCAGTGACTAAATATATCTGTTTGTGTGGCTCTGAGTGGGGGTAGCTCCTACTGGCTCTTGCTAACCTTCTGGCACGCAGGGATGTGTGGAAGGTCACTGTCAGTCTGAGCACTGTGCTGATGTCTCTCATAGGATGGCCTGGGTTGAAAAGGACCACAGTGATCATCCAGTTCCAACCCCCTGCTATGTGCAGGGTTGCCAGCCACCAGACCAGGCTGCCCAGAGACACATCCAGCCTGGCCTCGAATGCCTCCAGGGTTGGAGCATCCACTCTCATCTCGGTCCACAGTTTCACCTGCAGAGAGTGTTTCCCATTCGCCACCCACCAGCATGGCTTTAGTTGTTGCACAGCATTGTGTGAGTGGAGGAAACCTGGCGTTCCTTCCTAGGGAGGGGAGTCCATCTGTAACTGCTTTTTTAGCTGATGCCTTAACAACTCTCTCTCAGTGATGCACAGTCATGGGTCTTATTTAAACATAGGTTAACCCTTGATTTATTCCAAAATAAGGTGGACTGTGTTGCGTGTCAATAGACTGAATAGGGAAAAGGCAAAGAGAGGACAAGAAGAGAAAAGGTGGCAGGGAGGAGGCAACTTGCAGCTGTTGTGGAAGCTTGTTGGAAGGCACAGGGACAGGAGGTGAATTTCAGCCTGCAGGAGTGCTGCAGGTTGGGACGTGCTGCCGAAGGAATGCTCTGCACTTCTGCTGTTCACGTTGCTGTAGGGTAACAAATTGACAGCTCTGTTAGCTGGCATGGAGCACCTGTTCTTAAAAGTGCATTTCTGATCTCTTCTTGTGGTGGGTGGCATCGATGCTCGTGGAGGGAATGATTTTGTCTCTCTGAAAAAGAAATGATGTCCCCACATACGCAGAGATGCTTTTGTGAAGCATCCCCAGAAGGCTGATGGATGAGGTTGTTGGCACTCTTTAATTTGTGTTGCTTATTTCACTCAGAGGTCTTCAAGTCCTCTACTTGCTATTACAGCAGATGCTACAGCTCATCTTCCTTGGAGTTTGTGAGACAGTGCACTTGTGCTGGGAGCAAGGAAGAAGTGGGTACACACAGGAACAGAAGAAGAGATGGTCTGTATTCTAAATAAACTTCCATTTCATGTCTCATACGGACAAACAACACGGGGCAATTCTGTTTTGAAAGAGAATAAATGACATTTTTCTTCACAGGTTTCTGGGAAGACAAGGGGAAGCATCAGTAGAGCTTTAAGGTTAAGGAACAGTTCTGGAGAGCTGGCAGATTTCAAGTAAAAAGGTGCTGCAGCTTGGTTGGTTGGTCAGGCCTTGGCAGAATTATACCAGTAGGCTAAATATGTAGTTGTAGGTCTGTTAGGTGGCAGTGTGCAGGTAACCTTCAATGACTGGTAGCAAAGGAGTGTGTGCTGTTTCATCCCCCGCCCTTTGGTGTGTTTGTTGTGCTTCCCAGTCTGCCAGTTCGTCCTGTCCTTCTGTCCCAGGGGACAGAACAGCCACAGGAGTGAATTCCATATTTAGAAAGTTTCCTTTACGAACCAAACATCATTTAATAAAGGGCATGCAGGGAAATCAATATTTTCATTCTGGATGTGCAGTGCATTGCAGCCAGTGCCAAACAGCTGGGTTTGGTGGATCCTTCTGCTGGTGGGCATCAGATAACAGGACAGTACTGCTTAGAACAGCTTTTGCTGGTGATATGTTACCCTTTTCTTTTGTGTTCTGGCTTTATTAACATCAATTTGACTGTTTGTGTATGGGGAAATAAAACACAGACGGTTTCCCATCCGCTTTTTGCCTGACTTTCCAACACAACTTGGGTTTCATCATCAGGAGCGATGAGTGCTGAACTTTCACAAGCAAAGAAATATCCATTTTTGGGTGTTTTAGACATTCAGATGACTTTTCTGTGTGTGTGTACGGATTCTGCTTTTCTAATGAGAAGATGCTTAACTAAACGACATGCAAACAAGAGTAGTAAGTTTGAGGAACCAGGAAGGATTACCAGCAGTGTGGGTCAGTGCTCAACTGTGAATTTACGGGGACTTACATGAAGAGCATTGGCCTGCCTGTATAAGTACTCCTGGAAGAGGCACATGGAGTCTTAGGTTAAGTCTGATGCCAGATGCAGGAGAGGCTTAGTTGGCAGCATCTTTTCCTATGGAAACATGACTGCTCATCCATCCTTTCCTGTAACTCTTAGGCCTACGGCCAGACGGAGTCACTTTTCAGAGGACTTGCTGATCTAAAGTTCTGTACGTGTTCTGAAGAAGACTGAGCAGAAAGAAGAGACTGCAAGTCGTGCCTGTACCGTGGCAGAAGGAAGAAGCTGCCGTCCTGTATTCCATCTGGCCATCCATCATCATTCCAGAAGTGCTGCCACGTGGTGCTGCTGGTTCAGATGTGTCTCCTGGGGATGGATCGGAGGGGCAGTCAGGGGCAGGGAGGGGGGTGAGTGCTGAAGTATCACAGCAGAAGTGGCAGATGATCTGATGAGAGCTGTGTGAAGAGGGTTTGGGTCTCGTGACTCTGTGTTTCCAAGTAGACTTTAAACAAAGATGGTTTTGCTCCCGTCTGTCTCGGGTGAAAGCAGTTATACAAATGCTTTAAATATGCATTGGCAGCTCTTACTAGTAGGTTTTCTGAATTACAGCCTTGTTCAGCAGACCTCAAATCTTAGGTGTACATTTCACTGTAATACGGCTAGGGCTCCTTGGAGACGTCAGGTATACCGCAAGTGAGATGCATGAAATTCTCCCTTGGCTTTTGTTTGGCTGGCAGCCTGGGAGGTGCCGTGATGTGAGGGATTGTGGCCACCCCTGCCCAATGCTGCCACAGTGCTCAGCATTGCCTGGGGCTGCCTGGGCTCTTGGGGCTGTTTAGTGAACAAATGATGTACCTGGCAGTTGCTCTGTGTCCAGAGTTACCACCTGGATGGTGTTTTACACTTCTTTACACACTCGAAGTTCGGGTGATGCAGGAGGAACACCAGGGACCCAGGATGATGGCTGGCGGGTCGGTTTGTCTGCAGATCCCAAGCAGCTGTAGCAGCAAGGTGTGTAATTGCATTAGCATCAATCAGAGCCACGTCTGAAGGTTGGTGAGTGCTGATGGCACTGTTTTGAAGCTTCTCAAGTTCAGCGAGTACTCATGGCTTGTGTAAATAATAACATGTGGGATGGCAGCTCTGGGTCCCGTGGTCTGATGGAGCCCTGCTGGCAGTAGCCAAAAAATTCCCCCATCATGTGAAAGCATGACCCACTCCAAAGCCTTTCTGTGCATGCTGTGTTAACGTGGCTGCTGATGGGGGTCCAGCTCTGAGAAGAGATCCATAGTTGATAACTTACACAAAATAGCTGCAAGGCTGGCAGTGCTGTGGCTTGCCCCATGGGGAGAGCTCACAGGCTGTGGTATTTTATTATTATTTTCTTTTTTATCATGTAGTTCTCGAGGTACTCCACATCTAGAAGCTTTGGCAGCCCAGTGTCGTGTTTCAGACGTTATCATAACATGGAAACAAAGTGATATAAGAAATGATCCTGCTCAATAGCATAAATTTAATGAAGCTGCTTTATTCAACCTTCTCGTATCCAGAACGGGAGCGCTGTGTTGATGCTGCACGTTGTGGTGTTAGCTTTTTGGGGTGATAACAAATCACAGAATCAGTTCCTCTTTCTGCCCTCAGGTGCCCTTGGAGGGGTCATGTGGTCGAATTCCTCAATATTTTTGCAGCTGTGGTTGTGGTTCATTAACTGATGCTGCTTAAAGAGGAGTCTGTGTCTGCAGCAGAGTTTTCCTTACTCATCTGTCAATACTTCCAGAGTAAAACAAATCGGTCTGGGTGGAGGCTTTGCTCTTCTGTGTAAATGCTCTGGCTTATTTTTCTCCCTCCCCCTATTTCCCCAAGGGGAGGATATGGAGTAGTTTTTGATGCAGTGCGTGGTTATGTTGTACTGGGTAGGAAGGCCTGGCCAGCTTTGTCCATCAGGATTATTTTAAGCTCTGATGTTTAGCTTTTGTTAAATGAACCAGGAAGAACTGAAAACATCTCTCTTTCCCAAAATATTCCAACTCATACAGCTGTAAAATGCCCTTTATCCTGAATCATACCAGAAGAATGGCCAGGGTTACTCTTTTGCAGTGGGTAAAATGTGATTTCTGACTCAAGTTTCAGTAATTTGCCCATCAGGAGAAGTCCGGTTGAGATTACAGTTATTATTTATTTTCTTCAATATTTTGCAAAGCTGAAAATGAGATAAACCATAATCATTACCTTGCTGTGTTTACTGCTGCAAGCTGCAGGTATTGCAGTAATTGTGTTGGCTGCTGGGTGAAACCTAGGAGGCAATTTATCTGCCTTTGCTTTGCACAGTAACTGCAAATGAAAGGCACGTCTGATTTTGAAGCTCTGCAGAAGAAAAGTGTCTGCCCTGACAGAGGGGCATGGCGTTCGTGTTGGTGCCCAGTGTGGCAGAGTGCAGGGCAGTGGTGAGCTGGGCTGAGGGCTGCAGGGTGGCTGGAGCAGGCAGCAGGCCCAGGGAGGCAGTGGCACTCCTGGCACCAGGGGCACTGTCTTGCTTTGCCACTCGCCTCTTAATTTCACCCCTGGCTGTTACAAGTGTTTAACAGAATAGCAGCCAGGCCAGCGGGCAGGCGTAGTTTAGAGCCCAAAGTACTGCCTGCTCTCTGTGCATTTTGGGGTAAATACTGGAGTTCTTGCCCCTGTTCTCTGTTGTGCATTCTGGTTTTGCTTTGCTTCCATCCTGCTTTGGAAAATTATGTTGGAGAAAGAACCTGCACAGTATTTTCCTGTGCAAGAAGATACCAGGAACTGCGGCCCAGCCCAGGTAAGGAATTCCCAGCTGGAAGCCCTGTGCGTGCCTTTGGACCTTAATGGCACGAGGTGTTTGCAGGTAAGCTGGTGCCAAGTGCCATCATGCAGACCTGTCCTTTGCCATGGCATTGTGATGGGAAATGTTTTAAAGCATGTCCTGCACGAGGGTGCTTTGTGACACCTCGGCCTCCAGTGAGGAGGGAAATAAAGCCTCTGCCAGGCTGAGCTCTTCGTTAGCTGCGGCTGTGAGCGCCTCGATGGAGATGAGAACTGATCAGTGGGTAATGCTGTGTGCTTCTCCTGGGATGAATAATACCAGCTTTGGGAAGGTGAGCTGCAGGTGCTTTTGAATGAGGGAGAGATCATTTTGGATGTACCAGTCATTTGGTAGCCTGGAGCTGCTGACCTCACGTGGAATGGCAGAAATTATTTCAGCTGAGACTGGAAGGAAGGCGCTGCGCCGTGCCCGTGTTGGGCTGATCCACCAGCACTGTGTTCCCCTGTTAGGCTGAAGGCTTTTTCTCTCCACAAGGTCAAACAGAGCTTCCAAAACGCGGAGGAGAGGCGCTGTAAACTCCTCCATGAGAAGACTTAGCTTAAAAAGCAGCGTTAGACACTATTTTCAGATTGCACAGCATCTTTGTGCATCTTCCCTGTGCACACAGGTGGCAGTGCATGCGTTTCCTCAGTTTTGGCTGTAAAGTTTGCAAGAAGAAAAGAAGACAGGAATGAAACGAGAAGTTCAGGGATACACGAGCAGGCTGTGCCAGTAAAGCCCACTGTTCTGTGTAGCTGTGCAGCCTGTCGGATTGCTGCAGCGAGACGCTCTTTACAAATGCTTTTGTGTTTTATCTGTTGACTCATCCATCTAACACTTATAGTAGCATTTCAGTACTGAATTATAAAGCCAGCAATTGAAACAAGGCTGTTCTTGGGCTGCTTTAATCAACAGATGCAATTAATACAATAATGTTTGTATTGACACCCTGCCTCACTGCGGCTCATTGTGGGCAGCACTGCTAGACAAGGAGGTCTGTGTGGCTGTACAAGAGCTCGCAAACATTTGTGTTCAGCATAAGATCAGCACTGACGGCGTTTCAGACCTCTCCATGGTTGGCAATCAGCCCCGCTGCTGCTACAAGCAACGTTATTGAGAGGTTAAAACCAAATCTGCAGCACTTCTAATTGAGTTTACAGTTTTATGTGGTGCTGGGATTTCTTCCTGGTGCAGAACATTGGGAGCGTAGCAGGAAAGCTCAGCTGGGTTTTGTTCATCTGTGAATCTGGGACGGTGGTGAAGGAAATATGGTTTGGACTCAGATATCTATTCTTGCTTTAGAACAATGTAAGTCCCAGATCAGTGCTTCTCAGGAGCTCTTTACCCTGGGAACTTGTATAAAACATCTTCCCTTTCAGCTGTTTCATACTGAGCTGTGTGCTGGGTGTAGCCGTTGTCTAAGGGAGTGTTGGTGGCACCCAGCCAGTTGATATGTAAACCCTATCGTGAATTGTTTTAAGGAGAGTGTGGGTTTCATGCACTGAGATATATTGATGGTATTTTTTTTTCATGGCAGGAAGTAATGCTGACTCCAGCAATTGCCAGAGCAGCTGTTCATCGCGAGCGAGCCCTAAGAAAAGTCTTGTGAGAGCCTTAAGATCAGTGGGAGGCAGCGTGAGCTCAAATGATCTGCTGTCAAATGATCGGCGCTCGGATCTGGTTAAGCCGTATCAATAACTGCTTTCGGATTTTCACTGCCTCAGAATTTTATATTGGGGAAAAGTTTCTGGTTCTTATGGTGTCAAAGTCTGGAGGACAGTTTACAGAGAGGTATTTAACTTCAGGCTGGTTAATGTTTGTAAGGGCTTGTCTGGACACTCCCCAGACTCTTGCTCCAGGGTACGAATTTACTTCGTTTATCCCATGCTGAGTTGATGTAGCAGCTTCTGTGGCTGTGAGCAGGGCTCTCTCCTGGCTCCATGGCTTGTAGGATTTCCTAGTGCTGATGTTCCTTGGCCTGGCTTCCAGCAGGGGCCTCAGACAGCTTTCACCTGCAGTTGATCTCTTACACACTTAGACTCAGTGTCATGCTTCCTTAGCTCAGCTTCTCAGATATTTCCAGCCCGCAGCTCAGTACTTCCTTCATGTTGCCATTGAGCTCTGTGTTTGAATTACTTTTCGTTTTGTTGTCTTTGACACGAGGATGTCATGCCTGCTTTGTCACCTCTGACCACCTTTTGCTTCTCCTAGCTTTTAGTTTTCTCGCACATACGCTCTTAAAGCTTGTAACACATCCTGCCCAGATGTGTCACGAGGCTTTGACTCAGCAGTGTTGTTCTGGAGATGGGTAGGGATGTGTCCCCAAACGGTGGCACATGTTTCGCAGCAAAGGGACGAGCAGTGGAGCTTCTCTTGGTGCTGAACGTGGCTCATGAGGGTGGTAGCAATGGGAAATGTGGGATGTCCTGGCTTATTTTGAGAAATAAAACTCAGTTTCCTTTGATGTAATAACTTCATGAATCAGAAAGGAAAGTGAGTAATGGTTTCTTTGAGTTTATCTAGAGCTTTATATTTTCGGAGCATTGTGCAAGCGTTTACTCTGTCCTTGCTGTGTGATGGGTGGTGATGAAGAGTACTGTATGCAGTGAGACAAGAACAGTAAGTACAGCTTCCACCTTGGTTTCATTTACTGTTAGCATTGCTGCTTTGATCAGATGGTGTCTGCTTCTCCGTGAGCTCCTTTTGGCTGCTCAGTTTCTTACGAGAGCTGTGTATCCTTTCAGTGGGATCTCAAGTCACGTTTTTAAGGTGTTTGAGGTCTTGCTGGCTGGTGAGAGTGACAGACAGCACTGCGTAGTGCAGCATGCTTTGTAGGAAGGTGCAGGTATGTTGTGTGCACACAGCATGCCACCTAGAGGAGCGGAGCAGGCCGGCAAGGCTGTAGCCAGGATCTGCTGGCACAATGTGGGTGGCTGTGCTAAGAACATCTCCAAGCAGTGCATTCTGCGACCCTGCCTCTGGCACGCTCACCTGGTCAAGTCTGAGGGCATCCCTGGCAGCCAGTTTTCCATCAGCTCTTCTCCACAAAAGTTGCACAACTTTTTACATGATTTAGCACTCTGGTTATGCTGATCCTAATTTTTCACTGAGCCTTGAGAATCTGAAATTAAATTGAGGATCTCACCTCAAATGTTCTCTGGGAATTAGGGTGAGGAATCTAGCACAAGGTGTGTTTTGATGGGGTGGTGCTCTCCAAGCTCTGTGCTTTTTTTGGTTTGTATGTTGTAATTTCTTTTGCAGAAGACTAATAAATTTCCCAGAAGATTATCCTAATTTCCAGAGTCTCAAAGTCTGAGTTGTAATTAAGCACTTAATTTGATGAGGGTTTTTAAATGTGTTGCTGGTCTACTGGCAGCTTGGGGAAATGCTTCCATCTGCAGCCCAGCTTCCCTTGTGTAGGTTCAAGCTACAAAGCTGATGTATATTTAGAAGTGCCAGAACTTCAGCCTACCAGACAGGCTTCAGAGAATTGCTCCAAATTTATGCCTTCTGAGTAGGCTAGAGCCAAATCTGAAAGAAACCCACCTTTCCTGAAGAGGTTCAGGTGGTTGTTAGGGAGACGGCAAGTTTTCATTAACACATGGGCAGTGGGCAGTTTTAACAGTGCATTTGATCGCTGACAAATTGTTTAGTTTCCCTCATTTCCACCAATTACAGCAATCATTGCATCCAACAGGGAAGCTATTATTTTATTTCTTTGACGTGGAAAAGCATGTCTTTGTTAGTTCATGTTTACTGTCCTCTGCACCTCGGGGCAAAAACTGTATCTTGCTTCTGTTAGCAAGGTAGGTTCCACGAGAGACTTGATGGTGGGAAGCATTGTTCCGCAGGGCCTCCAACCTGAGCCAGGCCACCATCCACAGCTGGGGAGCTGTCAGATAACAGCACGGCAGGTTTGACCAGACAGTATTTCCTCTGTAGGACAGAAATCCATTTTTGATCCATGCTGGAGTAATATGTGCCACAAGAGGGTCATAACCAATGACTTAGGTTCAGAGGGGTCTAATCAAGAAATGATAATGACTGGGTAGAGTTTTTCATGCTATTTCAGGCTACAGCTTGTAGTTGCCACTGATTAAGTTTGTATCTTCAGCTAGGATTTCTTTCAGGTAAGTGAAACATCTCCCCCCAGCTCCCAGCGCTTCAACTTTTACTCTCAGAACTTCCAGAGCAGAGTTGAAGACTTCATTTGAGTTGACCCCCATGTATTTCCATCAGGACATTAGGATGGCCTTCCCATTTCCTTCTATTCTCAGCTTCACTTTTCCTGTTACGGGAATAGAAAAGCAAAAAAAGAAGGCTGTTAGTCATATGTTAAAGCAACCAGCCCAAAGCCATTCAGAAGAGCATCCTCTTGGTGTCACTGTACGGGGCCATGTGTCAGCATCCCTTCCGGCTGTGGAATCATATATGGACTGGTCCAGGGCTAGCCATGCGCAGCTCTCTCCCTAACACACATCTCTTTCTGCTGATAACTTTCTGGCCTCCGGGCTACTGACAGCTGTTGTCCACTTGCTGCTAATTAAGAAAGCAGCATGAGCGATGGCAGTGTGGATTGGAGAGACTGACCCCCCTCTCAGCAGCAAAGTGCTTCAGCCTGATTAAAAAGTCTGACTGACAGCTGGGCGGCCTTTTTTCCTTCCCTGTCTGTTGAGCCCCTCAGAAGATAGCCTGCTTGCTATCAAACTCTTAATGATGGGCTCTCTCTTATTTTTTAGATCCTGTGACAATAAGCAACGTCAGAACAGATTAACTATTGAAATAATGGGCACGTGTGAGATGTAAGCCTCAGTAAAGCCACATATTTAACATGCAAAGCGCCGTGTGCATCTGTGCTCTTACACAGACATTCAAATGTAGGTCGTATTTTTAAGATAAAATGACACATCTCGAAAATGTAGAACTAGCTTGGAAATGAAGATCATCATAAACAAGCAGCACTTACGTGGATGGATCAAGCAGATTTCAAAGATGGTCTTTGTTTATTTAAGGGTTTTCCTGGTTTGTTTTGTTTCCTTCTTCGGTTTCCTTCTTTTGTTTTCTATTGTTTCTCCCCGGGTCCCAGCAGGTGCTCTTTTGTATAATATGGCTATGCTGTGATTTTTATGATCCAGCAATAGCACGGGCCTGAACTCTGGAATTCTCTTTCTGGGCTGTGCTTCCATGGAGGTAAAATGGTAATGCTGACATGAAGGTAATAGAAAATTGTTAACTGTCGGCCAAAAGATGTAAATTAAGCTGATGGAAATTGTCCTGAAACAGAGATGCTCTCTGAAGCTGTTCATGCCCAGGAATACCATGGCTGTATTTCAGATCTGTACCATTCAGTCTGAATTATTACCTGCAGTACATGGACTCTGTATAGCCCCTGCATGCACACAGTGTAGTTTGCTCTCATATCTGGTCTGTAATTTCTTTATGTGTTTTTTCTCGTGCTGGGCAGTTGCCTTTTATCCCGGAGATGGCTGTCTCTTTGTACAGTAATACAGCACAGTCAGATGTTGTGTGTTTGCTGCTACCTGAACTAGGCAGACCCTTTGGGATATGAGTGGTCCAAAGTGTGCAAGTGCTCTGATGTCCTTGGGAAGGGTTTTTGTTTCACGTGAAGAGAGCAGCTGCTGGTGTGACGGGAAAGGAAGAGAACTCCCATCAGTGAGACCCCAAGATGTAATCTGTAAATAAAGTGATTTATGGGCATTTTAGATGAAAATGGTTCCGTTTCTTTTTTCTTGTTCCCTCTAGGTATTTTTTCAAAATAGATATCTCATTGTTAGGCTCTGGTTTGGCTGCTGATTTTGTGAAATAAGCTTGGTAGACTAAATGTTAGGAAACGAATGGGGTTGTGTCTCTACTAAGAAGAGCTATGGAGCCTCCAAACCCCGATCTATCTTGTCGTGGGAGCTAACGAAGAAAATGAGGCAGTGGTTTCTTATTTTGAAATGTTGGAAAAAACCTGTAAGCATTCATCCTGTTACATCTGGAGAGCTTCTTGTAGATGGTGAGATTGACTACACGGGCTCATTTGCTGAGAACATTGGTTGTTTCTGTCCCAGGAACCTGATCATTGCTTGGGCAGCTTTGCCCAGCTGTTTACTGCCTGGCTCCTGCTGGCTGGCAGTGTGTGCTTCCAGCAGGTCATAGGAATGTTCCATGGGTTCAGGGTCAGGGTTAGTCGTTTTGTCCTTTACTGTCAGCTACAGTGACATCAAGAGTGGAGCTGCCATCAGCCAGGTAGGTCTCCCACCAGCAGTGGTGTGTTTTTACATCTGCTCTGCTTTAGCTTTTCGTGTGGTGGGTGGCAAGTGTCAAGTTGCTCTGACTGTACGTCTT
Source organism: Pavo muticus (assembly GCA_016647715.1). Classification (NCBI taxonomy): domain Eukaryota; kingdom Metazoa; phylum Chordata; class Aves; order Galliformes; family Phasianidae; genus Pavo; species Pavo muticus. The sequence continues at coordinate 4,268,498 of JACDJE010000064.1, forward strand.
ACCCTTTTATGCCATGAATTTCTGGATGTATAAAATGAAAAACCACCACACAGTCATTGCAGAGGCACAGAGGTGGTGGATTTGACATTAAAGGTCTGAAAGAATCATTGCAAATTCCTGTGTAAAAAAGGGATGCTCGCTTGGTGATGAGCTAAGTTCAGGCTAACACCTAAATGTAAGCCTGGAGCTCTGCTGCTAGGTCTGCGGCTGACTGATTTCCCACTGGATGCTTGAATTGCCAAGAGTTTCAGTGGAGCTGGCATTTGTTGGTTGGATTGTTTTGCACATGCAGACATGGTTCTTAACAGGAGAGCACCAAACAGGATTTTCTGCTTTACAATGGAATATGTTGTTTTTAAGTTGCTGGAGGAGCAGGTTTAGTTCTTCTGCTTTCTTTATTCCTTATGATAACAGAAGAGCATCCTTTAAAGAAACAGAAAAGAATAAAAACATACTTAAGAACTGCGATGTCTTTGGTAGGGGGGGGATAAATTAAGGTGAGCAATTCTGAGAGCAGACTGCTGGCTGGCAGGGGGAGCGCCTGCAAGAGAAACCCCCTTGGAGGCTTGGCAGCCACTTCTGTTCAGCAGAGCTGGACTAAATCTTTTTGTCTTTGAGAAACAGCTTCCCGTAAATATGAGAATTATCCCAAGTATTTCCTTTCATTTCTAGTTTGGCTTCTAATTAGCTCAGGCCACTTTGCAAGTGGACAGTCTTGTTCCAAAGTAAAACCATGCGCTATAGGAAGTCAGTTGGGAATATGGTGCCTGAGTTCCGAGCCTTCCCCTTGACTTCATTTGACTTCCTTGGGTGGAAAAGCCCTTTCATTTTGAAGTCTGAACTGTAAGGTTCTTAAGGTTCTTATGGCTTTGAATGTTAATATGCTTTATCATGATAAATTACAAGTGTATTAGAGTTCCAAGTGATGTCCCATGAAGTATGGATTCTTACAGCTGCCAGAAAACCAGCTCAGCTCTTCATCCGCTCTGTTCTCTAGCAGTGAATGGCAAATTAACTTGAATGTGCTTGATGAATTGAAGTCAGGGAAGCATTTTCTATAGGTTTTTAGCTGGGATTCTTCTGTCAGAGTTTCCATATGAATGGGTTCAGTTGCATAATTTAATGTTGTGACTGCTATATACAGTGCTGCGGGGTGGTTCTGTTTGTTTTTAGCAAAATGGCAATCAGGCAGTTTTGTTAGGAGCTTCTTGTATCTCTGGTTTGTATTCATTATCAGGATGGATGTGGAAAAGCAGTGTTTAAAGTCACAGAGGCTGACAGGGGTCTTCTGTGGAGGAGCTTGGGGCTCTTTACGTATTTTTATCACGCAGGTTTTCCCAAGTCACATGACTCTTCCAGCATTTCTTTGAGACGTTTGCATGTTTTGCAGTGTCTGCAATAGGTGCACAGTTGTTTTTCAGGTTAATGAAGAATGATGGCCCATTTAGTGTGTTCAAAGACTTTCCCGACTGCAGTGTTGCCAGAAATGGAGCAGGAAAAGATCCTTTCCATCTGTCATTCTTCTACAGACATCAGCAGTTCAGAAGTGGATGGAGCTGAGAGTTATTTGCTGAGCTTCAGAGCAGAGTTCATGCATACACAGGGGACGCTTACCCACTTAACTGGGGCAGGAGGCAAATTGATTACGTTAGGTAAATCTGTAAATGGAATAGAAAGGAAAGGAAAGAATTCCAAGGAAAAAGTTTGCCGAGCAGTGCCCCATCTTCTCTTCATGCACACACCATGAGCTTTCAGGAAAGAACAGAGAAAAGATAAAGGTCTGTGGGCTGCCAGTGCCACGTCCCCATTACTTTCCTTATTGCAGAGTCTTAGGAACATACCATCCTAGCCATAAGTATTTTTTAACTCTTGATCCTAGATAGCAATTATAACACTACGGTATTTAACGAGGCTACCACTAGATGCTTCTTGTACTGCAGAATGGTATTAATGTACATGGGTCACGTGCTGGCGGGCTCCTGATCGCTTGATGGATGCTTGCAGCAGTTCTTGTCGCTGTACTGCAGCGTCATTTTGTTGACTCATTGGCTGGGCCCAGCTGAAAGCTCTCGATTTCTGGCAAGGGCAAAGTAAAGTTTCCCTTGGAACAAAGCTGCAGCTTGTGCAGGGTAGGCATGCATTATCAGGTGGCAGCATTAAACACAGAAGGTCTGGGAGGCTTTTACCCCGTAACAATGGCACCGAGGATATTTTGCTAAACACGCCTTTGTCTTTTAGAAGCCAACTGCCATGGCACGCTAAATCCGCTGCAGAAATCAGTAGGTTACTGAATGGGTTTGACGTGTAAAAGCGCGGAGTTAATCGTGCTAAAGCTCTGACAAAGCCCCAGGTTTACCCCAAGGAGAAGCAGGCGCCCTCAGGCCGTGCAGGCTGGGCTTTCCCCTGGCAGGCTGCTTGCTGTTTGCCAGATGGACCAAACAGCTCCCAAATATTGCTCAGTGTATCACTGACTGCAGTTGGTATTGATTCACCTTTCAGGTCTGGGCAGCAGGATGGCCAGACGATTGCGTGTTGTTTTGCAGAGATTTAAATAGCTTTGGTCGCTGTGGTTTGTGCTGCTTTGTCAAAACCAAAATTAAATAGAAGTACTGTTGAAAATTATTTCTTATTTATAAATTCCTGAGTCTCTCTGCCACAGAATCTGGGCAGTAGGTCTGGAAATACACTTTTTTGCGTGCAGAGGATCATAGTCTTGGAATGCACTCGGCCTGTGCCTCCATGGCAGGTCTGTCTGTGGGGCAGGATCTCACCTCTGAACCCCAATGGCACTCAGGATGCAATAGGGAAGGGGTTGGTAAGGTCTCACCCGGAGCTGTTGGCTCACCAAGATTTATTTGGTGATAAAAGAATTGTTTCAGCATGGAGTGCAAAGAGATGCTGAGATAAGGCTGAGCTTTGTTTTTGCTAAAATATAGGTCTTGGTTTACTTCCCTTTAGCTGTCACCCATTTGCTGCGTGTTAGCATTGAAGGTGTTTCTGCTTGACATGCAGGCTGACTTCCTGTATCACTACACTGGAAGCTCATTAAAAATTAGAAGCTGATTCTTAGTAGGGCCAATTCTGCTAATTCTCGGTGGCTGCTTAAAAATAGCTAGCCAGGGTGATAGAAGAAATAATGTTGCACCTGAGCAAAGAATTGAGCTCTAGAGAGCAACGGCTCAGCTGTCCCTTGGCTAAGCGGGTTTTCAGCCCCGCCACTCTGAAATAGCTGCTGCTTCTTCAGCACTAAATTAACAAGTGAGATTCTAGTGAGTGTTTCCATGCTAGTGAGGCCTCCAGTCTTCAGAAGGCTGGGGTGTGTTGCAGTCAGCACGCATTTCTTCAGATTCCTGCAGTGCTTCTGCTGACGCTCGCACAGATCTGGTGGGGTTTGCTTCTGTAGGAGTTCACTGCTCTCTATCTTTTTTCTTCTTAATTTTGTTTGTTTTTACGTTTGGATTTGCTGAGAAGAGCAGGGAGAGCCCCAGGTCTTCATAGCTGTGTCTTTGAAATCTTTGTCTGTAGGAGAGGTGTAGCTAGGGGGATTTAACTCGGGCCCGAGGAGGTCGGATGAAATAGGGTTGACACAAATAATTGTTTACTGCAAATGCAACTTACAATGTTTGTGTGCAGCGGAGTGACAGACAGACATCTCACTTGGGCTCCTTAAGGTACCTTATGCTTCCTGCCATATTGGTCGAGGTATGTGCTAATCCTACAACTGACAAAGACGTGGGCCACTATTTCCTCTTCCTCCTGCTCTGCTCCGTTCAGTTAACATCTCGGTTCCCCTTTACTGGAGCCACTGATGGTTTCAAATTGTGCTTATAGAGGACTAAAATTTCCTACTGCCTGTAGGCAGGCAATAAAAATGGTGGTTTGTTTGCAGATCCTATCAGTTACAGAATAGGCTACAGAACCAAGGATATGGCCTGCAGCTCTTAACCCTTTGTGTGAGCAGCACGACGCCAATGTAAAAGCAGCTTCTGACCTGATTACATCAGAGATTTCACACCTGCGGTGCTGCTGTATCAGTGTGTGCACATGCCTGTGTACGTGGAGACAGAGAGCTGGCCCTGTGGGGCAGGAGCACAGAGTGCTTCAAAGTGAAGTGATTTGCATAGCCCTCCTGCGCTGCCTTGTTCTATTGAGTAAGCAGTGTTAGGGAAGTTTACACTGCTATGGCAGTGCTGCTGGAGGAGATGGTGCTGGCCTGGTTCCTGAAGTTCACATTTCTTTCCCTTGCAGAAATGTGAGCCCCCAGCATGGTGCTCTGGAGCTGTGCAGACATGTTTCATCTTACAGAGCTGAGTATCTGCTTTTCAGCAGCTGAGCCCTGGGGACACGGTGCTAGGCAGAGCAGGGAGGAATGAGGCTTCCTTTCAGAGAGGTTAGCTCATCTCTTAGCATCCATGGAAAAGAGCTTACCTCACATTCTCACCTGGACTGTTGCCCTTAATCTATGGCACTCACTAAAGAGGAAAATAAAATTGAGCATGTTCAAGCAAATGTTTTCCATGTTTTGATCTTATGTCTTGAGCTCAGCTCGGAGCAGTGTGGGAAGTGCCTTTTGGGCAGCGTATGCAGTTACTCCCAGGCCTTCCAGAAAACAGAGGTTAGCTGTGCAATGGACTCTGAACGTGCAAAGAGTCTGCAATCAGAGGTCAAAAATAAAATGACTATAATTAGTAATGGCCAAAGCAACTGGAAATGGTGTCAGAGCCGAGCCAGCTTTTTTTTTCTATCACCTAATGAATGAGAGCTGAGGTTATTCTCCGAGGATGAAAGAGGGCTGGATTTTTTTCCCATTCAAATCTGGTGCTGTGGGACAAATGCAAACTCAAGACTCATTTACTACCTTGTTTTTCAGCTATCGAACCTGCAGGCAGGTTGTGAGCAATTACGCTTTTCCCTAAAGCATCTAAAATAACACGGCTCTGCTCGCTGTCCTGGAGAGCGCCGCTGACGCCATTCTGTCACCTTGGAGATGGATAAACAGCTCCGGCAACACTGGGTTATAATCTTTCAGGTCTGAGTTTCTAAGCTGACAGCCGTACAATTGAGACATAAGTCTAGCAGAGATTTCTTATCGTGGAAAGAGTCTAAATGTAAGATGAGAGGAGAAGAGAGGAGACGAGAGGAGAGGAGGGGGAGAAAGAGCTTAAGCCAGGCTCAGTGACCAGGCTTTTTGCTTGGCTGCAACAGCAGTGAATGAAATGATTGAGCTGTGGCTCACACTCCCTGCAGCATGGGGTGACTCAGGTAGTGCGCGGGCATACTTGAGCCTGCAGGGCTTTATTTTTAGATGTCTGATTCACTGTCATGCCTATATCCTCATAGAGCCGTTAGACGAGTGGGGATGCCCACAGACCCCATATTAAGTCATGTTTGGTGAGCACAGATTCTCTCGTAACCTTTGTGATTCCTGTGTTCTGAGCTGCTTGCTGAAGTGATGCAGAATCTGTGCCCTGTTTCTGGATTTGTTTTTCCAGTTTAAAATGAAATGTTTAGCTGGCAGCCTCAGTGGTTTTTATGTATGGAGCGGGGTGAGCATGGAGCACAGCAGTCCTGTTGATGTTGGAGGCTGCTTGACTCTTGTGTTGTTTTAGTGCTGTTGGCACAGGGGAGCTACGAGTCGTGTTACCAGTGTCGTAATCCCATTAGTTCTCTCGGGCTTGCAGGGCTGTGCAAAATCAGTACTTAAATAGGAAATTACCAGAGACTCACCAGATGCCGCACGAAGGTTTGCTCCTGATTCGGTAAACAGCAGCATTTCTGCTTGTGGGTTGATAGGGAACCAAAGTGCTGGAGTGGCTCTTTCAGATAAAGCAGAGCAGAAGTCCTGATTGCTGCTTATCAATAAATTGTGCTGTATTTTTCAAAAGAAGTCTCAAAGCTGGCTGTGGTCTGCTGGGAGAAACCGAACTTGGGTAGCAAGGTTCTGCTCCTCCAAGTTCCCTCCTGTTTGATTAATTGTAGCCTTGTCCTTTTTTTTTCCTCCTGTAAATCTGTTGGGTAGCGTTGCAGAAACATTTTCAGCAGCTAAAGGGATTCCAGGTTTGTGTGTCTGCATGCAAAGTGATTCTCTGTTCTGAAATATTTGAGGCTAAAAGAGGGCCAGGAGGTCACCCTGCTCTGCTCTGCTCTGCTCTGACCGTGCTGGTTTGTGTAGTGCATCTTTTCTTCCTCGCAACCCAAAGATTTGCTTCCAAACATGAAGCTGGAAGAAAGAAGAGCTGTACTGCTAATGCACCATAAAATTAATGTTGTTGACTTATCCAGCCCTCTTTGCTGCTGTTGGGAAATGTGGCTGTATTGATAAGTTGCCCTATGTGCCTCCCAGTTCCCTTGCAAACACTGCGAGCTCTTTCCACATGAGGCTGTTGCAGCTGGAGATGTCTCATTCATGGTTGCTTAAAAAAAAAAAATCAAATCTAAATAAAAATGTGCTCTCTGACAAATAAAAATGTTTTGCTTCCTCTGGAGGCCCCAGAGGGCGGCATAAAAAATAATGAAGCCTGTGAGTCACTGAGCAGAGCCTGGCCAGCTGAGAGCGAACTGAGCCTCCCTTCTCCATAGAAGTTTGTGTGCTGTCATTGCACATCATTAATGCTCGCTGGTTTATGCTCATTCACTGTAATGTTGCCAAAATAGAAAAAGGGCAGTCGGTCTTTCCGCTCCCAAACGCTGGCTGCTTCCAAGGTGACGTGATGTTAAAGGAAAAGTTTCCTCAGCGCTCAGGAGCCATTGTTTGATCCTCGGCTGCCCCTCCTCTGCCTTTTTCCTCCGAAATCTGGCAGCTCTCCTGGCAAACGTTCCCTGGAGAGGGCCTTGGTGCTCAGAGCCAGCCCCACCTAAGGCACAAAGGTTAGGGTGGGCGAGCTTCCTGCTCAACATGGGACCCTCCCTTTTCTTTCTTTCTGAATCCCCAGCCCAGTTTTTTTTGTTTGTTTCTGGATGAATTCTCGTTGCTTCCATCTCTTTGGGTGATGACAAGGATGAGAAAAGCAAACTTGCTCAGGTAGAAGTGGTAGGGCTGAGGCTTCTGCAGCATGCCCACAACACGCTCAGGAGTCTGAAAGGAATATTCTCTTTGTCTTCTGTGTGTTCAGGACAGCAGCTCATCCTTCGGAGAGCGTGCAGCATCATGCGAGTGCTGCACGTCAGCATCTTTAGATGCTAAACCATCCCCAGGGCTTTTGGAGAAAGAGGGCACGAAATGCAGCAGAAAGCCATGTCAAGGAGAGCTGAGCTGGGCATGACAGGCGTGAAAGCCAAGAACGTAGATGGAGTTCTCCTCCTTTTCTGCTCCTTTAATCCTCCGTGGATCTCCAGTAACACTCATGTAATATCTTGACAGATCTGTGCCTTGCAGAACGTTTTGTGATTGCCATCAGACGCCCTCCTGAACCCATCTGCCCGTTCTGATGTAACTGTCCTCTTATTTTTCTGACAGCAGAATTGGGTCCAGAGGACCAAGAGCAGCAGCCCCATTGCTGTTGCTTCCTTTGGTATTGCACTGCAGCACCCAATGGGAAGGCTCAGCAGAAAGGTCCTTTTGAACTATATCTCATTATTTTCCCCTTTTGCTTCTGAACCCTTAAAGTCCCTGTCAGCAAGGGTTTAGTTGAAGCCTTGTAACTTGCCTTTTGTCTTCCACAAATGATCGAGCTATGCCCCGGGGAACAAATGCCATTTTAATGGGCATTGTTGTGTAATTCATTACATAAGTCACCTCTGTGTTCAAAGGACTCGTGGCCCAAATGGCAGAAATGGTTGATTAAAAATGTGCACCATAGCTTCGTTATGACACGGGGAGAGATGTCTGTTATTTTTAATCTGGTAGCTTTTAAATGTGTGCATCCAGCAGAGACCCAAATGGCCTTTAAAAGGAGCTGTGGGATAAGATTTTAGACTTCTTCGTTCTTTGTAACGAGCCTTGAGAATCAGTTCAAGCTGCAAAATGAACTTTAACCCCCTTTTTTTTAAGGCTTTCTCTCTCAAAGCTGCAGGGTTGCTGTGTGTGAATACATACAGAATGGGAGAGGACGGAGGGTTTCGTTTTTCAGGTGTGGGATAGAAAAGATACTGTATTCCGAAGCTTAAGAAAAAAGGTATGTTTTCATTTTTGATGGCTGTGATGCAAACACTGGCCAAGCTGAACGGTCGAGTAGTGCATCGCTGTGGCTGGAGCCTGCCTGTCACCGAGCAGCACCCAAACATCTCCACAAGCCCAGAAGCAGACATGGGGGTTTCCTTCTCTCTCCGAAGGTTCCCTTGGCAGCGGGTGGGAGATGGCCTGCTCTCTGCTCTGAGCTCTGCACAGTGCTGAGCTTTCACTTTGACTTCAGAGTGAACAGTATGCTGCCAGGCTAGGCTGCTGGAATTCACCAGCATGTGTGTTTTGACTTCAGTTTCTGGTGGTTTTTTGAACCTGAGTGGAAAACAACCATTTCTCTATGCTAGCAGTGCTGCAGACGCAGGGGTTTGACTTGCTGGCTTTCCCCTAAGCAGTGCAGTTTCTTCACACACAGGTGCACAAACCAGTTATCAGCCTTTCTTTGTGCCTCTTATTCCTGCCTGGTTTGCAGTCCACTGTTCCTTCCTCATCACACCCAGCTTTGCCAGCACACTGCGAGCAGCAGGGCCGTGCCGTGGGGCTGGGCTGTGGGCCTGCCCTGTGTGAGTGCAGCTGTGGGCAGCAGCAGGGCTATCAGAGCACACCCCAAAGGAGGTTCCTGAGGTCGGTGTGTGGTCAGAGCCCAGCCACGTGCCGACCTGGGGGAGATGGGCTTCAGAGCCATGCGAGGCCGTGACTCAACAGCTGGAGGGTGTTCAAACACAGCAGCACAGGAGCCTTTTTAATAGGGGAATGGAACTAGCCGCGAAGCGGGTGATGTATGAAAGCTTCCAGTCTGGAATCAAGAAACTCAAATCCATAGTAAAGTAATTTTGAAGGGATTTTTTCTTCTTCTGGTGGTGTGCAGCAGCAAGGCATCCAGACAGATGAAATAGGAGGGGATGGGAAGTCAGCAGTTCCTTTAAGACAGAAGTGCTTTGATACAACAGTGTCTTTTTTCCCCATTCCAGTTGAAATCACTACATCCAGCTTCTTAGCCTGCCTTTTCCCATTTGTCTTATTAATATTTGGGCTCTGTAGAAGTGTATATACTGGGTACCCCACTTCTGCCCTCAGAGAGAAGGAGAAGCTTGGGAGGCTGTTGCTGTTATTCAATGAAACACTGCCAGTTCTTCATCAATAGGAGGAGGGAGTAATTTGATAGAACAGTCTCTGATGGGCAGATTCCCAAGCTCAGGAACAGCCTCAATGCTGCATTAAGGAGTCTGGTTTCTGCAGACAGGCAGGAAGGTGCAGAGGGACAGGATAAGTGTTTGGAGCTCTGTCGTGGCTCTGCTTTCTTCTCTGTGTACGTTATCCAATTATTTGATCAGTGAAGGCATGCTGTGCCGTTTGAACTTTTAACTGGACAGACATAGCACGCTATATACTTGAATGGGATATTGGATGGAGAAAGTGAGCTTTTAAAAGCAGAGGTAACCAACCCAGGCAGCCTTGCACGGCTGTGCTTTTTGTAGGCAGGTTTTAGCCATCCTCTGTAAAAGCTTTGGTCGCTTGCACCTTTGATTTAAATTACCTTCCTATTTCATTGCAGCTTCTTTGAGACCACTTCATCCAAATTCATTACTATGCAAACTCTGTTTATGCTTGCCTGGTAACCCTAAAGCCTATCGTGCTGAATGTCTGTTGGCATTCAGTGAATATCATAGAATCCTTAGAGTTGGAAGGGACCTTTAAAGGTCATCTAGTCCAATATAATCACAACAGCTCCACAGCTTGACTCATGAATATCAGGAGGGGGACCGGGGTTTGCAGTGTGATTTTTATGCTTGGAAATGGAGAGATTCTGCACCTGAATCATTGACTATGCTCTATTTAGACAAGTTGCTTCACCTTCACAGATGTGCCAAACAAAGTTAAGACCCAACTGTTTAAGGATGATGCGCTTGCAACATGCTTGGAAAAAGATGAGAGCTATTTTGAGTGCCAAGTGCAACTGAGTCTAAGAGAATGAGTTTGTGACTCATTTGGTTAACTACAGATGCATCAGAAACTTAAGAGCAGATGAGATCTGGAAAATGCTTATTGTAGTTGTAAGGACAGTAGTAAAAAGCTGCACGAATGTCTGGTTGTCAAAGTAGGTCTTAACGGGGTTGCTCAAACAGTAACCTTTATTTCTGCATCTGGCAGCTGTTTTACTTCGTTAGTACTATTTAAAGGAGTTCCCATTCTGCTTCCACTTGTTCCTGTCCTGGCTCTGCAAGTTTCTGAACCCTCAGAGTGCTGCCATGCAAATGATTCAGCGTTTGAGGTGACGGAAGGGGAAGAAGGCGAGGGGCAGTGGGTGGGCTGGTGGCAGTAGTGAAGGGGATCTGCTGCTGGCAGAAGAAGAGGTTTCCCCATGGACAAGACATCTTTCTGAAGCTGCTGGCCATGCACCCACTGCTGAGCAAAGCTGGGTAGAGATGGCTGATGGGAAGAGGAAATGGAAATTGCAGTCTTCTGAAAGCTTCCTGCTTTCTTGCCTCTACAAGGCTAAATTATCACTGTGAAGAAGCAAGGAGCAAGGATTTTTTCCCCCTCAGACAAGCAGTTTGGATCTCGCTGCTGCACATGGAGGAGCCAGACATAATTTGTTGCTGCTACTGTTATTTCCCTGTAGATTAATTATTGTAACTGTTTGCCAGTCCTTTCCGAAATGAAGTCTGAGCCACGGCTTCTCTCATCCTGCGTATCTGCACGTGGATAGAAGTTCTCCCATGATGCACCAATTACTTTTCCGTGGTGCATGAGGGCAGCCAGGCGCTGCTTTCGGTGGTGACCTTCAACACGGTGGAGCCAGAGAGGTTTTAAAGGTTTGGAGATCCCCCTGTGGATGTACAGCAATGACGTAAATTGCTGCTAAGTTGGGGCGCCAGCTGCTGCCAGTGATTCCTCAGAGTCCAGCTGATACCTCTGGGTTTGTCTGCAGTGACCGATGTTTGTAGTGCCTCCCTCCCCAGTGTGTTGAACAGGACTCTGTACTGCAAAGAGAACTTTGAGAACCCTTTAAGTGGGGAACGGGTCTGCAGCCAGACAAGATGATGATTGAGGCTTCCATTAATAGGGTGCCTGCAGAATTTTTGATCCAGAGGACCTAACTAACTGGAGTTTTGGCTCCAGTGAGGGTGTTAATAGCAGGGTCTTAACGCCCTGCCTGGTAAAAGTCTAAGGGGAGACAGCCCTTAGGGGGGACCGGCACCGGTTCTTTCCCTCGAGTTGTGGTTAGCTGATTTCTGAGTATTAGGAGTGGTGTTCACGCTGCAGTGTGGTATTTAGCTTCGGGGTGCTAGATTTGACTCAGCGGCCTTTTCTAATTGCAGTCTGCATGCTAACGAGGTGCTGCAGTGCTGCACGCGGGGACTGGGCCGTTCTGACTCATTGCAGCCAGTGCAGCCAATTCCCAAATAGTGTAAAAGAAAAATGGAACGTGCAGCAAAACTGCTTACTTTTCTTGATAAGGTAGTTAAAGGTAAGTTCAGTGTCTTTGGTTGAAGTGTTTCGGTCACTAGAGAGGCAGTTCAAACCTTCATTTATTATAGAGCTGTTTGCTTAAAATACATTCTAAATTGCTCTCAAGGCAGCATAGTTTTATCTAGCTTGCTGGATAAACAGATAAAGACATCTTTCACCAGTAAGTTTGCATGTGGCATGACTGCAAACCTTTGAGACTTCCTTTAGATCATCAGAAAACTTTGAAAATGCACTTTTCGAAAGGACTGAGTGGCTCAGTAATTAACCTTCTTTGGGGATGCACCAGTGTTGAGTGGTTCAGTAATTAACCTTCTTTGGGGATGCACCAATGTTGAAGCTGTTCCCTCTGCCCGTGTGGTTTGTGTTGGTACATTTGGTGTGAAATCTGCTGTGAATGGCTAGGACTGGTGCTTTTCTCCAGATAATTCATCCAGCCCCAGTCAAAGGTAGTGCTGCCAAGTGAGCAGAGCTGGGGACCAGCAGCCTGTGAAGGGCAGTAGGTCAGCCTGTGTTTTCCTGTCCTGGGTACCTGCTTGGTGGCTCCTTGACCCCAGCAAGACATGAGCAAGGCTCAGGCACCCAGATTCCTTCCCTGCTCTGAGAACAAGCCGCTTCATCCCCTTGACTTTATTTCCTCATTGCAAGAGAGCAATGGTGGTTACCTCCTTCGTAAAGTACTTTGGGATTTGCTGGAGCTGAGTGCTTTTAAGAGATGTGTTATTCCTCTGTGCCTTGTAGAGAAAAGGAAAAGGATCCTGCTGTTCCTGCCTTGGCACTTCAGTATTGCTGCCTCCGAGGGGAAGCAGGAAATGGTGGTCATATTGTGGTTGCAAACATAATAGAGAGCCACAATTATTTTTTTAATCCTGTTCCACTCAACAAATTTACATGGTTGCAATGTTTTTTGTAGGCTGGTTTCCCAGATAATGCTGTAGCACGACTTCCCTGTTTTCAGCCAATTTACCCTAACCTTGTAATGCTTTTCTCTGTCTTTTTAGATTCCGAGCGTTCCCATCTCTCCTCGTTCACTATGAAGTTGAAGGGCAAGTTTCATTCACCAAAAATAAAGAGAACTCCTTCCAAAAAGGGAAAGCAAGCTGAGCTGACAGTGAAAACACCAGAGAAGTCAGCGAACAAAGTAAGCAAATGAAGAGCATCCTCTGTTAGTCTCGCTGGTTTCTTGCTTTCTGTTTCTCAAGTGTTTAAAATCTACAGCCCTGCTTTCAGTCTGTGACTTTGTCCTCTGCAGGATTCTGCAGATATGCCAGGGAACTTCAGGATGCTTTATGGTTAAACTGTGCTTTGTAGTGTACAATAAGAGATGTATTGTCTTTTTGAGTCGCTGATGAGGCCTCCTTCCATCACTGTTTAAATATCTCATTACAGAATGTAGCTTAATGCTTGACACGTCTTCCCAACATGCACACCCTGTGATTATGCTTACAGCTTCCACTTAACTGCCTGGTTTTGGGGTGTGATCTTCTCAAAAACCTCAAACCCTGGCAAGCAAATGCTTGAAGCTCATCCAAAGATGTGCTCAATCTCTGATGACATCAGCAGGGAGAGTCAAGCAGATGCCTTCAAGGAGCAGCTGGCTGCAGCACACCATTCCTCACATCCAATGCACTTCAGTCCCTGTAAGAGCTGAGCTCACCACTCCTTCCCACCACAAACACACATCAGGGTGTTATCTCTTCTGTTGTTATGACCTGATAATGTAGAATGGAGGCTATCTCTGTAACAGTACTGTTGCAAAACATTTTCAAGTACAAATTAAAACAAAAGTTAAAGTTATTTCTGATAATTCAGAGTCTTTCCCAGTTATTGTTGAAAGCCTCCTCCAACGTGTAGCACCAGACATGCAAACTTCTAGATTATCTCCACTGAGGACTGCAGTACTTTTACTGTGAGCAGTCAGCAAGGTGCAGCTATCTTATGCTGTGTGATGTGCTTAACGTCCAGAGAAGTGGCTGCAGGACTTTGTAGCCCTGTTCTGCCCCATCATACAGGAGAGGATGAGGCTTTTACTGCCCAGGCTGTAGTTTCTTTCTGCAGGAGGCAACAGATAGCTTTCCAGGGAGCTGAGCACCTCGCATGGCCCCACATGCATACCGGAGTGCTGCCAGAAGTCTGAGAGCACTCTATGAAGGCTTTTAGTTCCAGCAGTATTTGAGGATGGTATGTTGAGATCAATTCAGAGGCATATCTTGTAGAACGTACTTTTGCTCTAAAAATGCATTGGGCCATTTTACTGGAAGTTTTCTCCCAGTGTTATTTTTATTGATTGATTCACTAAAACGCATGTAGAAGATGCAGCAGTCTTTCCTTTAAAATGATGTGTGACCACGAATGAAAGAAATTATAAAATGAAGAGCCATTTTCAGAATGCTGTTCTGTAGCAAATACGTGGTAGCATTTTTTTTTTATGTACAGAATGGGATTTTTTAATTGGAAAACAAAACACTTGAAATCAATGTTATTATTGTAGGCAATTATTTCAGCTGTATACATTTTGTACTGGGAAATATTGATTTCTGGTGTATTCCTTATCTAATTTAATAGCCACAGTCCAGCTAATCAATTAGTTGGAAATAGCTCAGTGTGGAGGGGAGTGGAGAAGAGGATGTGCCTGAGCTGTCACCAGCGTCCCTCACTGGGACACAGAGATGTTGACAAATAAGAGATTTTGTGTGAGAAGACACGCTTGCTGTGCTAAATAATCCTTTCCTCCCTCTCAAGTTCTGGGTGCTATTTTTATACTCTTGAAGTAGATAATCACTCTACAGCAGAAAGAGCAATGCTAAAAATTAGTGTAAAATTGCTGCACGTGAAGGTTATGCTCAATGTGAACACTTCTCCCCTTTCATACCTGGATGTGGCAAAAATGTTTTTCAGAGCCTCCGTTTCTGTGCTGGGCCATCTTTGGTTCTTATCTAAGGACATACTTGGTGTCCTTCAACACTGCTGTTGCAGAGTTAGGACAGAATTTTTACTGCTAAACTGCAGGGAAAGAAGTGACTCCTCTAATGCCCATATGGGACACTGCTGAAGCAAGTGGTAGCACTGCTTTAGAAGCTCCTGCAGCTACAGATCTGCTCCATCACAGGGGGATATAGCCATTGGAGCAAGTTCACCTCTGCTGGGGAATTCAATGAGAGATTACTTCCAAGTCTTCTCTCCAGCCCAGAAGGATACCATCCTATGTTTGCTTTGGCTTTAGGGACACACTGAAAAAAACCTTCAGCCTCGTAGCAACAACTGACACTTACGTATTTGAGCTCTGTAGCAGAACCTGCCATTCTTGCAGGACACGCAGGCTTTTTTGGTGTATGTTTGTGTGTATATATTCTCACATAGATACGAGGTGTTTGGACCTGAGAAAGAGATGCATAAAAGGTGCTCTCCTAGGGTTCTTTCCCAATGAGCTAGCAGGGAAGTCATGGAAAAAAGGGCTGTGTCCCAAATAGCATCCAGTGGCTGATGTGCATGTCTTGTTGTGCTCAGTGGAAAGCTTTGTGTTTCCAAGTGTCATTCCCAGGCCCATCCCTCCTGTGTCCAGGAGAGTGCTTAAGCTATTAAGTCACAAGCCTTTCTACAGGAAACAGTTGTTGAATGAATATATAAACATTAATCAGAGCAGGAATTGCAATCTGCATTTTTTCACTGCTGTGTGAGAGCTCTGACCGCAGGCCATAGGCATGCTGCTTGTAACATCCAGCCTCTCATCCCTGAAACCTGTCATCGTTTCACATGGAGTGCCTCTCCATGGCCTGGAATGGGCTGTGCAGTGGTGAGGGTGCGTGCCTGAAGAATGGGAAATGTGTTTTTTGTGATCAGTGCGTTGCCAGGATGCTCCTCAGCAGCGAAGTTCAGTGACTGTGGGTGGGCTGTGAAGCAGGAATGGAAGGGCCCAGCCAGCAGCTTTGTCAGAAGGAGGGGCAGCAGCAAAGCTCGGGGCTTCCCAGATGAGGTGGAAATGACGGAGTGGATTTGGACTTAGGCTTCAGAAGTCAGAGCTAGATGGGACTTGGGACTCTTTTTATGGATCTGGCCCCCGGTTGCTAACCAGTGCTGCCTGTAAATTGTTCCTCCTGAAGCCTTTTGGGCTGCTGGCCTGATTTTGTAAAAAAGCAGCAGTTCAACTGCTGACAAGAGTATGGGGAGCTCACAGTGCCCATAGGTCATTAATTCTTGAAGCTGAATTTACTGAAGAGATAATGGATGAAACCTGACTCTGCTAAGCTCTCTGCTCCTTTCTAGCAATGTTCAGTAGTTAATTTAAATCTCACTTAGGAACTACTTGTGGCATTAAAAGTCCTCCAGGCATACTCTGTTAAACTTATTTTTTTAAATAGCCCTGTCCAGAATGCCATTAGGATGTCATATATCACTTCTGAGTTTCCTTTCCTCGTGTTGGTGATGGCACAGAAGTTGGTGGCAGCAACTCAGCTGTATGCCAATGAATTGTTCCCTTCTGCAACATTCATTCACTGATGCCAAAACTTGGCTTTCGTGGTCTGTCCCTATGGAGGTTGTGTGGGTTCCCTTGTCCCAGCACCATCACAAAAGGAATCAGGTTGTAGACTGAGTGGAAAGGAGTTTTTTATTTGTAAATGGAGAAGCAAAGCTGTAGCCCTTTTTCATACAAGTAGGCCTATAGGAGCCAGCAGAATTACTCAGGATGGTAAGGGTGAACACCATGCATGTCACTGTAACTATGGAGTGGAGGCATCATGTTTGGATTGTTTTGGAGCTCGAGGGGTCTTCTGGTTTATGTGGGTTCTTTCTGGGAGGGGGACAACTTTGTTAAAGCCACTGTTTGCTGCTTCCTGTCTCGCATTATCATCACTGTCTGTGCTTCGTCTGCTTCTTTTCTCTCGCGCTCCCAGTTTACTGCATTGGTTTCAAAGCTGTGCCCTAGAAGTCATCAGTAGTGTTAATCTTATCCAAAAGCTGATCTAGTTAGCCTTCAGTTTGGAATGCATATCTTGTAATTCAGAAAGTCAAAATGTGAGTGCAGTTTTGCACTGACTATTCCTTGAAAGAGTAATGTTTATGGTGGAAGGGTTTTTTCCTTGTTTTCTGAAGCAGAATATACCTTTTCAGTTTCACTCCTCTTCAGGTAAGTAGAAGTAGCTTTCCCCTTTAAAATCCTGACGTTTTAACATTTCTCTCACTTTCTCCTCTTCTTCAGAACGTATCATGGCTAGAGGAGAAGGAGAAGGAGGTCGTCAGTGCACTGCGCTACTTTAAGACGATTGTGGACAAAATGGCAATTGATAAGAAAGTATTAGAGATGCTGCCAGGCTCAGCAAGTAAAGTGCTGGAAGCCATCCTGCCCCTGGTGCAAACTGACCCACGCATCCAACAAAGGTAGCTTTCCTTCTTGGGTTTTGGAGCTATGGCAGACCAACAGGCTCCTCAGCTTCTTTCTTTTTTGTGAATTATGTGGCACGTGAGATGGAAAATGGTGTAGTAACAGATAGGTTGACTGCCATTTTTACTAAACGGTGGATGATTTTCAAGCACAACTTAGAAACACACTCCGTGCTGTGAAGAAGTCCATGCTATGGAAAGATAAACCAACTTAGAATGGTTTTAGAGAGCAGGAAGGACTGATTCTTAGCATAAACATAAACGTTTGTCATTTACTGATTCTCTTCAGATGCTCTACTATTTTTGAAGCCCACAACGGGATCCTAAAAGCTGACAAATTCCAGTAGCTTCTGCCTGAAAAAGAACTTATCTTCAGAGTGATCTCTTTCTGCATTCAGTTTATCCATACTGATAAAAGTCAGCCCGCACTGCTGACTGTTGGTTTGTTGTTTGTTTTTTATTTCGTTTTATGGGAGCAGATACAGAACAGAAATAAACAAATGTACTTCAGTAGATCAGCCAGTCCAAGTTCATTCCTGTGTGCTCTCCACAGACTGATTATAGGTTTGCTCTGATGCCTACTGTATTGCATTTAAACCAGTTGGACAACGAGATCGAAGTCAGGAAAGATGTAGGAATTGGCCAAAGCAAAGCTCGACATCCATTGAAAGAATCTGTGGTGTCATCAAGCCACAGAGATCCGTCTGCCTGCTGTTTGTAGGTGATGGAGAAATTGATTTAAAAAACCAAGCAAACAAATGTCATTGAACAGTAAGGAATAAGCAAAACTGCTACACATGCAAAATTAGGCAGAGAAATGCACACGTATATTTTTATAATTGTTCTTTCTGAATCCTGCTGGTTTTTGCTCGGTTCCTGTTTTCCCAGTAAGTGTCTCCAAAACTTTTGTTTTTGAGATGGTCAGTACAATTGTGCTGCAGGAAAGCTTTATGGTACGGGCAAGATAGCTGTAGGGTGCCAATATTTCATTAACAGAGATGTTTAGTGCTGTCTGGTCCCAATACATAGGGCATGCTTTTATCTGACAGCACAAAAGGAAGGAGACAATGGGTGAGTACCAGAGCTGTGACTGGGACAGGGGGGCTGCAATTTAGGTTGGGTTTGTGGAAGTACAAAGAGCAGTAGCTGTTAGAATTGGAGCATTCATCAGGCTTCTGGATTCAGGCACAAAAGTTTCTTCCGTTGCTATCAGGTTTCCTGCAGTCATTAAATTCCTGACAAACACCTGCTTTCACTTAGTGAAAGAGAGAACAAACTTTCCTGTTACATCAGGAGAACATGTAAAATGTCAGCAAATATTTTTAGGATAGAAAATGTCATCTCTGTAGTCGCTTGCTTTGATTTGTGTATCCGCTGGGTGATCTTTCCTTCCAAGAGTATATTGGAAATAAATATCAGCTAAGCGTCTTCAGCAGCAGCAGTATTTCAAATGGCTCTATTCTTCAAATTCCTTGTACCCTTCCCCTTAGAATTGAGGTAATATAACCGTGACAGTTGGATATCCACATTTAGCCTGTAAGCAGAATTTCTGTAGTCAGTAGTCAGTGCAGTCCTCCTTGCTTAGCGATGAATCTCTCATTCTGGACGGCAGCACAGATCCCTTGTGTATGTTCTGCCTTGTTTGGCTTCACAGAGAAAAAGGGGATTTGTCATTCTCTAAAAGCCATGTCCTTTCATGACTACATATGCACTTTATTTATTTTGAGTAGTGGCAGGACACAAAGGGGTGCTTTTGATGGTAAATCCCCCTCAAGAAAAGAGAGCAAGACTTGTGTCGGTGTGGAAGAAAGCCCTACAATTACTGGTGGACTTCTCTTTGCTTTAGGGGAAGGGTTTGCATCGAGGAAAAAAGTAATTAAATCTAGCACAAAATAGGCTTTCAATTACTGCCTCCTTAGAAGGAAGCAGGCCGAAGATTAATCACAAAGAAATCAAAGCCAGAGAAAGAAATGGAGGAGGGCCCTATTTAGGAAATATCTCCTCCTAAGTTAATTTCGTTTAAAATTAGAACAAATGGCAAGCACTGTGCTTACAAAACAAACAACAGAGGAAGCCTTGCTGCTGTCTGCATCCCTCTGGCTGGGAGCTGACAATAGTTCCACCCCTGGTTCTGCAAACAGCACTCAGCTAAATAATCTAACTCAGGTTTGTGGGCTTGGTGCTCTTCTCACAGATAATGAAATTACTGGAGTTAAGCCAGTGTCAAATGGGTGCCAGAGAGAAATGGGAAGATTCAGAACGCTCCTAGCTGTCATGATGGCAAGATTGCACCTTCTCTTATCTCTTTATGGTTTTGATGCAGTTTGAAATTGATTTAATTTTAGAAAGAATTGCCATCAGCGGTACTGTTAACACACCTTGTTTAGTAATGAAGTGCTTTCAGGGCAGCCAGGAAGGTGCCTCTGAGCACTGTTGTTACAGTTAACTTCTATTTAGAGTTGTCATCCTTCCAAATTTCATTTCTTTTCCTTCAGAACAATAGCTTGGGTTCTGGTTCTCATTCAAAGCAAAACAAAACAACACCCTTCCTCTTCCAAACCTGAAATTCATTCAGCTCAAATTTTGTAAAGAGGCGGGTTTTAATTGCTTGTTTTCAGGCATTATAAACAGTGGGAAAATGATTTGTAAAGGAATGCTGCAGTCAGCTTGCAGCTACGTAAAATGTTTTCTGAGGGGAATTAAGAAGAAAAGCATAGATAGCACTGAAATAATATCAGTTAGACCTCAATGCAGGATATGGTAGTTACCTTTGAAGTTGAGGCATGGGATGGGGGTGTGGATTAAAAGGGAAAGAGCATTTTTCTTAGCATTGCTGCGTTAGCTTGCAGCTCAGGTTATTAGCTGGTTGTACTTTCATGCTGTTGTTCCATTTGGCTCTAAAGAACAGGAGAGCAACTGCAACAGAGCTGGAAGCCCAGGCTTTGTCACCTGCTGAACGCAAATCATGAATATCAGAATGAAAGGGAGAACCACAGCAGTGGATAGTGTCAGAATAATTTTAACAGTGTGAAATGCACTTCAGATCGTGCTCTCTCCAGTAGCATTTGATAATATCTCCATAATTGATTTTTTTTTTCCTTTTTTTCTTGACTGTTTCCTTCCCTGCCATCCAGTTCTGCCATCTCGTCCTGCTACAGCCGTGTGTACCAGAGCCTGGCCAATCTCATTCGCTGGTCTGATCAAGTGATGCTGGAAGGTGTGAATTCTGAAGACAAAGAGATGGTGACAACTGTTAAAGATGTCATAAAAGCTGTTCTGGATGGAGTTAAGGTACGTGAGACAAGTTACAGAAAGCATACAGTGCCTGTATTCTAGAAGAGATCTAGCTGAACATCAGAAGCTTTTAAGTGCTGGTAACATCCTGCTCTTTCAGTAAGCTTACCTCTTAAATCAACTGCTCTGGAAGTGAAATGGTCCTGCTTGGTGTACTGGTTAAAGACCAGCACTAATGGTTTGGCTATTAGTGTGCACTTCTAAATGTTCACCCTGGCATTTGGATGGATTGCCCAAAGCAGTAAATCTTAATTGAGCATTGTATTTTCCTATGCAGATTACAGGTCTGAGTTTGCATGTTTTCTGTCTAGACAAAACTTAATGGAAATGCTTCCTATCAATGCCCACAGAGAATCAAACATTCCAGCTTCATCTTCTAGCATGAACGTCAAAGTATTTGTCAGTGATACGTCACCACTTTCAGCAGGCAGGTTGGGGTGTGGGACAGCTGATGAGCCAAGCTCAGTTTTCTGAAGATTAACTTTTTTGTAACTAATGGGAACATTGAATGGAAACCTTTGTGTGCTTTGTGAGACACACTTACAAAATCGCCTCCCTGCACCACCCACAAAAAGCTGTTGGGTTTCCTTCCCTGTCCCAGTAAGTTTTTGGTACTCATTATTTGTTACTGTTTTCCAGACTTGTCTCTCTGCTGAAGGCCACAGAGGTCATGCATTCAGCTGTCCCAGTACTGCAGTTAAAAGTTTGCTTGACCTGGACAGAGAAACTGTCCTATCTCCTAGGAATCTTATTTTGAATGCTGTAGGGAAGGTTGAGCGTCTTTAACAACAGGGCTGAACTGGCAGAGCAGTGTTTAGTTCAAGTACAGTAGGAAATTTAGGTTTTTAAGAGCTGCAGCAAGTTCTTCAACTGGATGAGTGTGTCAGGAAACGGCAGCTTTGACTGTACTCAGACTCCATTTAGGTTTTATTATCTGGAATTGAATGTGAAAATCCAATGAATATCCCCAGCTTTGATTATCGTGCTTTCAAGATTCTTGATATGTTGCTTGCATGCTCTGAATATCTCTGTAATGTTACTTAAACACAGATATAAACCCTAGTGTGACTTATCAATCCTTTAAAACAAATATCTTTGAAAGGAAACATTTCCATCACCTAAAGCGGACAGATTTTCCAGGATTATTTTGCACAATATGCCCTTTAACTTTAAGCTCCAGATTTGAAGAGTAAAGCGGGTATTAAGTTTGCACAGCAGGATGGAGAAGAGTTCAGCATTAAGTCTCAGCTTCTGTTGGTGCTGCAGCTCAGCAGCCATTTGCAGCATGTGAAAATCTGTGCTCTTGACAGCTGAACAGTAGTAGCCTGATAAACAATGAGAGAGTTCACCCTGATATCACCTAATGAATCTACACAGTCCTGTGTCATCACCAGATCCAGGTTATAGTTGCATGAAACCTGGGACACCAGTCCCAGACACCAGGGACACCACTGTCCTTTCACTTCAAGCAAGGTTTAAGCGCCTGATACCAGTTGCTTCCCAACCAGAGCAGTGTGCATGGATGGATGGATGGACAAATGGACGGAAGGCCATGGATGTCTGCTGAGCCAGCCTAGGCTGGAAGCAGTGCAGGCACAGCCGTGCAGTGCTAAGCCTGAGCTATTAACCCCACTGAGCTGTATCAGTCTCCTGTTGCTTCTAGACTGCAAGTTATTTTGGCCTTCCAGTTGGAGCTGGCTTATGTCTGGTCAGCTTGGAACACGATGAGAGCAGATGTGAGGCCGTCTGGATAGATGTGAACGTCTGCCCACCAAGACTCAGTGTTTGGAAGTGCTTTGTACTCATCTCCTACTGCCTAGCAAGGAACAAGGTTTATTTTAGGAGGGCCAAGCCAGCCTTCAGGTCTGGAAGCAGAACTGAGAAGCTGGACACTTCTCTGCTGTGGAGAGCCTTTTTTGTTTTTCTGGCAGATCACACAAGATCCACTTCCACATTTCGGTGCTTACTTCCCCCTTTATTTTCAGAATTGAGCACAAACGAGTTGCTGGTTCACTTTGCTCTTTGCTGTTCTGATCGCAGGTTTTAGTGCCTTGCCAGCTATATATAACAGGGAAAAAAGTCCTTGTTCTGATTACATAACTTCTTAAAAATCAATCTCGTTTTGGAATTTCCAGTTTGCTGAAGTAGTATAAGTTTGTGGAGAGGCTTTAATTATCTCTAATTACTGCTGCAGGAATCTCTTTACTTGCTGATAAGGAACAGCATAATGTGCATCTGGCTCAGTTGCGTGCTGATTACCTCTGTGTGTACGTTGAAGATCTTGGCTTGATTTTCAAACACTAGTTCTCATTCTGGGGTTAGTGGAGAGGAGAAAAGGCCAGGATTCAGTGAATCTAGTGCTTTTGTGCTTTTGCTAATCGAGGTACTTCTCAGTAGATGCCAGGGCTCTTGTCTGTCTGTCCCAGACGGGAGCATCTTCGTAGTGTCAGCCCAGACGGCCATCTGTATGTGCTGTGCTTGTGCTCTCTCATCCTTCCCCATGCATGGGCTTTTCCAAGACAGCTTCTTTAAAGCTGAGTGTTTTGTTGTGCGTTTGGTGGACTCTGTGAAAATTATTTTTGTGCCCAAGGTCATACCAAGAATGTAGGTAGATAATAATGGTCAAGTCAAAATGAGTTGTGGTGTGCACTTGGACGTGTTGAAATGGGTTGCGGTTTCCATCCTTTGTACATCCGAGGTGCTACTTCATTCTCATTGTGATTATTGTATTGGAAGAGGAAATGACAGTTTCTGACCTCAGCAGGCACAGACGTGAAGATGGTACTGGAATGATGACATTGTATTTCAGGCTGCTAATAAATAAAATTGATCCCATATAATTTCCTTTGCATAACACGCTGGGAAACCAATACTGTCAGGAAGCACTGCCAGTTATGCAGCCTAACTGTGAGAGGGCACGTGTTTGTATCTGTGAGCAGCAGATCTATTTGTTGGCCTCAGACACCCATGAAAAGTTCTCTCCATCCTTCTGGAACGAGTGATTGTTGCTGTGACTGCTGGCAGACTTGGAGTTCAGGATTATCATGTGCTCATCTCTTTATCCACCGCCTTATCTGCCTATAACAGATACGCTGTAACAGTTCCCTGAATGATGAAGACTTTCACTGCTAACCAGTTAAAAGATGGCTCGGGGGGAGCAGGCCTTTTAATAAAGGTGTTCACTATTTAATTTCTTGTTGGACGTCTTTCAGAAACCAGCCTTTTGAAACAAATACATGACACACACTTGTTAGTGAAATGTGAAGCAGTGATATAACTCTTCTGCTGGCCAACTGAAATACTTCATGCAGAAAGCATTTATGTACTTGTATTTATGTATGTAAAGTCAACTTGATATTATCTAGGGCATTATGGGGACTGGAACATATTTGTGATGAAAGAGGAAGCACAGCAAAAAGAAATGTATGTGGGTTTGTGCAGAATCCCCATAGGGCTACAGTTTGTGAACTTAAATATGGCTAAACTGCTGCTGGGTGCATGCTGCTCCCTTGCCACCTCATTTGTGTGGCTCTGCACTGAGCTTACACCCAGCTCAACTCGCTGCCCATGTCAGCATTAACCCCTAAGTGGGTACCCAGGAGTTTATTGCAGTAGAGTCCTGTTCTGTTTTAGCATGTTTGGGTGCAGCGTTATGCATGTAATGATTCTTTTCTTTTTTCTTCTCTCCCCTCCATCCACCAGGAGCTGGTCAAACTCACGATTGAAAAGCAGGAGCATCCCTCTCCCACAAGCCCTGTTAAACCCAGTTTACCAGCATGTAAATCTGATAGGTGGGTCTCTTACAAACATTTCTTGTGCATGCCAGTCCAGTATAGTAGCTTGATGTGAGGTGATTTCTGGTTACTGATAGTTGGATGAAAACCGCTCAGTATTTTACACAGTGGACAGCATTGTGTTCTTCATGTAGTCTTATGCATTACAATGGCACTGCTTGAAGAGAACAATATGCAGTGATAGAGAAGATACCAAAATCTGGCAACGAAACATCACTTGGCTATGACGAGTCCACTTAGTGTTCCATGTATACTTCTAATTCTACTTGCAGATGTGAATTCTTCCTTCTGCTGTAGGTCTCCCTTATTGCATATGGTTTAAAATATGTATTAATCTGTCAGCATGCTGCATTCCAACTGCATTTTGTGATCTGCAATCTCTTTTGCTTGTTACAGCCCATCAGAACTTCCCCTTACAGACCGAGAAATGGAGATCCTAAACAAAACAACTAATATGACTCAATCAAATGAGCTACTGACAGACTCCATGGACGAGGAGGTTGCACCTCCTAAACCCCCTCTGCCTTGCATCCGTGTGGCAGAAAACAGGTAATGCCAGCTGGCTGAAGAGTGGCAGTGGCTCTTAGCACCTCGTTTGTTCTACGTTCTTGTCAAAAAGGGCACAAGAGGTCACTGGGGTTAGTGATGCTTCTGAATTTCCAGTCCTCCAGCGTAATTCTTCCCGGCTCCTGGGATCTGCTTATGACTTTATGTTCTCTCTGTCTTGTTCTGAGCAGTACCCTTTATTTTCTGTGTTTTCCCTTCCTGTTTTTTTTCCCCATGAGGATGGTACAGTGCCTGAGACTTTCCTATGAGGCACTGCATAAATGCATTAAGGCTTTTATTTAAGTCTACATAAATACACAGCATATTCTGTACAGCTCTGCGCAGCAGTATCCTGTGCTGCTTTAGTTGTGTCTGTGCTGTTGTATCCAAGGGAAAATGCTTTGTTAACCTCAGCTGGCAATTGTCAACCTGTTCTGCACATCCAGGTGGCTCTGCATTGGTTATCAGACTGAGAGTGAAAGGAGCCACTACTGTGTGAAAAAAGGTCTTTTATTTAGTTGTACTTACCCAGTTCTACGAGTAACCACATGAAAGTTTCTAGGTTCTATTTTGGAAGGAAGAGAAAACCCCCAGTTTACAGCTTTTTGGTGTGCGTACGGTGTTTTTCTCCTTTAGTGCTGGTGCTAATAGATGGTGTGAAAATGCTTATCATGAGCTCACTTGAAAATGCAACATCAGGGGGACTGTGGCTGGCAAAAAAACCACCACATTTCTGTGTATTTTATGAATTCTCATGGGTTATATGTATTAAAAAAATCCTGTTACATTCCAGGAACAGAATATGTGTGCTCTTGGGAGCTTCACAAACTTGATGATTGCCAGAACTGTCAGTAGAAGCAAACCTTATTAAATACAAAGTGGTTAAAATCTCAGTGGTTAATACTAATGGGTGTATGATAAAGTGTCTGAAACTGATGAATGCCACAGCTTGGGCCCATGCAGCATGTATGTGTGGTGACACTGGCAGTCTAGTTGCTTCAAGGAGAAGGGCACGGAGAATTTTCCTGTCCTGTAGGTTGCTGCAGCTTTGAAACCCTTCTCAAACCTAAAAAGTTTGAAGAGGAGGAATGAGAAATTTCTGTGAGCTGAAACCTTGTTCGGGTCAACCAAAACATTTAATATGGAATTCCACCACTTTTATGTACAAATAATTGCTGTGCTAATTAGCTTCATTAAAATAATTTTTAAAACAGCAATTATTTTTATTTCTGAAATACCGGGTCTTCTCCAGGCTTAAAGAAAATACATCACTGAACAGGACCTTTCCTGGGAGGGTGTTGTTAGCTCGGTGTTTGTTGGGTATACTCTTTGTTGAATAGCTCCGGGTCAGCTTTGGATGTGATCCAAGGCAGAGGCTATCTGGCAAGCAAGCTCCTGAAGCCTCTGAAAGTCTGCTTGGTGGTAATGGAAGCATCAATACCTGTTGTGTCTTGCAGCCCTCCTCCAGCCTTGCCCCCTAAAAAGCGGCAGTCGGCGCCTTCCCCAACCAGAGTGGCAGTTGTGGCCCCCATGAGTCGAGCCACCAGTGGATCTAGTTTGCCTGTTGGAATCAACAGACAGGTAATGGCAGAACCCCGTTGTGAAATCCAAAGGAAATATGCTGCAGAGTGTAGCAAAAGCTCAGGGAAACGCTGTGACCTGAGCAGTGACCTGAGCAGTGCAGTTCCCAGCACGTTCCTGCTGTCTCAGGCAGCCCCATATGGAAGAATGCTGGGATGGGAATTCTAGCAGCCCGAACATCAGTGTAGTGAATGATGCAAAGAGCTGGGTTTTTTTTCATTTTATGGTTGGATTTGAATGATGAATGAACTGCAACCAAACTTTGTTGCTTTGAGGTGTAGCAGAATGTGAAAACCTGGGAGGCTGTGTGTCACAGTGCTGGATACATCAGGGTGTACAGTGGTTTGCTGTACTTACAAGGTCTTACCAAGGTTTACTTGCAGGCCAGGGATCATGGAGCAGGTTGGCATCAGAAGGCTATATTTTCCCATTTCCAGTTGAACATGTCAGTTAACCTAAGCAGTAGTTTAAGCATCTGCTCTGACTGCTGCTGGAGCTTTGGGGAAATTTGTAAATTTTCTGGTAGAACTACAGAAAACTTGTGACAGTGTGTGTTAGTCATACTCTGTCACTTGTGCTAACGTGGAGTTTACAAGTAGTTTGTTTTGCTTTACACCTTCAGGAACTTACTGACTCAGCAGCGAGAACTCGAATCGTGTTAAAGTGCACCAAAATCAAATCCTGCTCTCAGTCCCCAGAGCTCTGACTTAGGGAGCCTCTGCTGTCAGTTGGCTGACCCAGATAAAGCTGTGGTGGTTTTGCAGTTGCTGGTGCAATCTCACTTAGATTGATTTGCAGGGATGGGAATACCTGCGAGGTTCACTTGCAGCTTGATGAGCTTGAGGTAATTTCTGAAATTGAAGCGTAGTCAATAGGCGACGAAAGCTGACATTAGCTGTATCCCATTATCACCTGTTTACCCTTTGCATGCACAAAACTAACCAAATATTTAATAAAGCCCCAATTATTTAATGAGAATTCTTGCCTTCTGGTTACCCAGTACCAATCTGAACAGCTGGTGACATCCACTGTGGATCACAGCATGCCCTGGCCTCCAGCTGGTACATGCAGGGCTCCCGTAGGGGGCTGCTTTATGTGCCCTTTACCCAGTGGGAAGCTTTCTGGCTTCCTGATGGGCTTGTCTAACTAGGGAGGGCTAGCAGCACTGATCCGCTCCCTTCCTAGTTTTCTTACAGTAGCTGCAAGGTGTGTGTTCCTTGAGCTGTATCTTATTACTAGCAAGCTGCCAGGAATGATGATAATTTGTTGTTTTGGTTGTTTGGGGGTTTTTTTGCTTCAGGATTTTGATGTTGACTGCTATGCCCAGAGAAGGTTGTCAGGCGGCAGCCACTCCTACGGGGGAGAATCTCCTCGCCTCTCACCGTGCAGCAGCATTGGCAAACTCAGCAAGTCCGATGAGCAGCTCTCTTCTCTGGACCGTGACAGCGGTCAGTGCTCCCGCAACACAAGCTGTGAAACATTAGGTGAGCTGGGCTGGGCCAGGGCTGCTGCAGGAGCCCCCATCACCCTCGTTTGGGAGCTGTCATAGCTGTGTTGCAGAAGTAAATGGATTGTGCTTGCAACTGTCATCTTGTAGTTACTGCAGGCAGTTCGATGCAAAATGATATCCTGTCAGATAGGAAAAAGCCCTGGGGAATGTGTTTGCCTAGCTGGAGATGATTGTGTTCAAACCCAATTCAGCTCTCAAGTGGAATGTTTTGTTGGTTTCAACCTTTTCTGCAGACATCAGTAGGAAATAGCAGCACTGTTAGACTTAAGTGATGCTTCCAGGTACTAGAAAATAAAACAAGAATATAAATGTGAAATATTGCAATCTCTGCAATTAACTACCTATTGAATTCTTATTTGTTTGCTAGTATAAAGAAATAAAGATAAGAGTTTTAAGCCTGGATTTTACAGAAAGTAGAGCAAGATAGTCCCTGCTGCAAGGAAGTACCGCTCTGATTACATGAACTGATCAGTTAACTGGTGGAATGAGAAGGGCAAACTGAGAAGGGTGGAACAGTAAAAGAGAGAAACTAATGGCTGGCTCTTCTTTTCTCTCTTTTTAACCAGATCAATCAGATCATTATGACCCAGACTATGAATTCCTGCAGCAGGACCTCTCGAATGCTGATCAGATACCTCAACAGGTGCCAGGTATCCTCAGCCCCTTGCCAGAGTCCCTGGGTGAGTCTGGCTCCCCTTTCCATGGACACGCTTTCCAGCTCCCACAGGGCAGCTCTTCTCCACTGGAATTCTGCAGCCTCTCAGGAGCTGTGCAGCCAACAGAGACCCCTCCAGCTTTACCAGAAAAGAAGAGGAGAAGTGCAGCCTCTCAGACTTCAGACTCAGGCTGCAGGGTCTCATACGAGAGACACCCTTCACAATATGATAACATCTCAGAGGATGATATGCAGAACGCAGGGTCTCTCTCATCAATACCCTGCACGCCATTTGCTCCTATTATGCCCTTCCAACAAGGAAACTCTTCAGCACCAGTTGAATTCATTGCTGATTTTGCTGCTCCAGATTCTAACAGTGACCCGGAGAAGCCACCACCTCTGCCAGAGAAGAAAAACAAACACAGTAAGCAAGATCTTGTGTTTGGGTTTTACTTTTACCTTTCTCTTTTCTTCCAGCTGCCATGCTTCTGACAACCACAAAGTAATGGTGACCCAAAGGTAATGCTTTCTGTAGGCTCAGGCCCCTGTGAGCTCTGCATCTGAATGATGAGGGCTGGATACAGGTGATGTTGCAGGCTGCACCCCCCTGCAGTCTGGGGTGGGTGTGGGGAAACACACATCTGTACTAACAAACTGCTTTAGTGGGGAGAGGTGCTGGGATGGGTCCTGGGTAGGAGACACTGTGATGGTTGAAGGAGAGACCTAGGATATTTGCTTCTCACTTTAAGCCCCATCACTTTGTTTTCTCCTGCTATATGAGATGTCAAGGAATTACTTAAAAACAGTTTTAGATGCCAGCTTCTCCTTTGTTGCCCATGCACACTTTCGACCTCAGCGGCAAAGCCTCGTATGTGAGCTTTCTTTGATGTTAGATTAGAGTTAACAGCCATCTGGCACTATCAGCAGCTCTCAGAGGATTGATCAGATTGCACTGTTAGGAACGAGAGAAGGTGTTACCTGATGTGTTGGCAGCTCCGCGGGTTTGATTAAACATCCTTGATGCAAAGCCTGTAGTACTTGGGCTAATACCTGACTGCAAATTTGTAATGGCTTTTTTTTGACACTGAGAACTTGTTTCATATGCTTTACTCCACGGTGTATCGCACCACAGATCTGTGGTTGTTAGTTTTCCTTTTGTTTTCGACACAGAAAGGGCAGTGAAACACTGCTCAGGTGGTGTGGTAGTGCCCAGGATTTCTTGGCCCAGGGACTGACACATGTAGATCCTCACATGTAATCACACAGATGAGGCAGCACTGCTTCCACAGCCCCAGCACACTTCTGAGACCCTGAAGAGATGCATGAATGTATTAGAAAGATCCAGAGCTGTTGCAGAGATGATTTGGTTGCAGTGCCTTTGTTGTGGGTCATCTTTTGGTAGCTGTCAGGAAATGTTACAGCAGAGACTTTGGTCTTTTATTAATAATATATGGTGAATTCTCCTTGAGTTGGCCGTGTGTTTGGCTGTGATCTGTGCTCAGAGGGACCTCCAAGAGTTGACGTCTCTATAATTTAAACAGGGGAGTGATAAATCTTTTAGATGGGCATGAGTTACTGTTGTTCTACTGTGCTAAGGACAAGCTACTCCAGACTTCTGCTTGAGCACCAGCGTCGTACTCCTGCTGTACAAGACATGAGCAGGGAACAGCTTCTGCCATGAAGAGCCTGAAGTCAGAAATAGCAAGATCCTGCTCCCATTCAGCTTGCACACCAGTGGTGAGGCACTTACTCACGTTTCCTTCCCTGTCAGTGGGAACAAAATGCAGCCTGGTGCCCTGTAAGCAGCCAGTATTCGACTGCAGGAGCCATGCTGAGGGCAGTCTGGGCTTAGCCAGCATATAGTGCGAGCTCTTTGAAAAACAGCTCTCCTCCCAGAGGTGACAGCAAAGACTGGCTTGTTCGACCTTGACTTCTCCAGTGAGTTGACATGTGGTGCAGCTTGAGAATTTCCATTACTTTGGCTCTTGCCTGTGCACGTGAATCCAGTGCTGTTGTGCAGGGCTGGTTGTAATACAGGCAGCACCAGGAGTTTGGCTCAGACCTGCAGTGCCTTTTCTTCATCAGATGCTACTGTGCCTTATGGATATTGCAGATATACCTTGTTGCAGATAATGTTCCAGGAATCCCTTGCAGTCCCCAGGAACCTCTGGTCTGAGGCTGCAGGGCTCCCACGGCGCTGCTGGCCGACTCCTGCTGCGGAGCGAGCAGCACCTGTGCTTTGCATCGTGTGGGCAGAGCTGATGTGTGCTAGAAATCCCTGAGCAGCTTCAGCTCCTTCAGAAATGACAGCCGTGGTGCTGTGAGCAGATTGCAGGGAAGGTGTTCCTTGCTGCAGACAGAGATTTTTTTATTTTTTAATTTTTTCTCTCCCTCCTTTCAAATACTTTCTGCCTTGGTTCAGAGCTGCCATAAGCTGCGGTGCCGTGGTGGGAGAGGTTCTGTCTCACTCCTCCCTGCTCTCCCGAGGTGCTGTTTAGACTCTGTGTCACCCCACCCCGGCTGCTCACGGTGGAGGCTGCAGCCCCCATCCCTCCCTCTTTGCAGAATCGCTGCAGGGCATGCGGCCTGATCTGAGCTGGTGATGTAATTTCCCATCTGCTTTTTATATTTCTGCCTCATCTGAAACCACACCAGGGAGTGGGGGGGGAAGAGGAGAGCCTTCGCAAACAGCCATCTCAGGAGTGGTCTGCTGCCTTACTCTCCTGCTGAAGATTGGCAGCATAGTATTGTTGCCTATTTAATTTGTGCTCTGCAATCTCTGCTGCTGAGCCAGGTTTGTATTTCACCATCCCAGCTGGTTTTTGCTTCACCTAAAAACAGATGAAGACAGAGTAGAAGCAGAGACACGCTCACCAGCCCTGGACTAGTTGTAACAAGCGAGGCACGGGAGCTGCCATGCAGTGGGATGCATTAGCCTCATAAAGAGCAGAGATAAAAGAGCTCTTCATTATTCCCTTCTAGATTGAGTTAAGGCTCTCAACAGCATTCAGGCTCACTACCTTGAGTCGCAGTAATTCAATTTTACACGGCCATCTAATGTGCTGCGCTTTTCACCAGCACTTCCTGAGTCTGTAGTGCCAAACAAACTTCTGAACCCAGCCACTCTCAGCTATTGATCTTGAGATGTCTTCGGATCCTTGCAGAAAGTGCAGCACAGATTTTGTAGATAACTCTGCATGAAGACTTGGTCTGAATCTAGCAGTGTCAGCTGCGTTATACCAGCGCTGCCAAGCTGGAATTCTTGGCTTTTGTCCTAATAAGTTGATGAGCTCTAAAAATGTGATCTTTTCCCTCGAGCTCTTGTCCTCCACGCTTCTCCAAGGACCTGTATCCTTAGTTCACTTTTGCCACTAGAGAAATAGATTTCCTAAGATGTGTGCAGAACTCATCCTGCGAAGCAGCTGTGTGACACTAAGACCTTCTTCAGGGCACAGGTATTAATGGGAATACTGGAGTCAACTGTAGATGCTTGAAAACTCAAAGTGTTTTAGTAATTCTGTGTTTTCTGCACCAACACACCTTCAGTGTGATTTCAAAGGAGAGAATATTGGCAAAGCATCTTTTCACTGTTAAGTCTTAGAATTCATGTGATGCTGCATGAAAGTGGGTAAGCTTGGACTTGGCTTGTATGTGAGTGCCGATACAAGCAGGTGAGCAGACATCAGCACACGCTGACGTGTGTCATGCAGTTGGAAACTTCTGGCATGCCCCCTTCAAAAAGGAAGGGGTTAAGCACCGGGGATGGTGCCTGACATCCCTGTGTGAAGCTGGGGAGCCAGGGGGAGGCTGGGCGAGGAGGAGGAGCTGTGCTCGTGTAGCTGAAGGTCAGGAGTGCAGCAGCCTTGGCAGAGCTCCGCGAGAGCTGGCAGTGCTGTGGGACACGGGCAGCTTGTCCTCTGGCTGCGCGGCGTGGGGTCATGGGATGGGGACAGCAGGTGTTACCGCTCGGGATGGAAATGTACCAGCTGAGGTTTCCTGAGCTTTTTTCCTTCTTTATTCTGTTTTCTGGAGGAGGGCTGTCATTGGGTAGGATGGGGCAGCTGCTTTAGCTCCGTTTCTAAGCAGAGTTTAAAGCACTGGAGGAAATGTGAAAAAAGGTGCACATGGCAGGTGCAGAGCGGGTCCTTCCTGCCGGCACGCAGCGCGGCTGCATCCTGTTTGCAGTCGGCTGGCCTGCCGCTCTGCACTGGCAGGTGAACAGAGGGTTTTGCCTTGGAGCTAGTGTGGGAACCAGCTTCACGATGCGCGAATACCGCGCTGTGCTGGCTGTATTCATACAGCTCTCTCTGAAATCATCCATTCGTGTCGGCTGCGCAACTGAAATGCTAGCAGGAGCTGAATAATTGCTGCCTAATGACCAGAGTTACAAAGCCTGACAACTGCGTGTTTATCAGGAGGAGGGGATGGATGATCAGAGAGTAATTTGTATGTGACAGAGTATTTGCAAGTCCCTGGTTAGTTCTTTTTATGACATTTAAATACAATTATCGTTCCAGTTCTCAGATCCATAGACGAAAGTTATGTGTTTTTCATCTAAATGCATTTCTGTCCCTTAATAATTCTGGGGTACTGTAGTAATCTTTCCATGATGCTGGATGTCTTTCTCCTTCCACACTAAAATATTAAGCTAATCTTTTGTCAGATGTACGTAGGCAGACCTGTATGGGACTTCTCAAAGATTTTTGGAGGATATTGTGCAGATGCCAAGGTCCATGAAATAACGCTTCTTCCCATTTAATAGTTCCGTCAAACCGTATCTCTGAAATGCTTTTGAACCAGCTGTATTCATTTGCAAATTTAAAGATGCTAAGATGCCTTGGAAAGGGAGAGAGCTGAGGATGTTGGATTTGAGCTGAGGAAGAAAGAAGTCATGGTCAGTGACTCTTCAAGAGATCAGTCTGTTGTGCCAGCAGTGGCATAGAAATAGCTGAGAGAGACGTGCCCAGTGTTGCAGGTAGGTGTTCTCCAATGAATTTCATCAGCTTGCTAGGATGGAGAAAGCACGATCTCTAGAATGAGAGAGCTTGCAGTCTGTCTATAGATAGGAGACTTATTGTAGGCACAGGAGTTATTTGCTGTTGAGGTTGCATCGTTGTGCAGGATGATTTGTACCTCCTACAGAGCAGACAGCAGTCGTTCTTTCTTTTGGTGAGTTTGAGCATTAGCTGCTGAGCAGTGTTCTCTGGATTGCCGTGGGTTACATGAGGGAGGGGGCTTGGACCAAGAGTAGGTGAATCAGACTCCTTGGCTCGCTGTTAGGAGACCTCATGCCAAATGTGTTTGTGCCCTATGACAGCTTCCATTGTGCACTCACTTGCAGGACAGGACATTCACAGATTCTTTCCTCCGAGGTGAATGGCAGCTTGCTGTGTGAGTTGCCGCAGATACCTTGCTGCTCCTGGCCTGGAGCAAAGCCCAGCTGAGAGCAGCGTGGTCTTACTCTTCTTTTATTTTGGGGGCAGGCACTCTGCCTGCTTGTGGCAGGATAGCTGCAGCATGCAGGCCGGGAGCACTGAGTGTGACTTTCTGTGTTGCAGTGATGGCGTACATGCAGTTTGTAGAGGACTACTCAGAGCCACAGCCATCCATGTTCTACCAGACCCCGCAGAACGAGCACATCTACCAGCAGAAGAACAAGCACCTCATGGAGGTCTATGGCTTCAACGACTCCTTTATCAGCTTAGACCCTTCTCAAGATCTGGCACCCCCTCCTGCTCTCCCACCGAAGCAGCGGCAGCTGGTGAGTGACACCGCAGTGCCCTTCCCAGCCCCTCCTGGAGCAGCTCTGTGTTTGCTGCTCCTGTTTCTGACAGGCTGTGGTTGTGGGAGGGGGTCTCACTGATGCTGTTCACGTTGTGTTCCTTGCCATCTCGTTAATGTGTTTTTAGGCATTTTGCATTGTCTACTTTGAGCTCTTCTGTTCCTTCCTAACCCTATGTTCAGACTCTTCCCTGTAAGCTCCGAAAGTCCTAAAATGCCCTAAAAATGAGATGTGCATCTTCCACATGGCATGGCTGAATCTGTGCCAGACTAGAGCCGCATGTAATGTCTGTTACTGTGAAGATTTTGACACGCTGGGCAGCACGATTTTGAAGAGGTTGCTGCACTGTTGTTCCCAATGTTGTTTTGCAACTGTTGTCAAGGATGCCACTGGTAATAACCATTTAAACATAATCACTGCTTTTATGGCTCAGTCTGTGCCAGAGCCACAGAACTTTGGTACAGCTATTATTTAACTCCTGCATGCTTTTCCTGCGTTAGTCCACATGTGTGATTCAGGAGTTCACCTGTTTTTCACTGCTACCTAACTTAGGTTGGCCATGGCTGTAACAAAACAGGACAAAATGCAGGAGCAGAGCCATGCTCTTGCCGTCATGATGGCAACTGTCACAATACATCCTCATGTTATCTGTGCTAAAGTTTGACTGCCCCAGTGTTACTTTTTAATCAAATAGAAGAAGCCACACAGAGGTCTAATTGGGGAACTCAGTAACTACGTTCCTGTGGCACAGGTAGGTGTCCTGGCAAGATAAAGTAACGTTTCTGATGAAGAAAACTGAAGTAAACTGAGTATTGTGCAGTTTGTCAGTGGAAGCAAAGCATTTCTGTGCTGCCCTTTAATCATTATCTTGCCAGCCAAGATGTCACCATTCTGCCTGTCAGGTGCCCCTCTAGTCTTGCAAGCTGATGTTATCAGGGTGTTGCTTGCAGTTCCCCTGAAGCAGAGGTTTCTTAAAATGCAGCCTTGTGCCTCTGCCTTCATCTCCGGTTGGGAACGCGGTGCAGGCAGAGAATGGCTCATTCAGCAATCACTGGAAAAGCCATCAGGTTCTATTGTTCCTCTGCTCCCACTGCCCTGAGAGATTCTGAAGCAGCAAATCATGGGGACATCAGCTGCTCCAGCAGCTGGGAAGTCTGCTGGATGGACTCTAAAATAATAATTAGGAAGCTTCATAGCTTGTAAATGAAATGTTTGTACCTTATATTCAACAGGTCAGAGCTGAGAAAGCCTAGATACAGCGTGGCCTCCCTCAGGCCCTTACTGTAGTGGAATTCAGGAGAAATTCCTGATAGTGTTTGTTGTTTAAAGAGTAATATCTCCCTCTTGTGCAAACGATCTGTCATTTAGAATTGGACTGAAGATTAGCTGGACGTCCTGCTAAGCAATATCCCAGCAGCACCTGTGAAGGCCTTCGGGCCACACTGTGCAGTCTCAAGTTTCCAATCTGCAAATGGACCAAAAAACCAAACCCACAAAATGCTAATCTGCAGGAGTCAGCTGCTGCCCAGCTGGAAGGGGCAGCTCCTTACTGGGCAGCTGCTCCTGCCCATACCTGCTCCTTTGGGCGTCTGCCCCTGGTGCCATGGAGCAGAAGGGCAGTGAGGAACAGCGTGCCTCCCCCTGGCACAGCTGTCCTGGGCTGTTTATTATTAAGGGATTTGTGAAACAAAGAAGATTTGAACTGTGATTTTTGACACGCCCCTGGAGCTCAAGAAAGGCACGTCGGTGTGTCTGGCTCTGATGAACTGTATGAATAGCTGTTTGCTTAGCAAGCCATTATATGCATTGTTTTACAGTTAGCGTTTCTTACCCTTTATTCATAGCCTTTTCTGTGCTTTCTTTCTTTGTTTCTCCTGTCTCTTGCTTTCCCCCCCCCGTTCAGCAGGCCTCCTATGCTGCCTCTTCTTTCCCTTCTGTCTCCTACTGTGTCCAGCAAACTAAAGTGCCCTTCACCCCCGAGGACACCGGTGCTGCTCAGGGCCTCACTATGTCAGTCTCTAACTCCTTTCTCAACCGGCACAGCTCCTTTCCTGTGCATTCGGTGAGTTGCTCTCCGTGCTTCTGTAACCCGTGTGTGTGTTTGTGCTGGTAATGAAATGCTCATCTGCAAACCCTGTGCTAATGCTGCTAGTTCTGGGTGAGGTTCTGTGGGGGGGGAGGGGTTTGAACTCAATTGTTGTAAGGCAGGTGATGAAAGCGGGGTCTTACTGACTGAAATACAGGGGAAATGTGGCTTTCATGTCTGTGTCTGTATGGACGTTTGTGTTGGGACTGGGAGGAGATCTGGCCTGGGTGCTCGGGCACGCTGCTCTGAGCTGCACACCCCCAGGCTGCCGGTGGCACCACGCAGTCTTTTTGTTCTGCTGCATAACGCCGCGCTGTGGATGAGCCGATTAAATGCTGCTGTGCGAGCCTGGCCTTCGGAGGGTAACGAGATGCCATCCTTGAAAGAGATGGATTTACCCAAGAGCATGGAACAGTGGATACGGCTCCTTCATTTTCTTTTCCTAGAAAATGGCCTCTACCACATCATTCATGTCATGTTTGCTTGTCTGCGTCTCCGTGGTCCCAAACAAGCTCAGATTTGCTGACAAATGAGTGGAGTTTCTTCTCCTGCAGCACTGATGAGCAGTCAGGAGATAGAACCACAGGAGGAGCTGAAAATTATGTAAATTGAAGTAAGAATAATCTATGCACCGCCTAAATCTATGATCAGCTGCTTAAATTAAATGGTAGCAACAACAGAGTGTTAATGTAATGAAATTAAATCTCACCATGGAATTCCAGTGGCTCAACAGTGTGGGAAGTGTTTGCATGTAGAACTATCTGGTTGTGCACTGATTGCCTGCATGATGACAGCTGAGAACAGACTTCTAACAGCAAGCCGGATGTTTTGTAAATTACACTGATTTTGGAGAAGTTAGCAGGCAGGACCAGGGAAAACTCAGAAGTGCTTTAGTTTGATACTGAATATTTGAAAACTATCCTCCCACTCCATCACTGCTGTCTTCACATTTCAACATGTACTCATTCTCTAAAAATGAATGGCAGTGCTGCTGTGTGCTGGGCCTGAAGAAGGAAGTACTCAAGGACAAGTATGTTACCTCACTTGCAATGAATGAAGGCTTCTGGCTTCCTTTGGTGTGAGAGGGAGCAGTGGCATAACCTTGGGAGCAGGGAAGCTGAGGTGTGGTGAGGTTGGTGCTTGCATAAATGCGTGGAAAATAGTTTTAAAATTTGAACTAAGGCAAAAGTTGTGATCTGTACAGTTCTCCATTGCACAGAGCTGTAATCCAGATCAAAGCGTGTCACTGGCTTTGCTTTAATTGAGAGGCTATGGATATGATACTGTAACGTTCTAAAAATACATGGGCACTTCCACTTTTAGAAGTGTCCTGATTTAAGTGGTTACTGCATACTGAACAATTCTGAACTGTTCTGCTCTTGATTCAGACTACATTGTTCTGAATGTATTATTTGATGAGATGCTAAAATTGCATTAGAAAATCCTTACTCACTTCTGCAAGAATTTGGTAAGGGGAAGATAAATGGTTGAAGTATGAGTAACAGTGAGAGCAGTTGGGCAGCGCTCTGTCAGGTGCACAAAGAAGGTAAACTGAATTAAAAATGGTGACTTCTCCATTAATGCCTTCAAATAATGGTAATCTCATGGTCTTGTTTCTGACAGGCAGAAAGGCTGTTTTCATTTGACAGCGTCTCTTTGTCTCTGAGCTGCAAAATACCAATGTCCTTACATGCTTCATAGCTGACCCATATAATACTGTAACCGTGGTTTATCCCATTTTCCCCATCCCTAATGAGACAGCAATGTGAAACAGCTGTTAAGGCTTGGATCTCTCCCAGGGTGACACCCTGCATTCAGCACTCAGCTGGACCAGAACCCTTCCTGCACTCTGCTTCTGGACATTGCCTGTAATGACTGTTTCATGCAAGGGATGCTGTGAGCTGCACTGCACTCCTGTCATTCTCATGTCTTCATTTTCCCCACTCTCTCTCTCGAGTGAGCACTGATGGTGAGCAGTAAACGTGGTAAGAGCTGAGCATTAGCTACCCACTGCTCCCAGCAGGGGGTCGGTGCCAGAGCACACCTTTCCCTACCAGCCAGCTGAGGAGCTGCCCTCCTGCATACCCACATCATCAGTGGAGATGGACAGCAGGGCAGCCCCACCTAGCTCTGTGCCAGTCTGTCCGTGTGAAGGCAGCAGGAAGGCTTGAGCCTACAGCAGGGTTTGCATGTTAGCCCCCGTGTCTGTGCGTGAAGGGCTCCTTTCTGTTGATTCACAGGGCTTAAAACCATCACTTTCAGACAGGGTTCTTTACTTTTAGTTTGTAATTTATGAATTTCTTCTCCAGAATTCTTTTTTTTTTCTTTCCCATCAGAGCTGCAGCCACTGCTGCAGTCCAGAAGCCACCACTGTTCTGTCTGCCTGCTGATGATTCTTTTCCCTTCTTTGTAATAGCTTGTATTGGACTGAGGCAGGTCTTGAGCGACCGGATCAGACCTTGTAGGTTTGGCAGGTTGGGTCTGGCTTTCATCAGCTCTGATTCACATCTGGCTTCTGTGGCAGCAAGGGTCACATTCACAGCATGGGCTGGTACTGTAAGGAAGTACAGCATCGTCTTCCCAGTGTCACACCATCAAATCTTGCATTGCTGGGACAACTGGGTTGTACTGCCAGGAGTCACTGTAGGGATTCCCAACTCTTCTGAAAGCAACTTTTTTTGTTGGACAGTGGGGAAGGAGGTACAGTAGGGAAGCATCCTCCTTGGTAACTGTCTGCAGTAGTTTTTCTCCAGCAGTTTTTCTCCCTCCCTTCCCAGTTCCTTGTGCTGTTGACTGGAGGTGGCTGGGCAGACGTCCCAGTGGCAGGAATCAGATCTCCTGGCTTCCTGGCAGCAGGGGAACTGCACTGACATAAGAAATCAGTCAGGAACTGAGATGCATTGCTATCTCTCCACATTTTCCACCAGAGACTGCAGAAAGGCTTTCATTCACTTACAGCTAGGAAGTTTTCTTTGCTGAAACAAGAGGTGTACTTGTTCATCTGAGGCATGAAACCACCGCTAGTGGAAAACTGGCTGTATGCTCCACTGTGGAGAAATATCTTACCTTTCTCAGAATGCTGGTTTGTCTTTTGTTTTCCTTCACATTAAGAAACATTCCCAGTAAACTTCTGGGGAGCCAAATTGGCCACCCGGTTCCAACAGGAGGTGCAAGTGATTTGCTTATGAAAACTCTTAATTCAACACTTCTGTTTTCACTTCTTCCCACATATCTTCAGCAGGTTGAGAAAATGCACAGAAAATTCACAGCGACTGCTTTTCTTGTGTGTGCATTAATGCCTGTTCAGGAAGGGGGGGGTCAGATAAGTGCTCTCCATTCAGACACGTGCTCTGCATGTTTTCCCTGCCTTGCTTCTGTTTGTAGCTCAGTTCCATTCGCTGCCCAGACTGCAGCTCCGGTCTTCAGCAGGGGCCGAGTTATTTTGGCTCGTGTATTGGTTGGGTGGTGGGAGCCACTATGAAACCAGGACCATGAGAACACAGTGTGTTTATTCCTTTCTGTCCCAGGCAGGATTTGGCTCCTTAGTTTGGAACAAAGAGAAGGGGAAAACAAGTTTTGCATCCTTGTAACCAGCTCTTGAGCGTTAAGCATTGTTTTGCCTTTCCTGTTTTGTGTTCCTTCTGCATTTATGTTCATTCCCACTGCAGGTTGATGTGGGATAATAGTGCTGTTGTCTGCTGGCATCACCGAATCCTGCTTCTGGAAGCCACTTCCCCCCGTGGTTTACGTTTATTTTACACTGCCTGTCCCTGTGTAGGCCTCTGGAAGCAGTCCCCCTGGGGGGGCCAGGCCATGCATCACAATTTTTGTGTGGCTGGCTTTTTAGGAGCCTTGCCTTCATCTCCATCCTCTGCCGTTGCAAGATCTGTCGGCGAGATACGGTGGTGTTGCTTACAAGGCAAACAGGAGCTGAAGCTGTAGTTGTGAGCAGACTGAGTTCTGATAGTGTCAGGAGAGATGCACGATAGCACGATCAGCAAGTTTTGCGAATGTTTTCATCCCCCCCACCCATTTTCACTGCATTCCAGTTAAGGAGAAGTTTGGATTTTGTGCTTTCTCATACAGAAGCCAGGAGAGCCTTTCCCAAGGGAACAGAAAACCTCATCCATCCATCTGCTGTGCTGACCATTCTTTAAAAATAGCAAGATCATTTGTGTGACCAGGTCAGAGGCTGTGCTGAGAAGCATTCAAGCAGGAGGAGTTGCTGCCTTTCCTGTGGCAGTGCTTGAAGCTGTTCTTTTGGCAGCTTGTGTTTCCACCCATTCATTGTAGGAGCACTTCCTTCCTCATTAGCAAAAGTACCTGGAAGCACAGAATTGTGTCATGAGATAGGAAGTGTTTTCCAATAGTTGTCTGTGTAATTATATTCTTAGGGTGTAGCTTTATACAATGCCCAGTATTTTGTACACAGTTAGAATTTGGGCACGCAGTTCTGGCACGCTGCCCGCAGCTCTCTCTTAATAGCATTAGCAGAGGAAACCTAAAAGATTGATCCCTTCCTCCGATAGCTCCGTGTTTTGGGAGTCGGATGCTCTATCTGATCTGGGAGTGTCTGGCAGGATCACAATTAATTTGGCAGGAGTCAGTAGGGTGACAGAGAAGGCTTTGCTTAAAAGGTAAGAACTGTGGCTGCTGATGCTGCAGATGCTCTGACAGCCACTTGGATGAGTTCAGCTCTGAATTTAGAATACAATGCTGTTACAATCAGCAACTGCCTGTAAACACCCTTTCTCCCTGTTCCTTGGTCCCTGTGCCTAGTGGCTGTTGAAGTAATAAGTTTTCTGTTAGAGCGTTTATCTCCTGCCATCTAACCCAAATAAACGTTCCTAACGTCACTGACCTTTGGGGCATCCTGTAAAGCCCCTGTTAATGATGGAAGGCTGTTCTGAAACAAACAATCAAAGGCAGCAAATTGAAGATGTTGAAAGATGCCATCTCTGGAAGGGCTGTGTGTGCCGCTCTGCTTTCAGTGTGTGTAAACTGTCAGGTCTGGACAAGCTGCCTTCCTGCTGCTCCCAGGAGATGGCTCCGAGCTCAGAGCACGCCTTGTGGAAATATTTCCCATGTGATAGAGCTTTATATAAATCTGCTTCAGTGGGGAGAGGGGAGGGATCCCTTCCTGCTCTCTCCCCTTCTCAGTGCTGGCCATTTGCTGTTGCAGGTCAGAATCCCTCATGACAGGAGACCAACAGCAGTTGGAAAGAGGAAGATGTCCTTTCTCAAAGGATCTGGTTGCTTTCTAGCTTCTCAAAGATTATTTATTTTGAAGTTCTTCACTGAAAGCAAAGCCATGGAGTTGGAGGTTATGGCAGGGCAGCCGTAGCTGAGGCCTTGCTGACCCTGCGAAAAACAGAGAAAAACAAGCACTGATTAGCTCCCAAGATAAACTGTTGCCTCTGATTTTGTGGAGGGCAGAGGACTGGTTTCATTCCGACAGTTGTCTTGAATGGACTCTCCCCTCCCAAAATAAGCCTGGCTTTTATGGGATGATAGGGCTTCTCAGGGCGGTACACCTCCCAGGCCCCATGGCAGCAATTCCTGCTGCAGCTGCCGGCCGGGCTGGGCTGGGTGGGCACAGCAGGAATGGTGCCATATGGACCTCATCTCCACCGCAGGGTGTTTTTCCACTTTCAAAGTATGCTGCATTCTTGGCTCTTGTCCCAGCATGGCTGCATAGCTGGAATTCCTGGGCTGCTTGAGCAGGAGGAAGGAGGGGTCTTCCTGGCTGCTTTCTGTGAGATGCAGCAGTACAGCGGGACTGGAAGTTGAGAGCAGCTTGGCTAATTAATGCCAGCACACCAAAGGCTTTTTTGTGCTGTTCCCTTCGTTTAGCAGCGAGCTGAGAGCATGCCTGCATCATTAAATGATTGTTCGTGGGTCACATTGGATCCCATCTCTAAGGCAGCAGATGGCTGAGCACCTTCTCGAGAGCAGTTGCAGTGTGTTGGTGGGAGGTGCACGTGCTGCATCCACTTTGCTCCTGTTCTTTTTCTGGGGGATGAGCCTGGGACTTGGGGCATTAGTTGGCATATTAGCGCCAGTGAGATCATGAAATACCAGGGAGACAGGGCAGGCATAATGAATCTGCTGAGCCAAGATGATGTCATGAGCCTGGAGTCTTACGAGGGATTTAGTGTTTTGTGCCATGCAAGTGAAAATGAATAGATGGAGAGCATTTATCCAGGCAGAAAGTAAATACAGAGATTAGACTTGTCATTGTTACTGAGGCAGCACCAAAAGCGGACGGTGTCCCTGGAGCCAGGGCTGCTCAGCCATGAAGAGATGGGTAGGAAGGGAGAGGAGCCTGTCCTAGAACCGGTCTCCTTTTAGCCGCAGGCATGCGGTAGGGATTTGCATTTTGATTATTCTTCAGTAGTCTTTTAAGCTCTCTTTCCAAAGCATCTCCCTCTGCTCCTCTGTATTATGGCCCATGAGTTGCGTTGGGTGCACAGGGAGCGCTGCCAGAGCTGCAGCACGGCGGAGGGGAGCTGGAGGATTGAGCTGGTAGAAGGTAAAGTCTGGCCTCTGACCTTTGTTTCCTTTCCAGCTTGTAGTGGAGAGACTTCTGGAGCCTGAGGCAATTCTCAGTTCAGATTTTTAAGCTTATATATTGTAGAGAAGGGAAAAAATTGCCACCGCCAAGCTGGGTGCTGCTGCAAGGTGCAGATGATGGGCCGAGCTTTGGTTTTTATCAGTTTAATTCAGTTCTCCTGAATTTTCCAGTTCACGCCTTTGTTTCCCTTTCTCCTTTTACTCTGTCACTTTTCAGCAAGCTGAGCTGCTTGGGAACTCTGTAGTGCAGGAGGTTTTTCACTCTGAGGGTGCTGACACACTGGAACAGGTTGCCCAAGGAGGCTGTGGATGCCCCATCCCTGGAGGCATTCAAGGCCAGGCTGGATGTGGCTCTGGGCAGCCTGGGCTGGTGGTAGGCGACCCTGCACATAGCAGGGGGGTTGGAACTGGATGGTCATTGTGGTCCTTTTCAACCCAGGCCATTCTGTGATTCTATGATCTCGCTCCAAGCAGCCACCACAGCTGTATTTCAGCCTGGGTTTGGGATGACACGGTTATTCCTTCTACCCGCAGGGCTACAAAGCAGATCTCACTAGTGGCTGAGCTCTACAGGTTGTAAAATAAACTCCCCTCCAGCAGGTTTAGCATTGTTGTCTTTTTATTATTTATTTTTCTGGTGGGTGTCAGCTGTGTTCTCTTCTTGTTTTGGAGTCACCCTGATGGCAAATCTTACTAGCACCAGATGTTAAAAGGCAGAGGATTGCTCATGTTTTTCTTGGCGCAGCATACTCCCACTGCGCCCTGCTTAATATTATCTGAACAATAATCTGATGATTAGGAGAGATGGTGAAATGAAGCTTTATGTAGATGATCTCCTTTCATCTCTTCAGCTGACTCTTGGAGGCACTGCATTAAAGGATTGGTTTGATAAGGAATTCAGGGCTCCTGAGGGCAATTATCATTTTTACTCCCAGTATTTCTCAGATGGAAAGGAGTAAAAGCATCTACTGCTGTAATCTCCTTTATCCTTCAGCGTAGCTCTGAAGGCACTACCCAGTCACTCCTCACCGGGAGCTGTGTGTTCTGGAACAGACTTGACACAGTAGCTGTTAAATTACAGGGCTGGAGCAAGCAGCATCTTAAATTGGGATCCAGTGGAAAATCCCAGCAAAGCAGAAAGCCCTCAGAGTGCTTTTCCCTGCTAAGATGCTTCCAGCACACTCAGTCATGGTTTCTGTATGCCTTCACATCCCTTCAGCCAGTCTGGTGTTGTCCAGGTGTGCTCTGTTACTCGCTGCTGCAGCACTGGGTGTCCCTCCGTGCTGACAGCCCCATTGCCACCATCCTGCCCTGAGCAGGGGCTGCTGTTTGTGGAAGGGCTCGTCTCACCATCAAATCTGCCCTCCCAGGTAACAATTCCTGCTCTAACACGTGGAGGAGAAAATAAGGCTGCCTCTGTTCAGGGCTGCCTCTGGGCATAGGGGAGCCTTTGTTAGAATTACCTTGTGCTGTCACTGCTAGCTGCCGCTGATCTAATCGCTTTTTCTCTTGTCTGTCTTTCCTTTTCCCATCTTCTTTGTTTTTGTGTTGTGCTCTCCGCATCCCGTAGTACAAGTCTGTGTTTAGGTCCTACTCGCAGGACTTTGTGCCTCACAACCAAGTCTCCGTACCTCCTTTCCTGTCTTCTACCTCCTCCTCCTGCTCCACCGCACCCTTTCCGCCCGTCCACCCGTCTCCGAGCTCTGACCTCGCAGTGCCAGCCACGGCCAGCCCGTCTCCCAGCACTGGGGATGTGCCAAACTCCTCTTCGCAGGAGAGCAGCTTTAACGGGAGTGCTCCTGTCTGCCTTCCTTCTGAAAC
Source organism: Pavo muticus (assembly GCA_016647715.1). Lineage (NCBI taxonomy): Eukaryota > Metazoa > Chordata > Aves > Galliformes > Phasianidae > Pavo > Pavo muticus. The sequence continues at coordinate 4,313,109 of JACDJE010000064.1, forward strand.
CTCTCTCACTGATTCTCTGCAGACGCCTTCGGTGAGACTATCCAAAGAGGTGATCGTGTGCACCTTAACGCAGGGCCGGGCTTGTTTTTGTTTTAAAGAAATGTCTCTTGTGTTAACACTTGTCATTTGGTTTCCAAATTCGAGTGTGAATGCGGAGAGGTAGTTCTGTACAAAAACGATGGCTACACATCTGAGCAGGTTTGAGAGGTTGGAAACATAAAATGTCAAATGCTGGTGAAGGGGAGAGGAAGAGAAGTTGCTATAGCTTCCTGCAATTGTGATGCAAGTCAGAGGAAGGTAAAGGAGTGCTTGGCGAGGTTGGCTCCCAGCCGTGCTTCACATCCTGCAGGAGCTGCGTCTCTGCTCTCCTGCTCCCTGAGTCCCTGGTGAGCCCCAGGGGCAGTGGGTTAGCTCAACTCTGCACTCTCCTCACGTAAGCCCCTACTTTCTGTGGGCTCCTGCTGTCCCCAGCTGCCAGCGCTGGTGGCACTCGGTGCAAAGCGTAATGCAGTGCTGGAGCTGGGCTGAAAGCTGTTCCCTCACTGACCAGCTCAAGGTCTCTGGTTGGTTTAGCAGGCCAGTAGGCAGGTTACTTCTTTAAGCACCTCATTTACAAGGCAGTTTCTCATCTGTGTGTTGCAAAACCTAGAGTTGATGGGATCAGAGCCTCAACTCGCCTCTTCACAGTACTTAGAAGAGGGACATACACCACAGAAATCAGTTTTTCACCCATTAGACCTGACCTTGCTCTTGCATCTTTGTTGCCTCGAGTTCTTGTAAGCACCCAGCAGCCCTCAGGTTTGGCTCAGCCTGGCTCCTTGGGGCTGGCACTGGCAGAATGGCGCTTGTGCTCAGGCTCTGAACGCTTAACAGCTGCACTCTGGAAGTCCTCATGTGCACTGTGCACCTGCGCAGCTCCCGTGGCAGCTCTCGCTATGCAGTGCCTGCTGCTGTCCTGCTGCAGCTCAGGGCCTTCAGGACAGTCCTTGAGAACTCTGATGCGGTCACCTCTGGGAATGTGCAGCTGGAGGACGGGCTCCCACCTCGGTGACAGCACCGCAGGGAGCAAGTGCTTGCTACCAGCCAACGCTGTCGAGGGACACCGTCACGTATTTCCTTTCATCCTGTCTCCCCTAGAGTGAAAACGCCAGTGAGGAGGCTGGTGAGGGTGAATACGTCAATCTGTATTCCTCTGGCCAGAGCAACGGGGAACTCCCTCATTCTGGAGGAGTAAGTAACCGGGAGAGGCCACGCACTGGGAAGGGGCTGCCTGGTGCATGCTGAGCTCACACTGTGGCCCGGCCCCTGTGCACCCCGGGGTGCCCGGTCCCCTCGCTGGTGGTCCATTCGCTTGCCCTCTCCTGGCTTGCAGGCTTTGGTGGCCTCCTGTTCCGGCGCTGAGAGCCCCGGCAGGAAGGAGGGATGGCTTTGCCTTCCTCCCTGGCCCGTTTGTGCTTTGCTGTTTGTTTGGAGCTGCTTGCATAAGGTTCCCTTTTGGAGAGCTGCACTCTGACCAGCACGGTCTTCTGTCTGTGTTTACTCTTGTAACCGCTTTGGCTTTCCTATCTCAATAAATAAAGCCTTGTGCTCCCCTTTTTCAATTCTTATTTTTCCTTCCCCACTTGGGTACAAAATGATTGATGGATAGCACTGTAACCACCTACCGCTTCTTCCTTCACTTGAGCCTCCTATCTGAGCTGTTTCCTTGAGGAGATGGGGCGTACCCCATGGCAGGGAGGTGCCACCTTCCTGCTGTGTCACGCAGAGCTCTGTGCTGCTCCTTTTGCCAGCCCTCACCTAGGGTGGCCCATCTGCAGGGTGTTTCCAAAACCTTTGACCCTGCTGGCATTAAATATCCAAGGAGACTCCCCTTCATGAGGCAGCAGCCCCAGCCCTCTGGGCAGTCACTAACTGATTCTTAACTTGGAAGCAAAGGACTTTACAGATAGATGCAGCCTGGAAAAATTCTACAGTCACTGACAAATCTCAGCTCCCTGGTGCACCTTCCCCACGAGTCGAGGTGCTCTCAGTCCTGTCTGTTCAGTAGAAGGAATGTCCAAGTCCACTTTGCGTGATGTCAAATGATTCTGAACTCCAGCGCTGCTAGATTAATATCCCCATTTGCCATTCATGGCTGTTCCCCTCTGTAATAAATGGCTAATTTAAAGTGCTGCAACTCTATTTGCTCTGAGCTGTCCACCTGCTGTTCCATGCTGTGTTCGGATGGTTCTGCTTGTTTGCATTAGCCTCATTTCCACAGCCGTGAATTGTGAAGTGGAAACGTTCCATCATTGTGTGAGCTCTTCTGATGGAGGAGAAGGGAGTAGGAAAGGCGCTTTGCATCCGTCCCCCTGCCCAAGGCAGTCTGGTCTTTTGGGGGCTGTAACTGAGAGGGGAACTGAAACTGGAGAGCTTGGAGCTGGCTGTGTCCATTCTGATTAAAGCAGAAGGCAAACGTATTTCAACAGTAAGGGCTGAAAAAAAAGCAATGAGAGGGTTAAAATTCAAGGCAACAGCTGACTTGTGTTGTAACTTTCAGCATCATTTCACAATGTTAAAAGCAAACAATACTAATTACACTAGTCTCCAGAGATGGTCCCAAATTTCCTATCTAATTAACTTCTGTGTTTTCCTGGCATTTGGCATTAACTTGCATCAATCTTTAACTGCTCTGAAGGAATTTACAGTAAAGAGCCATTTAGAGGCAGTAAGACTGTAAATGCAAGCTTGGCTGTGGTGCAAGGATCCAGGGCATAATGAAAAACTTCCTTCTCTTTGCAGGAATCTCCCTCTGTCAAAGACGGCCATTCCAAAGACTCCACTTCAAACAGCAGTGCCATGGGGAAAGAAGGCAAAGATGGTGCTGAGAGGTGAGCCTGGCTCCCCTGTTGCAGCTGCTTCCCTGCCTGGAGGTGTGCAGAGCACCATTGGTGTTCTTCTCTCCCTGCTCTCTCCCAGGGCTCATTGTGGCCGCCCTTCTGCCCTCAGCCCTTCACATTTAAGCCCATTCAGTTGGGTTTTTTGCACAGTGGCAGAGCAGTGAGATCCTACTGCAGAAGGAGGATCAAAGCAAGATGTCATTACTTAACTCAGCGAGCCCGTAGGGGTTAATGCAGCCTGTGTTCGTCATCGCGAGGCCATCTAATTGGCAGTCCTGTCATAGGCACTGGCTGCTCCCTCCTGCTTCCAGGGAAACGTGTGAAAAAAGTCTGTGTCACTGCTGGGAAATGGTCTTCAAGAAGGGAATTTCTTCCTAACCCTGCTAGTTAAAGGCTGGCAGAGGCCCCAGAGCAGGAGTCTTTATATCCCTCCTAATGCTCTTAGCTATCATTTGTCTATGTAAATGAAGAGGTGCAGGCTGTAACAGATGGGCTACAGTAGGAATGGAGCGAGTGCTTCCCTGCTGCTTGAGATTGCTCTTCAATTGCATTTCTAAGGCAGAAATAGAGAACGGCATTGTTTTGTGTGTGACAGTCAACTTCCCTCCTCCTTTCTCCTGCAGTCGGTTTGAGGGTTTTAATCCCTGCAGTGAAGGAGGCAATACAGCAGTGCTCTACAAAGCTCAGTGCAGGCTGTTGCACCAAACTCTGACCTGTGCCTGGGGAAGGCTGTAAGGGATGTGCACTTCTTTCATTTCCTTAAGAATGCAGGCATAGAGAGCGTGCCCAGGTGCAAGAGCACCTGTCTGTGGTGTAACTCGGGCTGTGAATGTGCACCCAAAAAGTGGTCAGGGTGCCAAATCTTCCTGCAGAAAGAGTCATCTCTACATGTATGTATTTTGGTCAGCTCACAGCCCATGGTAGCAGAGTTTGGAGCATGTTCAGTCTCTGTACGTTTGAGGGAGGGCTTAGATTTGTGTGCAAGAATAATCTGGTGAATTAAGGAGATGTGAAAGTGTGTATTCATGCAGGGCATAGTAAAATCCTTTCTGCCAGAAATCCAGGCAGGTCCTAAAGGTTTGTCTGTTTCTCAAGAGGTGCACAAAGTAACAGAATTACTGCTAGACATTTAGGCTTGTTTGCAAAAGCTTTACCTCCAGGCCTTGTGTGTACTTACTGCTACTTAGTGAGGGTCTGTACACTGAGAGCTCAGGTGGACCCAGCATCCCTCTGTCATCAGGCGGGCGATGACACTGATGGTGGTTTGCCTGCTTTTTAACAGGCAGCAGCAGTCACCAGATGCTTTGGAATCGTCACAGTTGGAGGAAGAAGTGGATGAGCTCTCCCTTATTGACCACAGTGAAATTATGGCTAGGTTGACACTGAAGCAAGAGGTAGGTTATGTGTTCATGTTCTTTGGTTTATGTTCTGTTGAGAGCTGACTTTCTGAAGGCATGGTTAGCAGGTTTCCCAAACAGGACATTGCATTACTGATGGAGAAGCCAAGGCAAGAAATGTAAGAAGGCCAAAGTAAGAAGTGGCTTTGTTTCTGGCTTGGGTGCTTTCCCAGACACCTTTGCTTGCTGTGCTCTTCAACCAAGCTGTTTTTTCATGCAGCTTGAGGGAACACACAAGCTTTTGAAGCTTTCAGATTTACCAGGGGCTATCCTGAAAGATAGAAAGAATTTGTCATTTACTGACACTTCAGGAGTGTTCTTCGGGCAGCTGAGAGGCAGTGAGAAGCTATTGCTGATTCCATAAGTAGTATTTTTTGCATCTTGCCATGGGGTCACCTGAAAAATTGACATTTTAGACATAGCTGCTCAATGGCTGTAAGTCTATGGGTTTTTTTCCCAGTGTTTTGCATATTAAAATAACAGGCTTAGATAAGGGAAGCCAGGCACGATTCCAGTCTGACCTGCAGGAATGTTTCCATCAGCTTTAAAAGACAACACACAAAAGCAGCAGTGATTGCTGAACATTTTGGAGTAGCAGATCTGCGTCAGCCCTTAACTTTTTTCTTCCCTTTTTCTTCCTTTATGGTCTGCATGTTATAAACAATATAGTACTGCTCCTGCACGCCGTTTCCTGCAGCGTGGGAACCACTGGCTGACTGGTAGATCAGTTCTGCATATTTTCAGTTGTGAATAGCAGGAGCTAAAAGAAGGATGTTCTCAGAGAAAGGCAGGGGTCAAGGAGTTAGCAGGGCTGTTCTGCTCCTGGTTATTGGATTGCTTCAGGTGACCTCCAGCCAAACAGTTCCAGATTAGGGAATTAACTTGCTAGGTTTTTGGTGTTCCAGGAGCATGCAAGTTGAATGCACGACCTCTCACCCCGCAGCCACTGTGGTACGTGGTCCTGCACTTTGAGACGGTTCACACAGAGCTGCTGCTCTGTTAGTGGTCTTTTGGGAGCATTTGAGAGTCTGGGATATTTCTCTTCATTCTTCTGTGGCCAGAAGGTTCAGCTTTCACTGTGCTTCACAGCCTGGTTTTAAGGAGTCAGAGACCCTGAGCGGTGATCGGCCCAGATCCTCATCTGGGACACCAAATGTTTGACTCAGATTCCAGGATAAGCCCAGCACTTTGAGATCGTGTCCCAACTTGAGCTGCAAACAGTGCCAGGAACGCTGTGTGCTCTACCAGTTGGTGCTGAGTTTGAGCCCCTGAGATGGTAAACCAGGCCGAAGGGAGCTTGGATTGTGTGTGAAGCTCTTCTGTTCTCATTGCAGGGAGATGATGGGCCGGATGTCCGCGGTGGATCTGGAGATATTTTGTTGGTGCATGCAACGGAGACTGACAGGAAAGGTACAGGGGATGCCCCAGAACAAAGCTGGGGAGTATGACCTGATGTGGGCTTTTGCTGCTGGGCTTCTGCATCTCTGTGGTGGGAGCAGTTACGATGTGACTGTTGCTGCTGGACCAGGATGGAGAGCTCTGCATTAATCATCCCCTGAGTTGTGGGGGGATTGTGCTTATCTTTGGTGAAACAGAGGTAAGCTGGATAAGCGCCTGGTCATTCCATTTAACAGCAGGGCTGGAATTAACTCCTCATGGCCCTGAAGCCAGTGGCACTGCTGCCGTGGTGTCTCCAGGCCTGCCGAGGGCAGATGTTATCTTCTGAAAGTGCAGAAGTGATGGGGGCTGTTGTGGCCATCAGGCAGCCCCCCCGGCACTGATCTGCTGCCACCCCCTCCTCGTACTGCCTCGCTTCCTCGTCCAGCTCTGTACCACTACACCTCGCCCAGGGCAGGGAGGGAATTCACTGCACGTGAAATGAGATGTGGAGGAGAGAGCCAGGGCTGGCACCTCCTAGCTCTGTTTGTTACAACCCCAATCTCAATCCAGCCCCAGTCACCACCCACGTGGAGCAGCTCCTCTCGGAGAGCTGTGACAAACACAGTCATTGCAGCATTTCCAGAGAGTGATTTTGAACCTGCCAAATGCATTTGTGCTGATGGCCTTTAACCAGAATTGATCTCCTTATCTCCTGGGATGCAAGGCGAAATGTTCTAGCCCTCTGAACCACTCAACTCTCATATTTTAGAGGTTTGATGGTCAAAGGGGAGATATCTTTCATGTGCATTTTTAAATGGCAGCTCTTATACTGTAGCATAAGGTGTTTCCAATTACTTATAGCACCATTCAGCTAGCAAGAAAATCCTTCCCTTGGCAGATATATTTCCCTATTTACGTCAGGCATCAAACCCAGGCACAGAGGACCAAAGTTAGGAACGTACTAGAGAGAAGGAGGCAATTCATTGCACTGTGGTTAGATAAGTACATTAAAAATATATATATAAATGGAAATACCCCATGTAGAAAAGCCAAAACTGGAATAGAGGAGCTCTGATTTTACTCTTGCTGTTCTCCAGAACAAGCGTCACATTGGAAGAACTTCCCCACTGTGTTTAAAGACCATCACTTGACAAATGTGTGCTCAGCCACCAGTTCCTGAATGGGGAGCTCAGAGGAGGCTGCAGGCAGTGAGGTGAAGGCTTGGAGAACCTCTCGAGATGAGGATTCTAAATGTGCAGCAGAACAGGGAGGGAGGATGGGCGGAGGGGGAGCAGTGCGTTCCTCGGAGCAGTCACACAGCTCAGCCTTGCGTGCTCTGCCAAGCTGCTGATCTGAATGGAGCACAGAGGAATTTGTGCTATGCTAACCCAGTGTTTGGGTGACTGAGAGGGTTAATGAATTAAGCTTACAATGAGAAGAATTCAGGGCTTGTAAATCAATCAGCCAAACAGCACAGAGGGGTATAGTTAAGAGGCTTTCCTTTAAAGATGAATTTCTTGGCAGCTTTGAGTGCCAGAGCAGACCAGCTGTATTACCTCACGTTGCCTTTTGGGCAGACGGGAACCCAGAATAACTGTAACTCCACGCCCTGTTGCATGATGCTTCTTGTCCATCTGAGTTTTCTAAAAGAGCTAAATGGAATAAGGGATGAAAGGAGACTTGTGGTCTTTGGGAGCAAAATCCACGGTCAGTTAAGTGCTCGCAGCCGCGTGCGAGTGCAGGATTACAGCTGGAGCAAGCCTAGGGCTCACCCCTGACATGACCACCCAGCCTCCAGCTTTACAGCTTACATCTGATCGCTGTAGCCAGGAGCCAGCAGCACGCTCTGCTTTCAGAGCACGAGGAAGAAGCATCTCTGTGAAGCTCCTGCCAAGAGAAACGCTGCAGGTAGCGACGCACGGCTCTCACGCCGTTCCCTGCTTTCCCACCCTTCCCTGCACAGTGGGCCCACGTTCCAGCACGTGGGTGTGGGTGTGGGGTGCTCCCTGTCCTGGTGGAACATGCACAGCCAAGCCCGGGCAGGCACAGCAGGAGCCTTCCCCTATGGGTGCTGCTGAGCCTCTCCAGCGGTCGCAGCGGGGCAGGCAGGGCAGAGTGCCATCCCACTGCAGATGCTGACTGCAGCACAGCTTGGTTTGATATCAGACCTAATTAGCTTCCATTTTGACCACATGGCAGCGTTCGTGTCGTGGCAGGGTCACACACGGGGCAGAGTCAGTTTTTGCTGTGCTATCTACTCTTCTGGTTGAAAATAATCAGATATTCACACTGCCCTGGGGCAGACCTCCTGGAACACAGCAGGGGCAGAGGGGCTGCAGCACCAAGCCATAACACTGAGCTACGTGTGTGCCTGTTCAGGAGGAAAGTGACCGTCTTTCGCAGGGCTCCGTGCTGCCTGAGCAGTAAAAGCAGAACAGGCACCCACCTCTCATTGCCACATCTTCTCTTTAGAGCATCCCCAGGGCTTTCAGCACATTTGAATCTGACCTGTTATTATAGTTCCTGTCCCACAAACAGGTGTGTTTCACCAGCCCCTTTGGTGGTCGCATAAGCTCGAAAGAAAATTGGGGTGCTGCAAATGGGAGCCAGCCTGGGGGACAGGGCAGCTCCTGCTCTTGTGCCTTAGGGTCCATCTGCTGGTGAGAAACAACAGCACAGCTTTCCTGTTCAGCTCATCCTTGTCAAGATGTGTCTGTGTCAGTGTCCTCTTTCTGTGAGGCTGGATTCAACCTTACATGAAGCTTCATTTTCTGCAGGCAGGGCTGACTGAGTCTTCCTTGTCTTTCTCTGTAGATCTGGTGCTGTACTGTGAAGCCTTCCTGACTACATACAGGACGTTTATTACCCCTGAAGAGCTCATCAAGAAGCTGCAGTACAGATATCCTTTTCCATGAAAGGCAGTTCGTCCCAGGGAGCAGAGCAGAGCAGTCCTCATGGAGGGAGCTGGTGGTGAGCTGGCTGGTCACAAACCTGCTGAGAACTTTGGGCTGTGATCGCCCTGGAGGTGCCCCGAGCAGCACTTCCTTCATCTCTGCTGCCTACAAATGGGAAATGCCACAGGGCAGGTCTGCAGGGAGCGGAGCGCTGGACCTGAGCGTGGTGTCCTGGGGGCCCTGACAGGGGAGAAGAGCAGTTCACATTTTCTGTACAGAACTGGGGACGAGGTCATTTGTTTGGGACATCTGGTCTGTAGAACGGGGATCGTGTGCCCGTCCTTCCAGAGGGGCTGTGGGAATTGCTTGGGCAGATGTAGGATAACACCAGCGATGGCTAAACTGTCAAGTCCTATTCTCCCTCTTACTACAAGAAATGCAACACAGAAGATAATGTCCTTTTGGCCTCCAGCTCTGAGCTGGTATCTGCTAACGAGGCCGGGGCTGGCCGTGCAGTGTGTGTTAGTGCTTGTGGCAGCACAGAGCAGGCTGCTCGCTGAGCACGCTGCATGCAGTGCTTCCCTTTGGCTCTGTCCTTGTCACTCCCTTTGCTGCGTGGGGCAGCGGCCTGGTGGGCTCTGCTCCTGCACACACCCACCACAAAAGCAGCCTGATGTCACCCTGCCCTGAGCCGCAGCTCATCACTGCCATCTGCAGCAGGGACAGCCTCCCTCGCTCCTGCTGGGATCGGTGCTGCCAAGGACACAGCAGAATCTCCTTGGAGAGCAGGTGTTGGTGGAAGTACTGGCTGGGACGCTCCTGCAGGCCCTCTTGGATATTTGGCTTGCCGTTTCTCTCTCCATTTGTGCACCTGGTGGAAGCGTGCTCAGGCTCTGCTGTCTCCCTGGCTCCCACTCCCCTTGCAGCAAATCGGGCAGAGAGAAAGGTGGAGGTGATGTCTGAGATCTGTTATGGGACCTGAGAGATGTCTCAGTCTGGTGTGGGAGATGGCAGTAGAGGAATGCAGCTTGTTAAATGCCACCTTAGAGACAATAGTCTGAGGGTCCACCTGCTCTGCCTGCGTAAGTTCTGCGAGGCATGAGGACCCCTCACACCCCTGCTGCCTGCAGCTGGTGGCAGCTCAGTGCCACGTTAATTAGAGCCGTAGCGGTGTCCTTCATCTCCTAGAAACTCAGCACCAGTTTTAGTCAAGATGCAATAATATCCATTCTGCTGTTCCTCAGGGCAGCTGCTAATTGTGCTAGCGGTTGATTCTTTAATTTGCAACCAACATATGAGAAGTTTTGCCACTTCCCAGATACGTTTAAGAAGCGAGTCAGTAAGAACACCTTCTTCGTGCTGGTGAGAGTGGTGGATGAGCTGTGGTGAGTTGCCTTCATCGTTTTGGGGTGGGAGGAGCACAGTCAGTAACAATACCAGCATCCTGGAGTCGCAGTCCTGATGCCTGCCCTGGCTTTGCCATCTTTCAGCTTAGTGGAGCTGACGGAGGAGATTCTCAAGCTGCTGATGGACCTGGTGTTCAGGCTGGTCTGCAACGGGGAGCTGAGCCTCGCCAGAGTGCTGCGCAAAAACATCCTGGACAAAGTGGATCAGAAGAAGATGCTGAGATACGCCAATTCCATCAAGCCTCTTGCAGCCCGCGGGGTGGCAGCCAGGTGAGGAAGCACTCGTGGCTATCTCTTGGTCCTTTCCCAGGGACAGGGCATCCCTCTTATTTGGACACAAGGCTTTTCTTGGTCCAAAATAGAAGAAAGGAAAGAAAACGAGTTACATTTTCATATCCTTTCTTCTTCATCTTTCTTTCCTGCAGGCCGGGGACCTTGCATGATTTCCACAGCCATGAAATAGCCGAGCAGCTGACCCTGCTGGATGCTGAACTCTTCTATAAAATTGAGGTACAGAGACGAGGACAGGGGGAGGGCAGAGGGAGGGATCTGCACACATCCACTCTGCAATCTCTGGTATTCCCAGCACACTGCAGGAGACAGCTGAACTTGTGTCAGCAAAAGACCACGACCACAGGCAGTGCCTGGGAATCTTAAGGCAGAAATGCCATGATAATAATGTGTGGTATTCTCCCACCCCTCTGTTTTTCTTCCCGAGCAGATTCCAGAAGTTTTGCTTTGGGCAAAAGAGCAAAATGAAGAGAAGAGCCCCAACCTGACGCAGTTCACAGAGCACTTTAATAACATGTCCTACTGGTAAGGAGCTCAGAGCATCCGTGGCACTGAGCTGTGCCTCACCTCTCCTGTCTTAGAGCTCAGGATGTTCCTCGCAGAGTTGGGCTCCTGTAAGTGGGCTCACGTGTGTGTTTTTGGCCAGGAAGCAGATACAGGTTTTGTGGAGCACAAGAGAAACAAAGTGATGAGCGTTCTGGAGGGCACTGTAACATGGAGGAATATGTCAGTACCCCTGAGCCCTTCAGACAAACATTCCCCTTGCGAATGAATGCACTGAATGATCATTGTTCTCATCCTTGGAATTAATCCTCACTCAGTTTAAGTTGGAGATATCAGAAACTTTCAATGTTGTTGATCCATCCTTATTAGTTGTCAGTTTTGTAAATGAAACAAGAGGAAATCTGAGATCTGCTTAAGTGGGTTTATCTTTCTCTGTTCTTCCAGGGTCCGTTCCATAATAATGCTGCAAGAGAAAGCCCAAGACCGAGAGAGGCTGCTCCTTAAGTTTATAAAGATTATGAAGGTATCAGCTCAGTTCTTGCTGTGAATCACCCGTGCTGTTCCTTAGCAGCAGAGTGGGACATGGCAGGTGGTAGAGCTGTTTTATGTTGTAAGGCATTACAGATCTCTGTGTGACTGGTATCTTTGCCCTCTTCACAGCACTTACGAAAGCTGAATAATTTTAATTCCTATCTGGCCATTCTTTCTGCACTGGATTCTGCACCCATCCGAAGGCTGGAGTGGCAGAAACAAACCTCAGAGGTGAGGAACAGTGCAGGCTTTCATATGGAGGGGAAAAAGGATAACTGTGGTTGTGGTATGAAGCAGCAGGGTGAGTTTTAACAGCTCAGCAGCATGACAGGGTGGAGGGATGGAGGATGAATGCTCTCCACTGGGCGTAATGGCACAGTGCTGGCAGCCTGCAGTGCTGCGGGGCTTTCTGACAGCTGCAGAAGTGCCAGCGCTGCCACGGGCTGAGGGAGCAGCTGCTTCCTCCCTGTGCTGTGAAGCTGTGGTGGAGCTGAAGGCAGTGAAGTTCTGTGTGGACACAGCAAGGGTCAGACTGAGCAAACGCACTGGTGGTGTTTGCAGGATGGCATTTACTCCCCAGGAGAGAGGTCACAAAGATAAAGGGGTGATCGGGGGCTTTGTGTTCTGCCAGGGCCTGGCTGAGTACTGCACACTGATCGACAGCTCCTCGTCCTTCCGTGCCTACCGCGCAGCCCTGGCCGATGTGGAGCCTCCCTGCATCCCATACCTGTGAGTCGGTGCTTCCTTTCTTCTGCTGCTACTTCTGTGCATTCCAGCAGTTCCTGCAGTGGTTTCTCAGCAGCTTCTGCCCAGCTCAGCACTGCCCTGCATCTCAAATAACACATCGTTGTGCCACATCAGACCCACGTGCCCCCTCTGAGCAGTCTGTCCTGCAGCAGGGAGGCAGCCCTTGGCACAGCTCCCCTTTGTGACACTGCATTCCCAGTACAAGATGACTGTTTTTCTCCATCCACTGCCACCACTGAGGATCTCGTTCCCTTTTATAACTGTGGATCAGAGCTCACACCACCTGCTGCTGCTGTTTCAGATGCTTTACTTTTGGTCTGGACTTTCTTTTAGTGAAGGTGACTGGCAAAGGAAAGATTCAGTAGCTGAACCTTCAGCTGACACCTTTTAACTGTGCTTTCTCTGGGGTCTGTGCACTGCAAGACAAGTTTTCTGTGAGCTGCAGTGGGTCCCACAGCTTCAGGCTGCTTCTTGCTCCTCTGCAACAGCTCAGATTCTGATGACTGAGAAGAGCTGTTAAATTAAGAATCTCCCTTAGCAAACACGGGTGCTTCATGCTCTTGGCTTGAAGCCCTTCCCTTCTTCTGCAAGGGCTCTCTGACCGAGATGGCACACTTGCTCTGCTTTTGCACCAGTAGAACTTCTGGTCTCGCTTTCTTCCACTGTACAATTCCTGGAGGAATGAATGTCACCTGGTGGGGGGCTGGGGAGGGCTGGAGGGAGCACAGCTGCTCTTGCTCTCAGCGGCACTTAACACCTGAGCACCTCCATATCTGCTGCCAGGGAGACATTGCCCTCCAGTTTAAAACTGGAGCTGGTCAGGTGCTGCGTGGCTGCCCTTGGCTGGCTCTCCTGCCCACGTATGGCAAACCTACGTGCTTGTTTGCATACTCCTGGCCCCATGCCCCTTTCTCTCTTTCAGAGGCCTAATTCTGCAGGACCTGACCTTTGTTCATCTGGGAAACCCAGACTACATCGACAGCAAGGTGAACTTCTCCAAGCGCTGGCAGCAGTTTAACATCCTGGACAGCATGAGGTGCTTCCAACAGGTGTAAGTGCAGCAGGGGGGGTCCGAGCCGGGCACTGTGGGGGCACAGGAGGGACAGCATCGAGGTGGAGATGCAAGGGGACCTGGCAGTGACACGGCTCTGCTCGTGGTCTGCTCCCCTCCCTGGGTTAGATAAGATTACTGAGTTGTGATGGCATTTTTCCAGCACTGCTTTTAAAATCCACTGTCGGTATATTTTCCTACTCTTTCTTTCCATGGCAGATTTTGCTGTGGCTGAGAACAGAGGTTCTCAGGGATACAAAGGGCTTTCCTCAGTGGATATAGAATGGCCTGGGTTGAAAAGGACCACAGTGATCATCTGGTTTCAACCCCCTGCTATGGGCAGGGTCGCCAACCACCAGACCAGGCTGCCCAGAGCCACATCCAGGCTGGCCTTGAATGCCTCCAGGGATGGGGCATCCACAGCCTCCTTGGGCAACCTGTTCCAGTGCGTCACCACCCTCTGAGTGAAAAACTTCCTCCTAATATCCAACCTAATGATGTTTTGTCCCCGTTGTGTCACAGCCCATCACAAGTGGTGGGCTCAGGTGACACAGAGCACAGCGCAGGATCTGTGTGGGGATGTACTGGGGGGTCCCTCAGCACCTCGTTTAACTGCAGCCCTTCTCTGTGGTTCTGCAGACATTACGACATCAAGAGGAACGACGACATCGTGTCATTCTTCAACGACTTCAGCGACCACCTGGCAGAGGAGGCCCTGTGGGAACTGTCCCTCAAAATCAAACCTCGGAACATTACAAGGCGGAAAACAGACCGGGAAGAGAAAACTTAGGAGGAGGGTTTGTGCGAGCGAGGAGAATTGCTCGGCAGGCGCACAGAGGGCAGCTATGAGACTGGAGTTCAGTATTTGTTCCTGTTACGGGGCGACGCAGCCTCTCTCCGGGCTGGCAGCGACTTCGGGGCTGTGAGCGTTGGCAGAGCGGTGGCTGCCGCGCAGACGGCAGCGGGCAGAGATGGGGCAGCGCTCGCCTCCCTCCTCCTCCCATCCCTCTGTGCCATCGAGCAGCTTTCCACCAGGGAGAGAGCTTTGTGGAAGGAGGGTCCCAGGCAAGTGTGTTACTGATGGTGTTTGGAAACACGCGGGCTTTTGTCTCCATCCCGGACAGAGGATGAGCAGAGCTCGGCACCCACGGGCTCATCTCGGCGGTGGTGTTCAGCAGACAGAAGCTGAGGCTTTTCCCAGGAAGATGGGGGTGAAGGAGCCCCGCTGCCTGCCGGAGGGCTGGGCTTGTTTACAGGGGGCTTCAGTTTGCCCCAGGTCTCTCTCACCTTCTCGATGGGGTGAAGGCGCCACGAATGGATACAGAAGAGGCACTGAATGGTGGGCAGGGAGCCGCCGTCTCCAGCCATCGTACCCCTCCTCCTCTCAGATCTCACTATTTAAGCCACAGTGATCCCTGCGACCCCTGGAAACGTGGATACCCGCGGTACCGCGCTCACCTGTCCCGTGGGCCCGTATCTTGTAGTGATGGTACTAGCTTTTGCACAGTAAATTCTGTAGTATATGACTGTACATAGTAGTATTTAGAATCCATTGGAGATTTTTCTTTTTGATGCATGTCTGAATACCGATGGGTTTATAGGAAAGAAAAACAATGTGCAGAACATGATGTGTATAAAACTCACAAGCAGTGACAGCATCGTTCCGAGTGCTGGAAGGAAGGAGGCTGAGGGCCGCCCCGGGGCACTGGAGGAGCCAGCAGCCCCTCCCTGGGGCTGGAAGGAGCCCAGCGCTCCTGGCCCCCTCCGTTCCTCTCCTTGTTGCCAAATGGTTCTCATCCCAATGACCCGTGGTGCTGTGCTCTGTGACCACGCTCAGAAGCCCTTTTATGCCCCGTCCCCAGCACTGCCCGCACCCCGCGCTCCCCTCCTGTTCCGTGTGCCTTACTCAGCCCCTCCATCCCCGCTTCGTGTCCCCATCCCCTCTCCCAGGCTGTCCCCTCCCTCCTTTCTGGCCCCATTCAGTTGTTTACAGCGTGGGTCGTGGTTCTGAGCACGTGCTGTAGGTTTTACCCCCTCTGCAGAGCCGTGTCCCGCGGTCGCAGGATTTTCAGAGCTCCAGCACAATCCTGCAGCTCGGGGCAGTGGCTCACATGGGATGTTTTGCAGAGCATCCTCGCTTTACTTCTCCATCGCAGGTCAATGTTTGCCAAGCCTCTGTTTGTTCTGGGTGGATCAGAGTGGCGAGCACTTCCTTCTGCAGATTGCAAAGCCTTGCCCGGCTGCTGGCCATGCCCCAGCAGGGCGCTTTGCTCCGCTCATGGGGCTGCACCCAACGTCATCATTTTCCTACTGGCACGGGGGCTGCAGGTGCAGGACAGCCTCGGGTCTGAGGTGAGCTGTGCTGCGCAGCTCCCAGCAGCAGGAGGAGCGGAGCCCTGAGTCAGAACACTTCACAACCTTATATTTTTTTATGGCACTGTTAACAGCCCTGGGCTGCACCGCCGTGCCCGGCCAAAGCTTTGCAATCCCCGAAGCAGGAAGTGATTCTTTTATTTTTCTTTGTAAATAAGATGAGATGGAAAAGGCAAACGCAGCCCGCACCCGGTGCAGAGCTCTGCTGGCCCTGAGCACATCACTGCTGTGTGCTGCAGGAGTGTCCGTGCGGGGACAGCACTAAGATGGCCCCATCGCTCCGGGTCCCCTTGTGCTGGGGATGGAGGGAGCAGCAGTGCTGTGCCCAGGGCTCAATGCAGAGGGATGGGGTTGGGGGCACCCGACCCTCAGCTCACCTCTCCCCTGGGGGGAGCCCTGGGGGTCTCTGTTCCCCCAGGGGCAGGTGGGGGGAAGCGACGTGCTTCGCTATCAGCGCCGTGCTGCTCCCCAGCCTCCCCCCGGCCCCAGCTGTTTGGCTGTATTATCTATTTACCACTAACCCAGTCCCAATGGTGGCATCTTCCTGCAAACATTTCAAACCTGTAACTTTTATATTAAAGACAAATAAATACCAGTAACAAACCTGCCTAACGATCCTGTTTACAGTGCATGCAGCAGTCTGTGGATTAAAGTGACAATCGAATCCGCTCCTCAAGTTGGTGTGGCCTCGTGTTTTCTCACATCCCCATCTGGGTTTTCCTCTGCCGTTGGCCCCTTTTGCTGTACGTCACTTCCTGACCGCCGCCAGGCGGCTCTCCCACAGTGTGGACCCCCCAAGCACAGCACAGGGCCCTGCAGGGGACATCTCCTCCTGTCCCCCTCTGAGCACTGATGGGAATGGGGGGATCTGAAGCCACTGCTGCAGCCCAGCCTGTGGCGTGGCCATAAATAACCCGAGCGGCTGCCGGTGCTATTTCGGTCCTGGAAGGGGTTCAAAATTCCTCTGGAAATAACGGGCAGCTGCCGGCGCAGAGGAGGATGCTCAGACACTGAGCGAGCGCGCGACGCCTGCTGTGAGTGCGGGGGCTTTGGAGGAGGTCCCAGGTTGACCGACTGGAGGAGAATTTGCCCTAACGTTTGTGGTGGATGAAAGCCATGGGTGGGAAGGGTGGCTGTGGTATGCACGGAACAAAAGGCTTCGGCTGTGTGTATTTTATTTAAAAATGGAAGCAGCAAGGAGGAGGCGACGCAGCACAGCTGTGCATGCAGAATTGCTATGGAAGCTAAAATACGTGGAGAATCTTTGCACATTCCTAATTATCGGGGACTTCTCATGTGCTTGCACACCCAGAGCAGCCCATGCAGAGCTGCCCACTGTGGCCGTGCACTGTGGGGCCGTTACTCCATTCCCAGCCCCAGCCCTGCACAGTGCCATGTGTCCCGCTGTGTCCCAGAGCTGTGCCGCTGCCCACAGCATTGTGCAGCTCCCAGTGTCAGTCCCAATAGAGTCACTGAGCACCCCGGTGCAGGGACCGATGCTGCACACGGCTGCTGGGCTCGGTGCTGGCATCGCCCGGCGGCTGCTCCTCACCAATGGCACTCGGCTCTGCGCTCCGTGTCCCTGCAGCCCCATCACCAGTACAGAGCCACCAGGACATAGACGACCCAACTGAAGGAGACAAACAGCCCCAGGATGAGGCTGAACAGCACCAGCGACTGCGCCTTCTTAGACGCCGCCTGGGCCTGGGCCATGTCCCCACGGCTGAGCGCAGCACGGGTCTGGTGTGAGGAGAAGGGGAGAGGTCAGAGGGGTCACAGTGCGGGGCAGGGGCTGAGCAGGGCCCGTCCTTACCTCATGTGAATAGAGGAGGGCGACGAGCCCGGTCAGCAGGCAGCAGAACACCGTCACCAGCACCGACTCCACCAGGTAGTCCTTGGGCGGCTGTTGGGCAGCAGTTGGAGGCGCCGTGCCAGGCGGCCCCACGGACTGCAAGGACAGGGTGGGGGTCAGCAGCCGTGTGGGCCCCCGCAGGCCAAGGGGAGCAGGCCCAGCTACGTACGGCAGTGTAGGGCAGCGGCTGCGGTATGAAGGGCGGCGGGTGGGGCTGGGGCTGGGGGTGGAAAGCCACCGGGAACAGCAGCTGCGCGCTCTTGGGGTCGGGTGGTGAGTAGGGCGGCGGGTCCTCCTCAAAGGCTGCATTGCTGACAGCCACCGCCCCGGCCTCCATCCCGCTGGCCTCCATCCCTCCGGGCCTCGGGCAGCCCCGACCCCGCGTTAATCATTGACCAACGGCATCCGGCGGTGGCAGGCGGGGATGGGGTGAGGGCGGCGGGCACAGAGCAGGGCTGCGATTTGTCACAGCCGGAATGGCAGTAAACGGCTGTGGGGACAGAAACTGCACTCAGAGCACACGGATTAGCTACATACTTACATTAAAAAGGGTAAATACGTGCCACATCTATTTAGCTATGAATATGTATATCCTCTAGCCCCTAACTATGCTGTATTGGGCGCATATATATGAATGTAGGCGCTTGCTGTACCTGTTAGCATGTAACTTAAATAAGTGCACGTACACCTGTCTGTGAGACCATGAACTCACACCCACACCCATTGTGTGTGTGTGTGTGTGTGTGTGTGCGTGTGTGCACCGTGTGTACAACATGAACACACACAGTCATGCATCCGCCTGTACGGTATTACACAGTTACGCATACATCTGTATGGTGTCCTTACGGCTGTACACCGCACGGCCTTTTGGCTATAGACACATACATCTTTGCACACACCTACTGAGATACATACATACATGTATAGACACATATGATGTAGCTATATATACACACGTGTGTGATGGTGCACAGGTGCCCTCTATGTACTCTGTGTGCCCCCTGCAGACCCACACGCCCACAGGACTGCCCCACACACCGCCCGCCCCGGTGCGGCCCCACGTGACACCGCCCCGCGGCCGAGCCCCGCCCCCATACGAACCGCGCCCCCTCTAAGCCCCGCCCCTCAGAGACCCGCCAGTCCCGCGCACGCGGCCCCGCCCCGTCACGTGCTCCC